>NMXI01000022.1:0-450810 GCA_002851675.1 Verticillium nubilum
AGAACAGCAGTTGGAACAGGCACGACCTAGGAAGAAGAAGAGGGTCCGGATTAGCCCAAATTCGAAGTTTGCCGACATTGAAGCTATCCACAGGGCCCAAATCGAGGCAGGCGATAAAGAGGATAGTCTAGGTGAAATCAGCGGCCCTGAATTACCTAGTGACTCGGAGGACTGTATTATCGTTGCATCGGAACGGGTCGAAAATTCGGGTTGAATTGAGGGTATAATATTGAGGGGTCTGATTTTGGGGTGGCCCACATGGGGGGGTGGCCCGTAAGTGGGTGAGCAACGTTATGAAGCAGACCGCTGCAACAGCGTTATATTTGGAAGAGGTTTAGCTCAGACTTCCTCATGAGCATGCCTTGATGTTCAAGGCATCTAAATAGGCCTTGTTATTTGGCAGGTTTGGTGAATCGACCTTGTTATGGGTACTTGCGTTTTATGTACAAGGTACAACTCCGAAGACGCGTACCTTAAGTGAGAAGCAGCCCATATTCAAGTTCTCGATAACCGCAGATATTGCAAACAACATTGACTACTTCGCAAGAACGCATGAACTCGAGTGCTCCAAAGTCTCGTCTTCACTGGACTTTCTTGCCCCAGGCATCGAGGTTCCTGGGGTTCAACAGTTTCGGCCCATAAGATTCTGTGCAAGACCTCGATTCAGCAAACAACCACACATTCACTTGGAGCACTGGCCAACGCCCAAAGATTCACTGCAGGTGGCGTATATGTGCTCAGGACGCCTGCTTCCATACAAAGAAAGAGCAGTCTGCCTGTTCTCATATTGCTCCCACGGCCCGTTCTATCTCCTTCCTCTTCGACTGAAGGTGGTCATCAAGCCAGCAAAACCCCTTGCCAACCCTTTCTCCGAGAACATCTTCACCCTCAGGGTAATACACACATCAGGGTTTTATTTTGCAAAGTTCCGATTCTTTTCTCCCTGACACCATCAGGCCTTCACAGCAGCAACTCACCATGGGCAGTCGACATCGAAATCCGAAAGCCACTTGGTGGTTTATTGGAGTCTTGCTTGCGCTTCTCGTCGGACAAGCACTTTGTAAGAGCAAGGCTCGGAAGGAAAGTAAGTCATTTTCCTACCATAGACGGCTGTTCACCCCCTTTCACCAAGCCTTCCATAGTCATCTTAACTAGAGGCATGTTCTGGACGTCTGTTCGCAGCCGGCTCTCTACTTTGATCATCGCTTTTCTGCTCCTGCCCCCGAATACTCGTCCAGCTTACCGTTGGGTCAGCTGCCATGCTAACTGCCTCAAGGTGAAATCGAAGCCAATGGCCCATACTGCTGCCCGGTCGGTTGCGGCGACTACTGCGAGGAGTGCGACTGGTCTTCTAGCTCACTTGCCACGCGCAGCCTCGATAACAATACGATCATCGACGATGGTTTCATTCTCGACCATTTCTCAAACTCGACCTGCGGCGCCTCTGAAGGAGGCTGCCACGCGCACCGCCGATCGTACCTTCATATCCGGGGCGCCGACGAGATTATCCCCAA
This sequence comes from Verticillium nubilum, assembly GCA_002851675.1. Taxonomy (NCBI): domain Eukaryota; kingdom Fungi; phylum Ascomycota; class Sordariomycetes; order Glomerellales; family Plectosphaerellaceae; genus Verticillium; species Verticillium nubilum. Next base: position 1,515 of record NMXI01000022.1, read on the forward strand.
TGACGAGACCCGCGAATTCACCGATCCCTTGACCTGGCCTGCCGGAGAAGCAGACTGGTGGGAGAAGATGAACTCCATACAGCAAGACCGCGGCATGTGGTACTACCACTGGATCGAGCCCGGCCAAAACGGGGAGCGCATCGTTCATGCCGACAGCAATGTCCAGATCAACTACTTCGACGAAGACGAACACGGCGACAGTCCCTGGAAGCTCAACAATCCCCAAGCCGGCGGCACCCAGCCAGTGAGCTGCTGCACCATCGTCGTCTTCGCGAGCAATCTCGGTGTCGTCCTCTCTCACTTCTGGGAGGTACCGACCTTTGTCGCCATGAATCCCGACACTGGCAACCACGATCCCGACCGCCAGGCCGCTGGCTACCAAGCCAACGTCATCGACTTCTTGAAATACGGCAAGGCATACCCCGTGTCTCCCCTCGACCAAAAGGGCGGCCGCAAAGAACCACCGCCAGCCTCGCCGCCTGTCGCCGACCTCTTCAAGCCGGGCATGATCCTCGACAAGGCATCTACAATCTGGCGCTCGATCGTCATCTTCTCGCCGCGCGCAAACTACTGGGTCGACGACGAGCCCGTGAAGAAGAACCTCAAGGCCATGACGCAGTTCAAGAAGGACCTCGCTTCCATCTGCGGCGTCGACGAGGAGGAGATTCAGTCGTACACGCTGTACGCCACGGGCGAGGACAACGACGACGGCTCCCCTGCGTTCCGGTATAACCTCTACGACCGTTTCTTCACGTGGCGGTATAAGACGTACTGGGGTAACAACGAGGAGGGCAAGTGGGTCAAGCGCAAGCGGTTTCGCGGCATGTGGGAGTGGCAGGTTGTCAAGTCGCTTGATCGCGAGTGGGATGCGCCGTGGGCGGATGACTGGGACTATCCGGATTCGGCGCGGTGTAACCTTGAGATCAGGACCATTGCGGATCCGACGGACGACGAGGGCAGGGACTATCTGACTGTTGTTGTGCGGCCGTGGCGGACCAAGGGCGCTGGGAAGAAGGGCGATGGCGACATCAGAGCCATGAGGTATGAGCTGGATGGGCAGCATTCCGAGGGGATCCCTATTGGGAGTCAAGACTTCGAGGAAGACGTCACTCTGATCTACAAGCCCGATGATTCCTGGAAGGATAACTTCGACAAGCGGCCAGAGTACGATACGTGGCACCCGAATGTGAGATTCGGCGATCAGCTCTACGAATACAAAGGAGATGCGACGCCGAGGGGGCCAGGTTATCTTCCTAAGTGCCGCGGTGGCAGCTGGAAGCGACCCGAGAAGGACGGCAAGATTGAGTCCGGAACCTGGGTAAGTTCAAAACCGAGAAGACGACCCAATTAGTCAGTGCAAGGCTAACTCTGCCAGGAACGAATGTCTTTCTGCAGCTTCTGGTGCAAACCTATGAACGACCAGTAATAGACCCTTGGAACGCGTGATCTTGGGAGCATGCGTGCTGGGAAGAAGAATGACGGGCCAATGCTTTACCTTTGACTCGTCTCTGCATCGTGCAATCCAGAGGATCTCAGGAAGCTTTGGTTCGGGTATTACATCGACAGCACCTAACAAGCGTTGCAAAGGTATGAGCATCAAGCAGATCAGTAGAACATCAGTGCGACCAGTGACCATGAAATCATAAGCATCGTGATATTCATCAACTCCATATGTACTTGTGTGATTACCTGGTCCAACGCCCCTTTTGTGCTCTCCGGCAATCCTCGCCGCTGTATCGTGTGACTCAATCTGTGCTTCCCAATCTCAATCTAAATCCTCTCCCTCTCCTGCCTGGCAACCTCCTCTTGGAAGACGTTGCGTCCAGATGGACTCACAGGCGACACGGTGTCGCTCCTGTCCTCAAGCTGGATATCGTTGTTATCCTTTCTGCCAATTTGCTGGTCGCGAGCCGCCTGGGCGCCGAAGCCACTACTGGCCCTCTTTACGCCAGCACCACCAGCAGCGTTCTTACGCTTGCGACGGATAAGGAAGAAAGCACCGAGACCAATGATGGCAAGGACCACAAAGACAATAGGGAGAGCGATCGCAAGAACATTGGGACCGCCATCCTTGTCATCATCATCATCGTCGTCGTCGTCGTCATCGTCGTCATCGTCGTCGTCCTGGTGTTCTTCAGGGATGTTGGCGCGAGCAGGAAGCAGGGCAATCGTAGGGCCGGTCACGTTGGCCAGCGCGTTCGTCTCGGAGGAGAAGAATTGTAGCATCAGCGTGATTTTGTGGAAGTCGGTGCTCCCCTGAAGGTCAGCCTCTGAAGGGGTCCAGGCGTAGTACCCCTTCTCGAGAACGGTTTTTGTGTCGTTGATGACGAAAGCGGGTTCGCCATTGTTCTGAGTGCCGCCCTGGCTGTTGATATTGAGGCCGATGATGTTGAAGACGGTCTTGGGGTCTGCGCCAAAGGCGCTGCCATCCCAAGTGACTGGCCATGGTTAGTATATCATATGTGGTCAAATGGCAAGACAACCTACCATAGTACGGCTCCTTAACGTAGAGCTCAGAGCCGGCGCGCGGCTGGCAGAAGGGCGCAATCTGGCTATTGGCGTTGTCCATGCAGACATTGAAGACGCCGCGACCGCCGTTGGAGTCGGTGGCTCGTGGTGGAGGCGGGGCGCCTGTGCTGGTGCTCACATCGCCATTCGTAGCCGTCACGGTGAAGACCGAACCGGTCAGGATGTAGGGGGCGGCTGAGAGCGTTGTCGCAACGCCATTGATCTGTGTCGGGGTCGGGAGATAGGCGTGCGCATTGCCGTCGGAGTCGACCGAGACCCAGTACCTGTTGGCACCAGCTCGTGGGAGCAGTACAGAGGCAGAAAGAGGGGTCGCCGCAGCGAGAAGAGCCAGCGCCAACCGGGAGATCATGGCCATCATGAGCGATTGTTCCAATGACGAAGCTTGCGACAACAATTTGCGCGATACGTTCAGGGAGAAGGTATGGGAGTCTAGTAAGTTCGTCTGGCTAGCGAAGATGTAGAGGCGACAAGATCTTTTGGGGAGGTGCCCATCAACATGTACGCCAAGAGCTTTTCTCGGCGCAAGCGTCTGTCGATGGAGGGGGAGGGGTAATTGACGGTGCAAGCTTGCCAAGCTATCGCGCCAGGAAGACGAGCAAAGTCCGATGGCTGGGATTAGGAAGGATAGCGTCGCCTCTGGCGTCTTTCACCGGCTCCATCGCCTCGCAGTGGTCTCGTTGTTCCGCCTCTGAGGTTTTTTCTTCCGACCAATGATAGATCCTCTAGGGCACATCCTCCAGGGCACCTAGGGCTGGCTGCGGGGGGGATCTGTACAAGTCGCTCGACTTTGACGACCGAGGGCGATTGCTGTGGAGGGTCCTGATGGTGATAGATCGGGTGGGGATCAAGAGGCTGGTCTTCGTTAAGGCGCGGACTACCGACGGTGGCAGCGGTGGAGCGAAATAGTGTGGAAGGTGTCGCCGTAGTCACAGCTCATCGACGGCGTTGTGGGAACGTCACGGCACAAAGCCATCGTATTCAGGTTCTTTCGGATAGACGTCGTCGGGAAGCAGAACCTTGGAACACATCGTGAAAAGGTTGTTCACTGTTGGTAGAAAGAACATGCTAGTACGGCTGTTGAATCTCGGACGATCTGGGTGTCGCTGCCGCGTTTCCGTCATTCCAATTGATCCATTATTCCCACACGAGGAATTCTCATGGGCCTTGAACACCTGATTCTGATGACGACGAGGTCGAGAGAATGGAAGGAGTGGTGAGGAAATAGGAAGGTCAGGTCGCTGCCAGCTCAGTACCCCTCACCTCCCTCACCTTATCGAACTAGATCGTGTGCCACAAACCTGATAGCGCACGTGGGCGGCACAGGGGTGCGGATGCACTATAAATGTCAGCAGCACAGCGACCATGTCCCCGAAGAATACCTACGCTTGTGGAGCTTCTATTGTGTTGGCAAGTAGCCCCGCCCTGGTGCCTGGACGTTTTCATCTCTGGAATCTCGAGCTTCTGAGTGTTTCCATCAGATCCTCCTCCATCCCAGTCTCGCCCGCTCACTCGCACGGCACACTTGTCTTCTTCAAGACAGCCCCGGTGGCATTCCAAGGACGTGATCGACAATTGGTGCCTGTCAGCTAGCCACCTGCTGCTGGCATACAGCATCCAGACACCCCGGCTTTGTGGCATCAAGTCCTTTTCCTTCTGACGACACAGAGGCATCTCCTGAATCTCGCATCCCGTGTCACGGTCCATGTGGTCTCGGCTGTTAATATCCCAGCAACGCTGCACGTCGTCTTGCCAATCCCCCACATAACTTCGCATGGTACTGCGGTGGATCGATGGCATTCATTCTCTTGGACCCCGGGCGTCAAGCATTCAGCCAGCTCATGCCAGTCGCAACAACCTGGGCCGGATATTTCTTGTCCCAGATTACAAGTTCGAACGATAAATGTTGTGTGCCGAGTATCTTAAGCCCTCGTTTACCATTTAGCTCGAATCCATGCTCATCAGCTCATCGGCCATCCGACTCGTTCGATCCGGAGTAAGGACCCCGAACACGCCCGCCGATGCCGCCAATCGTCTGAGGACGTACTCGCCACGGGGGCGATCCACGCTGAAAGTCTCGTCTCACACCGTGATCACCGAACCCAACTGCTCTTTCTGGCCTACATGAATCTGAATCCCATCCTGCGGGTGGTGTTTCGAACTCGTTGCTGGAGTCGTGCCCAGCACCCCGACCATGCAGCTCGATGAACTGCCGCGAGCAACAACTCAAGGATTAAAATGTCTTCAACGCCAATCCTGATTCTTCCAAAAGGGGTCTGCACAGGCGTACCACTGCACTGGACTTGACGGCTAGAAGGGCAGTCATCAGGTGAAGGAAGCTATTGCATGGGGCCGCCGCAGGCCCCCAACCTCGTCTTTCCGAATTGAGCGCACTACAAGACGGTTCTCTTGTCTGATCCATGCCACTTCCCCAGCAATGCGCAGTGGAAAAAGCAGACCAGCAGGGGTAGGCCGTCCAGGCGCGTTGGCGGTGGCACTGCCAGAATGCGCCGGCTCTCCGCCGACATGATCGGCTCGCCTGCACACTCTGCAGTCAACTTGCTCCGGTCAGGTCTAGGCGGTCCTTGGCGGCCCCTCCGGGAGGGGCGACGAGTGAAAGCCCCCCGAGGCGCTGGCACCATTGGGCTGGCGCCATTGACACTACCACGAGGGCGACAGAAGCAGACTGGAGGGAGCTGGATGGAGTGAGGGGGCTACAGAAGGAGGGGTCTCGTGGTGGGGTCGATATTCTTACCCTTCCTTCGCCTGCATTTCTGGGATCGAGGGCATCGGATCTTCTTCTACCCTGCATTGCGCGCGAGCTCAGCCGACCGACAGTCCTGTTTTCTTCGCAAACTCTTTGATCCTCCGTCTTTCATCGTCGTGAGAAACCAAAGAACGCCGAAACACATCTGTCCCACGCCAATCGCCAGTATGAAGGGTCTCCGTACTGCTGCCGCCGCGACTGTGGCTCTCTCTGCCACTGCCCTTGCGCAAAGCGAGTGCCAGAACATCCTCTCCACCCAGTACCAGGCGCCTGCTGTTCACCCGGGATGGCAAGCTCAGCTCATCATGAACGGTCTCGTCAAGCCGCGTACCATTGCTGTCGATAGCGAGGGCGCTCTCATCGTCCTGGACGCTGGTGTTGGTGTTCGCCACATCACTTTCACTGATCACGGCCATACGTGTCTTGAGGTTGACCAGAACGAGATCATCATTGAGCTCGAAGGTGTAAGTTGCGGCAGACACGTTTCCTGTCTCCGTTGGCCCGATAACGCTGACAGTGTGTTCGTAGCTCAACCATGGCATGGCCTTCTCCATTGATGGCCGTACCCTGTACGCTTCCACTGTCGATTCCGTCTTCGCTTGGGCATACGACCCTTCCACCGGTACCGTCAGCGGCAACGGAACTAAGGTCATTACTGGTATGGCCAGCAACCAGCATGTCACTCGTACGCTGGTAGTTTCCCACCACAGCCCTGGCTACCTCGTCGTCTCTCGCGGTAGTGGCGACAACCTGGCCGCCGAGGCCATGAACATCGACTCGGGCATGTCTCAGATCCGTGCTTTCAACATCAACAACACCGACTCGTTCCCCATCGACTACCTCGAGGGCCGTGTGCTCGGCTGGGGTCTGCGCAACTCGGTCGGCGTCGTCGAGGAGCCCACAACGGGCAAGTTCTACTCTGTCGAGAACTCGGTTGATGATGTTGAGCGCAACGGCCAGCTGATCAAGGAGGACAACCCCGCTGAGGAGCTCAACGAGCATGGTACCATTGAGGATGCCCCCGAGAACGAGGCCAACGCCACCAACTACGGCTACCCCCAGTGCTATGCCGTCTGGCACGCCGATGATATCCCCGACCACGATAACCTCGAGGTCGGCGACCAGTTCGCCATTGACACCAACACGACTCTCGACGACGCCACCTGCCGAGACGAGTACCAGGCTCCCCGTCTGGCCTTCCCCGCCCACACGGCCCCTCTCGACATCATCTTCAACGAGAACGGCACCGAGGCCTGGATCTCCTTCCACGGCAGCTGTATGTTTCCCACCCGTCCTCACTCGTGACCACTCGCTAACACATCCCAGTCAACCGTGAGAACCCCCAGGGTTACTCCCTCTCCGTTGTCGACTTCGCCGACGGCGAGCCCACCAAGCCTCACACCTCGGACGACAGCCTGACCCACATCGTCCGCATGACCGACCTCTCCACCTGCCCCGAGAACTGCTTCCGCCCCGTCGGCCTCGCCTGGGAGTCCCAGGGCCGCCTCTTCGTCACCTCCGACTCGACCGGCGAGATCTTCATCCTCGAGCGCCAGTCCGGCACCCCCTCGCCCACCGAGTCCGGCACCCTCGTCCAGCCCAGCGAGACGGGATCTGCTGACTCGAGCAACGGCGGCAGCAGCGATAATGACGACAGCGCGGCGGCCGGTCTGGCCGTTGGATCGCTGGGTGTTGCGGCCGTGGCTGTGATGACTGCTTTCCTGCTGATGTAGAGGGCGAAAGCATGGTGTAAAAGCACGATGATTTCACGATTAGCGTTGGGCGATAAAGCCCTTGAAATTGACCTAAATATGTTTGGAATTGCTGAATGCTTCCATTACTACCATTGCCGTCTGTTGTGTTATAACTTCGTGCCAGCTCCGGGCCTGTTATGGATGATTCTGCGGGGGTTGCCTCTTCCGGGATGCGTAATCACCAGCGCCACATCGTGATTGCAAACCGGTCGCTCGAATGTGTCTTTTTGGAAAGTGACCAGGCTTGCTATGCCGGACTAGCTGACCGCGACATGACCGCAACAGGAGACTGTACTCGAGGTCCACGTACCTCGTCTGACGATCAAGGTGTCGTAACACCGCTCGTATCACGACTTTCATCTGCAGCTCAGCCAAGAAGGAGCGAGTAGAGCTTGACAAAGAAAAAAAAAACCCGTCGGGCTCAAAGACCGCCACGAGCATTCTCTCTTCAAGAATATCAAATGAGAGGTCATCAGTGTCATGTGCGAGACTTTAGAGGCTCCAAATGTGAGACTCAGAGACCGCTCGCGCTTCAACTGGCTTCCTGACCATCATCAACAAGCTTAGAATCGGGTGGGCTACAACAGAGCATCTTTCACTCATTATGACTTGATTTGCATGGCTTTAATGTGCACATTTTGCCCTCAGAGGTCATCGCATAGATGCGCGAAAATTGAAAACGTTCGCATAACCAGCTAGTGGGTTTGAGCGCTCCATGGTGAGCAAAGAGACCGCGAAGGTTCGTCTTTCCAAAGCCTAATGTGCAGGAGATTTCGACCTTTTTGGCCAGACGACCGACCATGTTGCCGTACCACCATGGCACAGTGGCAGCATGTTGATTGAATCAAGGAAAGGGCAGTCACGTCCCTCGTTTTCGGCGGCATTTCAGTTTGGAAACTCAGCAGAGGCAACGATGCAGAAAGTCAAAACGCTGACCGGTAAAAGCCCCTAGGAATTTGGACCGTGACAATACGTTGCGGGCTTCCTGGCTATTTTTGCGAGCTCGTCTGCTCTATCCCAGCCCCGCTTGCCTCATCTAATCATTGAAAGGCTTGCGCCCGTAAATGTACCTCACCGTCATGTACCCATGCAATTTTCGTGATCTCATTTCCCCCCTCATCGTTGTCAGAAACGTCTGATACTCGTCTTGATCCCACCCGAGCACATCCTTCCACATGTAGAGCGTATAGCCTGGGCATGTTAGCTTGATGACCGTCGTTCCATGGCCAGGCAATAAACAAACCTTCTAGATCAGTCTCCAAAGTCAAGCGAGTGGCCCGTCCGACTTCCGCGAGCTTCGGATCCAATGGCCAATCCCCGATGGGCAGCTTGAAGTTCACTTCGTGCAGATCCACGAACCCCGCCTCCTCCATTCCCTTCCTTTGCAGTCCGTCGGACAAGACGGTGAACGAACGCCCGAACTCTTTCCCTCCCTCGATGAACATGCGCGGCCACCATGAGCCCATGACCGTATCGGGTGTGATGCTATCATCATCAGAGCGTATTATACATTCTGGCTCGCAGGATTGGCACCAGCCGCCCGGCTTCGTTGTGCGGTATGCCTCGCGGAAGAGCGCGGACCAGTCGGCGATGGCGCCGAAGAGGAAACGAACGTGGACGAAGTCGAAGGTGTCGGCCTTCCATGTCCACGAACGCGTGCAGTCGTCGATCTCGAAGGAAAGGTTGGAGGGTAGCCAGGTGGGCTGAGTCGGGGAAAGGTCGGTGCCGGTGACTTCAGCTTCGGGGAACTGGTCGGCAAAGGTTCTGGGCGGCAGTCAGCTGGGAGCAAACGAGGCAAGAGGCAAGCTAGGCTCGTGGATGATTACATTGCCCATATTCCTGTACTGGTTAGAGAGGTCCACGCAAGAGGGCGGGAAAGCGCAAGGGGTGAGCATACCGGTTCCTGTGCCGACGTCGAGGACACGCTTGGCACTGTTCTCTATCGGAGCGAGGAAGAGCTTGTTGTCGAGAAGGATCGTCAGAAATCGATGGCTGGCATGATCAGCGGCGACTTGAAATGGGGAACGGACCACGGGTCAACGTACGTCATGTCGATGCATTCGAGCTGTCTCGCGTCATTTGGCATGAAATACTGCGTGTCAGTCCTCTCGCTATGCCACGTGCGTCCATGTCGCTCTCGGTATGCGAGGATGCTAGACGTGATGGATCGCGTGGATGCAGATCTACAGCAAGCGTCAGCCGGGGTGATGGGGAGGTTCTCCGCCGACCCGAGGGAACGGTTGCGCCGTCGGTTGGTGGCTTACCCATCTTGTTCGTCTTCGCCCAGGGCCGAATCACGGTCCTCGTTGTCCTCCTCCTGCATGCCATTAGACCTTGGCGTACCAGATACTCGGGACGCGCCAGCCCTGAATAGGACGTGAACCTGGGCCGTACCTCATATTGTGGTGCAGGGATGCTTTCTGGCGATGAAGATGTTGGGTGTGCGGCTGCAGAGGATGATGGGTTGGGGCCATTTGCATCTGCGGGGGGCGACGCCATTTTGTGTTCTGGAGCACTAGGCTGGCCATCCCGCTGAAGAAGGTAGACGTCAATCGAGTCAACCAAGCACCCAAAATCGAGAGCTCGATGGAGACGACGACCCGACAATCTGGTTGAGGGACGGGACGAGTCTTAAGGCATCCAGGAACTGGGTCATCGAAGCAAGGGAGCTCCTTGGTGTGAAGCAAGGGGCGGCAGAAGTCCATCAGACTGGAAACGGGATTGCGCGCAGACTCGTCTAGATTTCGGAGGCCTTGGGAGGCTCGTGGCTGCGTGCTATTCGTTCGAACTTCGCTTCGATGGGACCGCATCGTCATGTGGAATGGATCTCGCAGTCAGCAGCATGTCGAATCCTGATTAGCGGAAGCCCAGGAGCAGGATGGCGGCCTTGGTTGGCGGCCCTCTGCCGATCTAGCGCTTTTCCATCCTTGGACTTTCACCTTTTGGATGAGGACACCGCCATCGTGTTTTTGATTGAGTGATGGAAACGGGTCTCAGAGAGGCACAGCAGTCTCGGACGCATCGATGAAAGCTCTGGAGTAGGTGTCTGTGGAACAGCAGATGCGTAAGCGCTGAGGGAATTCGCAGGAAGGGGCGTATTTAGGGGTACCTTAGGAACAAATGTCGCGACCCATGTGATGCTGCCTAACCAGGGCAGGCGTCACTCCTTCCCCTCAGCACCTGCTCACTACCTGAAGTACTACTGGTACCTTGCCTCAACAAAGCTCGCTCAGCCCTGCCAAAACATCTCTGCATTCAGTGCCTCTCGTGTCACAATGGAGTCATCGCTCAGGTCCGTACAGTAAGATACCTACAAATGCCAGCGACGGAAGGTGCTAGAAGAAAGGAGGATTCCCCTACTCGTCATGGCACATGCTCAGGTCGGAAGCATGACGAGAAGGAGCACTTGCAAAGGCCTTGACTTGTGGACGCTGGGCTCGATGCATACCTAGCCGTCCTGCAAGCTGGTGAGAAGAAGCCCCTTCCAAGCGACCCAGTGGCACGATTCGGAACCCAGACTCGGAACGGGCCAACGTTGTCCAGCAGCCCGCTCATGACGGTCCGCAAATTTCAGCTTGCCGTCGAGGGCAATGAAAGAAGCCGGCAGATCCCCTTCGACATTGTTATCTTTTGCGTGCGCAGTAGCTGCTTCGGAAAACAACCCCAACTCTCGCGCCTTCCTAACCTCAGGTCACTCGAAGACTTTGCTGCTACGCCGTAAATACTTATGAACCCCTTCCTGAAGATGGTGTCTCTCTCGCACAAGGCAAAAAACGTTCATGTATCTACCCATTTGCATTTGCAATGAATGTTTTGTTGCGGCTGACTGACGCGTCGTGCTTACTCCGTCATGGCTGCTCACTGTGGCAGGCAAGCACCCGCCAGGCACCACAAGCGCAGCCAAGCCAACCAAAACACCCAAGCTCAAGCCTTCGACTGCCATGGCCACAACTGCGGGAGGTTCTGAATTGTCGGCCCATCTTTGCGAAATGTTATCTGTGCTCCCGCCGCGGTCGGGCTTCCCTCCTTCACCTAAGGTACCTTACCTACCCACCAGCATCACCGCTCAGGGCCCTGCCACAAATTCAACACGTGCCGGTAGGCAAGTACGTCGGCACGAGCATCACACTCGAGACTTTCAGTTTTCCTTGTGTCTCGGTTGCGATACCTTCACAGCTCTGGCTCGACCCCTTTCCCATTTTAGGTACTTTGGATACTAACGTGCCAAGGGCGCATGATTGGCAACGACAGGGTCATCTCTGACGCGTCCCCTCCGAATTTCCTTGTGACAGGACTTCTATCAGCTGATCGAACTTCCCAAAAGTGCGCTTATTCCAATATGTTGATCTCTTCCTCTTCTCTGAGGCAGTAGACTGTCCGAATGATGCTACCTCAAGCAAGACGCCAGCCATGCGCGTGCTACCCGCCCAGGAGAATGGCCCACTAAAAGCACCTACAAGGCTTACTAAGGTACCTTAGGTATGTGATAGACAGCGAAGTATGGCCAGCTGTTGATCTATCTACCTGCCGGGAACCTAGGGTGCTCCGTCATTTGGTAGGGCTTTTTTTCTGATGACCACCTGCTGCCCCCACCGGCCGACCAGACAACAGCGCTCTCTGGCATTGTCGTCGACGTTCCAGACCTGCGACCGCCTTGCTGCGTATTACCTCACTTGAGTTTCCACTGCGATTTGAGATGGCTTTGACGAGCGAGCCACCAATTCCGGCGAAAGACCTTCCAGTTCTGTCTCGGCCTGTGCGACCCTTGCGCAGTAACCGCGTGGGAAGCTGTATCCCTGGACAGGACAGGACACACCAAGAATAGGGGGGGAGCCTGGATTTTGCTGGGGTAGGGCTGCTCTCATTTTATGCCTTCCAGATCCAGACGACAACATCACACATGCCACGACGTAAACCAAGGCTTCACCACGGCATGATATCCAGCGTCGGCGGATAAGGTAAGGCACCTCGTTCTAAGGCACCTAGGCACCTACATACCTTACTTGAGCGACCTGCATCCGGGCTTCGAGTTGCAGGGGCGTTCAATACCTTCCATAGTAAGGGGTCAGATGGCAACTGTGCTCTGGTTCCACACTACGCGGGTGGGCATGCCCGTACAGGACAAGTTCCTCCAGCAAGCTCCGGCAGGCTCGTAGCCAAACACCGACTGGGGCCGCGCTCCTATTCAGCTCATGGGTATCTGATGCGTTTACAAAGCTTTAATGCTTTGATTCATCATCTCGGTCTGTTTCAGCATCTTTAGTCGGGTTCTTTTCGGCAACGATACCTCAGATGGCGCCCCACTTAGACATGCCCAAGATGGATTGGACTTGTTCCCAGATTCATCACGACGCAAGCTCTGCTTCTATGCTGTCAGTTCTTCGGCTCTGAAAGTGACCCTACCGGAGTCGCCATCGCTCAGCTCTCTATCTCCGGCCGTCGCCTCAATTCATGTCCATTCGGCACAGGGCTCCTCCTTCGCTTTGTTCGATGTCATCGGATATCCGAGCTCGATTTTGCTTGTATAATTCCCCACATCTTGCACCCCCAAGTGGCATTCGTTGAATCAAGTCAACTGAAGCATGCATATCTGGGCACTGAAAGCTGAAAAAGCGGGTTGTTCTGCCAGGAATACCCTGAATATCGGGATTGCAGCGCCACACGGAGTATTGCGATATTTGTTAATGACAACGAGGACGTCTGACTCTTCTGTAGGGACTGGGTGGTTATTTCAAGGATCAGTGAACAGGCGATTCCGAAGGCCACCGGATCAGCCTTTGATAGCCATCGTGCGGTTGCTTCGCGCGAGTCAGGTTTGATGCCGATATTCACAGGCACGAGGCAGCAAGGCAGGTTAATCACTATTCGCTTCGATCAAGCTGATGCAGGCGCTGGGGCTCTGTTTTGAGTGGTTCAACTTTAGCTCTGCATTCCTTTCGAGTCACAAAAGTCGAGAATTCTACCAGAACAACCCTCTTTAGCCCCCGCCTGTTTGGATAAGGAGGAACAACTGATTCCAAGGTCATTCAGGGTCGAGTGTCCTGCTGAAGAGTCTAGGCCCACGACTTCTCGCCCGTATATTCATCGGAATGTCAATTTGCTGCGCAGTCAGATGTTCAGTGGCAGACGTCTCGTTGAGCCGGAGAAAGACTGTATTAGTGCCCGCCTGGATGAAGGTGAACGGACCAAACGCCGCCACTGATTGCACTGATAAGTCGTAAAAGTCGCGGTCTGCATGCCCAGTACTACAGTGGTCAACAAACCCGCAGAATTACACTGTCGCCGAGTGTGCGAGGCTTTATCACGACAGCCAAGCCAATGACCACCTTCCGTATTGGTGCCGCCAAGATAGATACCTTCGGCAAGGGGCTTCAAAACGACCGCTCGATAGGCCTCCACGGGTCACGAGGGGAGCTTTGCTGGCTCGCGTCTCAAGGTGAATGCATGTGTTTCCGGATCCGGATACATTCCCAGTAGCTAATCGCTGGCGATCTTAAGAGGTTGGAATTTTAGAACAAGAAGGAAACCCCACGGCGGCTACCTGTTGTCAAGCTGTTCTCGAGCCGGTATATTTGATCACCGTTGTCAGGAAGCTAGCAGATACGTAGCTTCACTGTGGCATCTTGCTAAATCGCCGGTGATGATATCGCAGTCGAAGTGGCTCAACTTTTGTCGCCCAGCTCCGGCGTAGAATAGTTGTGAGTGCTGGATTAGCAGATCTTCTGCTTGTCGACTCGAGTTGGATGACTCTTCCAACTTCGCCACCGGCTCGCTCTCAGCTTGGCGCTCAAAGCAATCGACTTCGAGTCGGCTGACTGACAGGAGGCAACTCTTCGCGGCTCGGATGTCGCTCCACGGCAACTCTAGTCTTGGCCGATAGCTGCCCCGGTGGTGGTTGGCGAGACCTGGGCATCCAGGGCTTTTATTCACGCAGCCAGCAAGTCAGACGCCCAATTGCCGTCACGCTCGCATCTTGCTCCCTGGTTTGCCGACAGACTCCGGCACCGGGCATGGCACCAACTTGGCCTCTGCTGCAGCGATTGGCTCGAAATCTAGGTTGCGGAGAGGTAGAGCTTGGCGTGCGTGAGGCAGTGGAGCGGCGGGGTCCAGTAACTTTATCAGATCATCTGATAAGATTGATCACACCAATGGGAGCATAGCTTGGCTCGCACCATTGTCCCCCGGTTACGAGAGGGCGTTCAATAGCAAAAGGCTGGCAGTGCTAGCTTCTTCCTGCTATGGGTCCTCCTCATGCTCCGGCGGGCTTTTCGGGGACCGACGGCTGGGGAGCGAGAATACCAGTACCAGTTCCTGCATTGCACAGAAGCGTCCGAACTAGAGAGTGAGGTCGGATGATCTTGTCAGGATCTCTCAGGGGAACAGGTCCAACAAGAAGAATCCATTACTAACTGTCCAGCCCGACGAGGACGAGGGGAACCGAACTGACCAAGAAGAACCGAAAAAGGCCTGCTGTTCACGACCAAGCCCACCGCCATCCATCCCCATCCGAGAGGGGCCAGCCCGGCCTCGTAGTGCCCAGATCCTCCAACGAGACTAGGAAGGTGGCAGCCAGACCGTTCAGGGACCAGGGCTCACACGCTTTCGTCGGCCCATCGCCGAGGTGCTTTCCGTCTATAAATTATTCCTTCCCCTCCTACTCGTGTTCATGCTGTCCCCCTCCGTTTCGATATCCTGTCTAGCTTCCCGCAGATCCAACCACCAGCTTCTCACCTCTACCGAGCCACTCGTCAAGTATCAGACCCCTTGTCCATCACGCATCATCAAGATGAAGTCTTACTTTGCTCTCATTGCCGCTGCTGGCATCGCCTCCGTCCCTGCCGTCGCTGGCTACGAGTACCTCGACATCGTTCCCCTTGAGGCTCGCCAGGCCACTGGTGAGAAGTTCGCATGCCACGAGGACTGCGGTATGTCACAAATTACGACGCATATCGTCGAGCTTCTACTGACTGACCTGCACAGGCTACGCCATTCTCGGCAGCAAGGACAGCGACGCCCACTGCAGCAACTCCACCTGGCTCGACCTTCTCGAGGAGTGCCTCGAGTGCGCCAACGAGTTCAACATCTGGCAGCACTACGGCAAGGGCGTCGAGGAGGGCGCCGAGGCCTGCGACCTCCCGGCCGTCCCTGTTGGCGTCGCGGCTGCTGACTCCACCACCGCTGCCGCCGAGACCACCGCCGCCGAGGCTACCTCCACTCCCGTACGTCGTCCTTTTGCTCCTGTGTCTATGGCCATCGGCCGAAGAAGCTAACATGTCAACAGTCTGCTGCGACCGAGGACAGCGGTGCTGCTCAGCTGACCGGATCGAGCGTCATGCTGTTCGCTATGATTGCTGCCGCCGGCCTGTTGTAAATGCATTACTTCCCTTGTCTAATGTGCTGAAGACTTGACGACGATGCGTACATATACCAAGCATAAATGTAAATCATGACATCTTTTTGCATGTTCTGTCCCTCTGATGAATACCTGCTGGCGCTTGCTTTCTCAACTCATTCTCTTCGTCTCATTTCGATCGCTATAGTGATCATGGCAGTCAACTTTCACTCAAAGAGATTTCACTTTACTCGAGTTAAAGGAGGTGACCGGGACTTGAAGGCATTGTGGTGACCCATGGCGATCTCACGATACCTTGCATGAATGGACTGGACACTAGGTGCCTCCCTGACCTTATCAATTCAATGTCTACTTCACCTCAATCCACACGAGAGGGTCTGAGATGTTATCGACTTCAGAGATGTGTTGAAGACTTGGACTGATCCGCATCGCCATCACCTCATCACCTCCAGACATCACACAATGCCGCTGAGGCCAAACAGGCCAACCACCGGACTGAGGTCCCGGAAATGTGTATCCAGACTTCGCACCATCCCCTCGCCGAACAGAGACGAACAAACTCATCCGCCTCCCCCCGTCGGCTTCTCCTCCGTCGACAGAGATTACCGTTCATCCCCGCTCACAGCAAGCGGCCGAGACAAAGCTCTCTCAACACCAATCATCACGATCTGGCCATCGCCTGGCCTGGCCCGACTCACCGTTATCATGAACACTTTCGACCTTCGAGCTCTCAAGCCATGGCGGACTTCAAAGGGCATCACTTCTCCAAACATATCTTCCGAGAATAACTTCATGCGTTCGCCGCCAGCAGACGAACCGCTGATCAACAGCGACGCTGACGACGAGAACATCATACACCCCGCAGACTCGTCTAAGAAATGACGCCTTGCAACAGCTGATTTCGCGAGGAGAAAGCGCACCGTAACAGCGTGTCAGTTCTACCGGCTTCGCAAAACGCGTTGTGACAATTTGCGCCCGCGATGTGGGTATTGCATCCGACACAAGGCCTAGTGCGTCTATGGGGAAGAGATGGGTGAGCCTTTCGATGATGTTGCCATGGGCGCCGGCCAGACTTCCAGTCACCAGCAAATTATGGAACGGCTGGATGAGCTCGAAGAAATGTTGCAGCGAGGGCCGAACTCTGGTAATGCCGCGACACCACGGCCAATATGTCCGTTCTCAACATCGTCGCTGCAGGTGCCATCACCACATAGCGTATCGCCCGAGATGCCTGCGCAGAGCCATTGGACAGGCATGTCATGAGCACGGGCGACCACGGGCCAGGGGGGCCGGGACCCTGGGGGTCACTGGCAGACTAAGGGGCCGAGTGTTAGCAGAATTATATATATATATAGATGCGGCCAGAGGCCTAGACAAGGAGAAGGAGAGTATCGATTATTCTATATCTCTATAGCTACCTACTAATAGACTTATTACTCGTCCTTTACTTATTACTAAACTACTCCCCTAATATAATAATCGATCTATCCTTTAGGAGGTAACGACTATTAGATATAATAGTAACTAGAGAGACGCGAAATACTAGAAGCTAGACTATAATAGGGTACTAAGAGGACGTCGATACTAGGGGTAATACGCTACTAATAGAGTATAGCTAAGTAACCGACTAGGAAGCTATAGTAGATACCCTAATAATAACCGACGAGGAACTAGATAGGTAACTAGAAGAGGAAAGACGGAAATTCGCACGTAAGAGGAAGATCGAGGAACTAACTTTACTAAGAAGGGTAGAGGACCCCTCGGCCTAATAGCCGACTAGTAGTAGAAGAACGGCCCCTACTCTAAGGATAGCCTATAACGAAGAAAACTATAAGGGTATATCCTTTACTAAGATCTAGCTACTACTTATCTATTATAAGGGAGCTAGTTAGGTAGAGCTTAACTCGTTCTTATTTAATTTAGATATAAGGTTCTAAATTAACGATAAGAGCTTTAAGAGAAATATCGATAAAGTAATATATATAAATAGCTATTTTATAGATAACCTATAGTAGAAATAGATAGTAAATATATAAATAAGCTATAACTTAATTTATAATATTACTTAGAAGGTAATAGAGACCTAGCTATAGGAAGACGCGGACGACGATAATACCCGAGTACTCTAAACTATTATTAACTATACGGCCGTAACTAACGTTTCTAAAACCCTAAGTAGAAGTATTAGGACTTCGCGGACGCGTATAATAGCCTAGAGATAGAGCTACTAGAGCCCCTACTATAGATCTATAAGGTTACCCTACTCCTCGCTAAGTTAGACCTAGACCTCGTTTAGTAAATTATAGCTTAAAGTATTCCTTATATAAGAACGGAACTATATAGTATTACGAAACGAGCTAAGACCCTACTATAGACGAAACGGACCCTAAAATAACCCTAGTATACGAATAATTAGGAATAGATAAGGAGATAGTCCGAGTACTTAGTAATATACTAGGAACGTACCCCTAATACGTATATAGATACCTACTAGTAAGGAAGTAGGGGATAAAGTATAGAATAGAAAGTACTTAAGATACGGCTATAGTCCCTAAAGATATAGCTAAGGTTCCTAATAGTAGATTAATAGTAAACTACTAGGAGGTTAGGAAGCCTAGAAAATATCCGATACTACGCCTATAATAGGTTTAGCTACTATATAAGTAACTACCCGGAAGCGGCCTATACTTTATACGGCGAATAGGGATATATATTTAAGGGCTACTAAAAAAACTCGAGGACGAACTAGGAGCTAATTAATAGTAGGCTACTAGTAGATAATAACTAGGAATAGAGTAAGTAGTCGCGACTATTATAAAGAAGATTCGAAGTAAAGATTAAGATATAGCTAAATAACTAATAGGTCGTAGTAGAAGTAATACTAGATAATAGAGTAGACGTAAACGTTATAAGCGGCGACCTACTAAGGAGGTTAGGAATATAGCTCGTACTAAATAAGGAATCTTTAGCTACCCCCCTAAGTAACAAGTAGATCCTAACCTTTAGTATAAGGAAGCTTACTTATAGGGTTACTAATAACCCTAGGATTACGAGGATCTAGTCCTCTAAGTATAAAGTAGTAGACGAGATCCGGAACGGCTATAATATTATACTAAGTAATCCTTAACTAACTTAGACGAACCCTATAAAAGACTAGTAGTCGAGGTACTAGAAGTACCTATTATAGAGAGAAGATATTAAGATCGTAGTATTAAGGAAGGAAATTAGGAAAGTAGTAAAGGAGACGGATATAATTATAATAATTATCCTAGAAAACGTCTAGATACTACTACGAGGGGTATAGTAGGATAATTACTATAGAAATAAAGCTATAACTTTATAAATACTATAATAGTTCTAAGAATTCGGAGACGTATTCGACGTAGAGAGAGCTGCTACTATACTATAGTACTACGAGTAGGACTATACTATCGAATATAGAAGAAGGGAAGAGAGTTCTATTCGGGCCTATCTACGTACTCGTAGAAGAGGAACTTAAAGTACTCCGGGAATATATCGACGACTTATAAAAGAAGGGATAGATTAGGCCCTCTACTAGCCTAGCTAGAGCCCTAGTACTATTCGTCCTAAAGAAAGGCAGTAAACTTAGGATATATATAGACTATAGAGTATTAAATAAAGTTATAAAAAAGGATCGTATAGTACTCCTATTTATCTACGAGATACTCGATAGGCTATCTATAGCTAGGCTCTTTACGAAGCTCGATCTTAAAGACGTATACTATTACTTTAGGATTAGGGCTAGAGACAAATAGAAGACTGCTTTTAGGATGAAGTACGGATACTTCGAGTACCTAGTTATACTATTTAGACTCGTAAACGTACTAGCTACCTTCTAAGCGTATATTAATAAAGTACTAGCGGGCCTTATAGATATAATTTACGTAATCTATATAGACGATATCCTAATATACTCGAAAATAATAATAGAATACTAGAAGAGTACTAGAGCCGTACTATAGAGACTTAGAGAATAGGGGTTATATATAAACCTAGATAAGTACGCCTTTAATATAACTATAGTAGAGTTCCTAGGGTTTATAATATCCCTAGTAAGGCTCTCGATCGTAGACGAAAGAATTACTATAGTACGAGACTAGCTAATACCTAAGATACTATAGTACGAGACTAGCTAATACCTAAGATACTTAAGGAACTATAGGGTTTCCTTAGATTTACGGGGTTCTATAAGCGCTTTATAAAGAACTACTTAAAGATCGTAGTACCCCTTACTAGTAGAGGTAACTATAACTCTATAGTACCCCTACTACTAATAACGAAGGAGATTATAGTATTTAAGAAACTAAAAATTATTTTTATAAGAGTACTAGTACTATACTACTTTAATCTATTACTTAGAACCCGAGTCGAGCTAGACGCTTCGAGCTTCGCGATCGGATCTATTATCTCCTAGCTAGAAGGGGATAGCTAGAGACTAGTCGCCTTCTTCTCGAGGAAGCTCTAGGGGGTAGAACTAAGATATAATACCCTAGAAGTAGAAATAATAGTAATTATAGAATTATTTAGAATATAGAAGTAGTACCTAGTATATAGTAGAGATACTATAGAAGTACTAACTAATTACTTAAACTATAAGTACCTCTTAGATAAACCGAAGATATTAAGAAGATAAGCTAGATAGCTATAAGCCCTACTAGAGTTTAACTTTAGAATCGACTTTAGAGCTAGTAATAGGAACCTAGTAGACGGCCTATCTTAGTAACTAGACTATAAGCTATAAAAAGGAGAGTAAGACGAGGCTCGAGCTAGATATCTACTATCGTAGTTATAACGGTTTAGTAACCTTATTAGCGTAGTTACGGAGTACTACTAGTAGGGAGAGAACCGGCTACTATAAGAGGTTATCTAAGACGAATAATAAAGAGATAAATTCTATTTATTAGGGAAATAGAAGGGGAAGAAGGACTAGGAGGATACGGATAGGCTACTATAGTACTAAGGGAAGGTATTTATACTATAGAATAACGACCTAAGGAAGGAAATCTTATAACGAGTATACGATAGCCTAATAGTAGGGTATTAGGGATATAGAAAGACGATTATACGACTACGAAATACTTACTTCTAGAATAACTTATTAAAAGACGTTAGGACTTATATCCCGACCTACTTAACCTACTAAATTATAAAACTACGATAATATAAGCTCTATAGTACCCTCGCTAGCCTATTACTACTAGGCGGGCTATTCTAAGAGCTCTCTATAGACTTTATAATAGGCCTCTTACTAATAATAAAGTAAGACTCTATACTTATCGTAATAGACCGATTTACGAAGTATATATAGTACCTCCCCGTAAATAGTAGAATTATAGTAGAGGGTCTCGCGATAACCTTATAAGATAACGTCTTTAAGATATATAGGCTCCCTAGAGGAATAGTATCGGATAGAGGATCCCTCTTTATAAGTAAGTTCTAGATAATACTTTATAGACGGATAGGGATAGAGAGACGCCTATCTATAGCGTTTTACCCGTAAATAGACGGCTAGACGGAACGATAGAACTAGAACCTCGAATACTACCTTAGAATATTCTATAATACGGAATAGTCGAACTAGGCCTAGCTACTCCTATTAGTAGAGTTTATATATAATATATCGTTCTATTCGACTATCTAATATTCCTTAGCGAAAGCCCTAATAGGGTATACCCTAGCTAGTTCTAGTAACTTACTACGATATTAGTAACGCTAGGGAAATATAGTCGTAGTAGAAGAATATAGTATAGAATAGGAGAGGAATAGGAGAAGGATACGAGATCTACTATAGGAATATAGTAGATAATAAGCTAGATACTATAATAAGAACTATAAACTAAAGTAATATAAAGAAGGTAATATAGTCTTACTATTAGTAAAAATTATTAAATAGTAATAACTAAGTAGGAAGCTATCGGATAAGTACTTAGGACTATTTAGGATCGTTAGGAAAGTCAGGGGCTATAGCCTCGTATATAGGCTATAACTACCTACTAGCTATAGAATCTACGATGTCTTCTACGTATCCTACCTAGAAGACTAGAAGCCGTAGCTATAAGAGCCGATACTAAACCTATAGACGATAGAAGTTAACCTAATTGCGGGGATAGAAGATATATACTTAGTATAGGAGATCGTAGCTTATAAGGGGCCGCTACGTAATAGATAGTACCTTATTAGGTAGGCTAGTTACCCCGAGAGCGAAAATTCGTAGGAGCTAGCTAGAAATATCGCGGACGACGTAATCGATAGCTACTACGAGGAGTAGAATAGATAGAAGGATTATAGTAGCGGGTTACTAAGAGAGTAGTAGTAGATAGTTATAGGGCATTAATAGGGGACTAGCCCCTGCCCTACTAGAAGCTAAGTAAAAGTAAATTAATAAAAAATGAAAATAAAAGATAGACGGGAGACTACTAGTAGACTAGTAGTAGTAGTAGCGTAAGTATATAGCGTAGAATTCACGTATCCTAGCTATCCTAGCTATCTAGGCTACCCTTAACCCTAAGATTATTACTACTAATAGTATTATCCTCTACCTCCTCCTCGTTAATAAGAGTATTACGATTCTATAGCGGGTTAGTAGTAGACTAGTAGCGGACTACTAAGAAAGGACTTATAACGAGATTATAGCTCTCTCGTACCTTAGAGAGTATAGTAAAGATATTACTAACCCTACTAGTAATCTACTATAAGGTAGCAGTAGTAGCCTTAGCGGCCTAGGCGGACTACTTAGTAGCCTAGGCTAGGCGCTTAGTAGTAGCTAGGTAGTAGGCCTAGTACTACTCGGCGTCCTCCTTTTCGGAGGCAGCGCGCTTCTCTACGCTAGCGGCCTTATTATTCTTACCCCGCTAGAGGGCCTTAGTAGCGTCGGCCCTAGCCTTATTAAGGTTAGCCTATAGTAAATTAGTAGTAGACTACTAGTAGATAACGAAGGAAGATATACCTTAAAGTTACTAGTATAGCCGTTAGTAGCTACGGCCTCTATAGCTATTTAAAGAGCCCGGAAGATAGGCTAGTCCTTAATAGGGGGCTACGGCGGTTTAGCTATAGACTACTAGAGGGGTACTAGAGATACCTACGGGGATATATACTTTTCCCTTCTAGGAAATATTATAGTACGAATATTTAGCGGAGGCGGCTACCTATAGTTAGTAAAGTACGGGGGGGTACTAGTAAACTACCTAGAGACTTATATCCGTCGTTCTTATAGTAGGGGTAATCCCGGGTACTAGCCGGGACCTACTACTTAGCTATATAGTCCGTATAGCGGAAGTATAGTATACCTCTAGTAGTATAGAACGTATTAGCGGTATTACGGGTAGGGTTCCAGATAAGGGGAGCTATAGTTCTATAGCGGATTAGCAGCGAGCTACTAGGGGATTACTAGCGGATTACTTATAAGAGAGAGGGTATATAATTAAGTTTAACGAACTATAGTAATATTAGTAATATTAGTACCTAGACTACTACTAGACTATAATAGACTTATAGGTAAGTAATTAGAAATTTAAAAGAAACGAAAATCTATACGAAGTTAGTAAAAGAACCCTAGGTAACTAACTACTAGGACCTAGGACTCCTAGACTAAGGCTAAGATAAGCCTAGGGATAAGCTACTTACTATTATTATTATTATTATTATTAAAAAAGAATAAATTAGGAGACTTAAAGACTAGAAGAGGCTATTAGATATATAGGAGGGCTATAACTATACGAAATAGAATAATACGCTATTCCTTATTATAATTTTAAGATAAATAGGAGTAGCGACCTATATAATAACTATAAAGAGCCCTAATAGTAACTATAAGAACCCCTAGTAGACTACTAGAAGATATAACTACTAAATAACGACCTTAAATAAAGAAAGATATAAGGATATAACTAAGGGTCTGAATCGGGTTTACGGAGAGTCGGTCCGCCGAGCGTACGCAGGTAGGTTAGATATTATTCGTAGACTTAAACTTACTAAGTTCACTCTTATAATCTTTGCCTTCTGGATTCGAGAGTACTCGAATCTTGGCTTAGTTAGCGCCCAGCTCTCGCCGACTGCTCGCCGAGGTGTAGCCGGGGATCTTCCGGCTTCTAGATGCTCCTTCTTATAACTATTCCCCTTCCCTAAATCGTTAGTCCCTGACGATATAATAGTCCCTTAGTTTCGGGCCTATTAGGAGTCTGTTTCTATTATTTCCTATTATTAGTTGCGTCCCTGAAATTCTGCTTCCTTTTACTATTCGGTCGGCGCTTAGTTTACGATATTTAAGGCGTTGTTTTCCTCTTTCGTTTTCCTATATCCCCTCCTATTAATAATAGTCCCCTATTATTCTAGGTCGGGCAGTTACCGAGGGTTAGCGGTTACCTCGTCGGTAGCCGTTAAATTATTAGTAGTTAAATTAGTAGCTATTAAATTATTAGGATAGGTCGTCGCCGTTATCGTTCTTACTACCTCTAGCCTCTTCTATTAGTTCTATAAATAGAGGTCCTCTTCCTCTCTTCTAGTAGTTAGTTTCTTCCTCTAATAATAATAACTAATAACTACTCGCAGAGTCTTCGGCCTCTGCTTTTTAATTAATCTTCTTTAGTTCTTCTATTCCCTCTTAACTAATATATCCGTTATCCCTATAGTTACTCGCCTATTTAAAGGCTTCCGCTATAATAAGGCACGTAGCTAGGGTCGCTATTAGAGCAGTACTCCTTATATTACTTACCTAACTTAGCTTTACGCTAATCCCGACGTTATTTGCGTCTATAATAAGAAGAGCCCTAATAAGTATACTATATATTACTTTAAGAAGGCTAAGTATACTACTATAAGTTCGCCTTTCCTTTACCTTACTTTTCCCTTTCTAACTTCCTCCTTCTAGATTCCCTAAGCCGTCCTTAGAGCGGCTTAGACGTACTAGCTTTAGGTTAAGACTTTTACGCGTACTTAGCGATGCAATCCGAATGCTCTACGCCCTATCGCTCGTTTCCGTTTCCTTTATTATCTTTTAGCTTTTAGCTATTCTTAGAACGGTCTCTTTAGCTAGATACTCGATCCTAGTAGCGTTAGAGCGCTCTCTAGTAATACGCTCGCCTAGCATCTAGCTTAGCTCTAGATTAAGGAGGCTACCTATAATCGCGAGTAGGCTATAACGGCTTACGAGCTTAATATAAGTTTTACTTCCCCTTCCTTCCTTTCGTATACCGTTCGCTGACTTTTCGTTAGCGTCGCTATAATAGCGATTATTCTCCCTCGGCTTCTTCTATCGGCCGTTACCGCGAGGTTGCCTAGCCTTAATACCTTCGCGACCTTCGCCGAGCTAATACTATACTTACGCTCCTATCCGACCTTAGTAGCGTCGTTTCGACTCCCGTAGACGGTAAGGGGGGTCGTTTAGACTTCCCCTATATAAGTAGCGACTTTTAAGAGGTTACTAACCCCTTAGTGCGTTCTAATAATACTACGCCTATTAACTATAAGTAGTACGTAGGCATACCGACTATACGCCGCCCTAGCTAAGCTATTATAGTTATAGGTAGTCGCCCTAGTAGTTCTCTTAGGTCTAGAAATAGTTCGGTTACCGAGGAGGATAGCGAAGGCTCGCCTATTAGTATTTACGTCTTTAGTAGTAACTTTCAGGCGTCTAGTAGTATCGGTAGTACTAGCGGGTTCAGTAGTTTCGACGACTAGTTAGTAATAGTTCGGGTAGTAATCTTCCCCCCTTTAGTAGTCTTATATTCGAGATACGATTAATTATCCTATTTTATATGCTTTCTTTTTAGCTATTATATATACCTAGCGAGTAGTACGCGACTATTCTATAGGTAAGGCTCTAGTTCCTAGGTATTATATTCTACTAGCTAGCCTTTCTATTTAACTATAAAGAAGGTTTAGTCCCTATCTTTCTTATAGGCGACGATATCTTCGACCTCCTACTCTTCTTAGTCTTCCTCTAATTCTAGTAGCGTATCGGCGATATCTTTGCGCCCTATCTACGGTTCTAAGAGGGATACCGAAAAGACGTCGTATATTCTAGAATACTTTTTAGGGAGCTATACCCTATAGGCATTCTGCCTAATACGCTCGACGACTAGTACGCGAATATATTACGGGGCTAGTTTCCGTTATCCTACTTTAAACTTAAAGTTCCTCGTAGAGAGTCCTACGTAGTCGCCGATAGTAAGCTATAGTAGTTAGTACTGCTTATTATAGTACTTAGCCTAGCTATCTTTAGCGTATTACTAGGTTTCTACTATACGTCGCCTAGTCTCGGTAACTTTTACTAAGCGTTCGCGGACACCTTCGACGATATTCCTCGTTATTAACGGTACGAATTCGATTACTCGAGGGTAGTATCCTATAAGTACCTTAAATAGCGATATTCTAATAGTCGCGTTTCTAGTATTATTATAGGCGAACTCTACTTCTAGGAGTTATACTACCTATGTATTCGGCTTATGCCCGTAGACCTTTCGGAGGTAGGATTCTAGTTCTTAGTTAACCCTCTCTATCTACCTATCCGTCTATAGATACTAAGCCGTCGATATTCGACGCTTAATCTATATTTCCTTATAGAAGTCTGCCTAGAATTAGCTCGTAATAAGCTTATCCCTATCGCTTAGGATCCCCTCTAGGGTCCTAAACCTATACTCTATCCTATTATATAGAATAGTAGCTAACTCTATAGTATTCAGCCGCCGAGTAGTCGGGATAAACTAGCTTATCTTAGTTATACGGTCTACGATAA
The DNA here is from genome assembly GCA_002851675.1 of Verticillium nubilum. Lineage (NCBI taxonomy): Eukaryota > Fungi > Ascomycota > Sordariomycetes > Glomerellales > Plectosphaerellaceae > Verticillium > Verticillium nubilum. Next base: position 27,668 of record NMXI01000022.1, read on the forward strand.
CTAAGATTATATCGTAGATACGCCTATCGTTCGTCGTACTCTCGGGCAGTCCTATAACGAAGTCTAAACTAATCTCTTAGAATAGGTGAGATAGTAATAGTAATAGTTATAAAAGTCTATATAGCTTATGCCTCGGGATTCTAGAGCCCTAGTATACCGGATACTTAGTAATATACGCGCGGACGTCTTCTATTAGATATCTCTAGTAAAACTTTCGCGTTATTAATTCTGCTATACGGTTAGCGCCTAAGTAGCTAACTCGCGGATTATCGTAGTATATTTATAGTAGTTCCTCTTATAGGGAAGCTTCCTCGGGAATTATAAGTCTCTTTCGATACTATAATATCCTATTATTATCTAGGCTATAACCCGCCTTTAACCTAGCTTTTAATTATAGAGCTTTCGTAATATCCCGATAGAGGTCGTTAGAGGCCTATAATCCTCTTACTATATATTCTAGGTCTTCGCTTAGCCGTATTAATAGTACCGTTTCGCCCGCTATAAGTTCTCTTATAATAGGGCGTAGGATAAATTAGTCCGGAATTCTAATTTCCCTAGCTACGCTCGAGTCCTTAGAGCCCTCGGGCTCTCCTCGGCTAGTATCCGCGCTCTCCCTACTCCTTCTTAGATAGCTAGGTATATCGGCGGCAGTCTTATACCGTAGACTACTCGTCCTATAGTTAGCCCTTATACTAAGTACGTTACTACCCGAGATAGAGGTATCTCGGTAACTATAGCTCTTCGAGCTCTCGGCCTATCTCTTCTAGAGACGTGTCTTTACTGCGTGCACGTATGCTTCGCCGGCTACTCCGCGAGCGCTTAGCTTCGCGATCCTTACTTAGAGGTCTTCTAGTAGCTTATTAACTAGACTTAGCTTCTTTACTAATATAGGTAGGACGTTATTTATATTAGGGTCGCCCTCTATATAATCTAGTCTCCTAGAGAGTCCGTCTACGGGGTTAGTAGCCCCTAGCCTATATTAAATCTTAAAGTCGAATATAGTAAGTCTATATACCTATCTAGCGAGGCGTCCGCGAACGTCCCGTACTAGTACTTATATAACTTTCTTTAATGCCTAGTAGTCTATTAGTACTACGAGCTTTTACTAGAGTCCGCCTACGTAGTAGCTCTAGTACTCTAGGCTCTCGACGATAGTAAGTAACTCTTACTATCCTATACCCTATCGCGTTTCTACGTCGTCTAATTTACGCGACTAGTAGGCGATAGGATACTAGCTCGTACCGTACTTCTATAAGTAAATCCCGGAGATAGCTTTTACTAATATATCCGTTTTAATCCTCGTATCGAGGCGTATATTATAATAGCGTAATATAGTCGCCGACTAGAAAGCGAGCTTAAGCTCTTTTAATACCTAATCTATTTCCTCCCCCTAGGTAAAGTCTCCCGACTTTATACCTTTCTAGCTCCCTTTTAGTACTACTATTAGGGGCCTTACGAGATAGGAATATTTAGGGATAAACTTTCTATAGAAGTTTATAAATCCTAGGAATACTTAGATATCCTTAAATATCTTAGGCGTAGGCTATTCGGCGATAGCTCGTACGCGCTTAGCGTCTATCCTAACGCCTTCGTTACTTACGATAAAGCCTAGGAACTTAGTTTCCTTTTTATAGAACTCGTACTTAGAGAGTTTCGTAAATAGCTCGGTATCCTTTAGCCGCTATAATACGCGTTTCAATAACGCTATATATTCCTCGCGTATCCTTAAGTAGATAAGGATATTATCTAGGTAGATAATATATTCCGTATCGAGGAGGTCGGTAAGCGCTTAGTAAATATATACTTAGAATATAGCTAGTATATTAGTTAGCCCGAATAGTATAATTATATACTCGAAGTATCCGTAACGAGTTCGGAATATAGTCTTCTATTAGTCGCTCTCCTTAATAGCGATTCTATAGTATACCTCTCTAAGGTCGATCTTTAAAATCTACTCGGCGCCTACTAGGTAATCGAGTAGCTCCCTAATTAGTAGGAGTAGGTAGCGGTTTTTAATCGTTACCTCGTTTAGCCCGTAGTAGTCTATATAGAGGCGAATAGTACTATCTTTCTTAGGTATAAATAGGATAGGTGCCCCTACTAGGCTAGTAGAGTATTTAATTCTTCCGTTTATAAGGTTCTCCTCGATATATTCGGCGAGCGTTTATAGCTAGTTAGCCGATAATAGGTATATACCCTTATAAGGTACTATAGCGCCCTCCTAGAATACGATTTCGTATATAGTATTACTTAAAAGTAGGAGCTTCTTCGCTAACTACTCGTCGAAGACGGCTTCGTACTCTTAGAGCTCTTCTAGGACTAATTATCCTAGCTCTTCGTCTTCGTCGTCTAATATTAGGATTAGCTTCTCTACTAAAAGGATACCTATAATATAGCGAACGTATGCCTTTCCGTCTCCTAATATAACCTTATCGATAAAGGATTTCGGGGTTATAATTAAGATTTTATCGTAATACTAACTATTCGTTACTATCTTAATAATAATGCCTTCTAGGCCTATAGACTTCTATCCTAGTAGTAATAGGGGTTCGCTATCTAGTCGGATAATAGCGACGAATGCTCGGCGTACCCTACGCGGGTAGCTATATCGGTCTAGGAGAAAGAATATTAGCTAATAGGCCTTCCTATCTTTAATAGGTAACCTAGTAATACCGATAATATCTAGTATTTTAAGCTCTAAGGCGGGCTTTAACGCTAGCCGCTCTACGAAAGCTTTACTAATAAGGTCTATCTATAAATAGGTATCTATATCTACTACTACTTCGACTTCTATACCCGAATAGATAACGATAGCTCGCCCTTAGGCTATCGGCCTAATAACTACTAATATAAGTTCTAGTATTACGTATATCGGGGTCTCCGTAACGCCTACTCGTTTTCCGGAACTTCTCCGATAACTTTACTAGGGACGCGTACTACGCGAACTATCGCCGAATTACCTCGGCCTCCTTAGTAGGAGTTCCCCTTATAGCTATTTCCTCGGTATAATCCCCCTTAATAGGCGCCTCCCTCGTCCTTCTATAGATAATCTAGGGAGTAGTATAGTCCTCTATACTTATAATATTTAATATAAGGGGGGACTGCCTTACCTTCGCTATAAGGGCGGCGGCTTTCTAACTTCCTATCTAACCCCCGCTCTCGCTAGCGATAATCGCCCTAGGTATACGGCTTATCGCCGTCCCGTCTGCGCCTATCTAGTACGCGTCTACTATTATAGTCTCTCTTTTAGTAGCCTCTTCGGGTTACCTCCTAAAGTCTTTCCGCGTACTCTATAATCTCCCGAGCCTCGACTTATAGGATATCTTACTTCTACGCCTCGTCTTTTAGTTCCTTAGTAAGGCCCCTAAAGAATGCGAATACTTAGGCTTCCCCTATTAAGGGTTCGCCGATAGTATAGTAGAGCCCCTCCTATTCCTAATAATACTTTATTAGCCCTTAGTCGTCTTTCTAACGATACTTAGTAATAGCTTCCCGAAGGTTCTACTTCTAGAGGGCTAGTACTAGATATTATTATCGTATAAATATAATAAAGTCTTCCTAGGTAACCTCGGTAGTCTATCCTAACTCTAGAATTCTTTTAGCGAGGCCTTTATAATAGGAGCGCTAGGATTCCTATAGCGTCCTTCCGAGCTATCCTCTAGCCTACTAGATTCGCTATACGGTACTCGCTTCTAGTCGTTATACCTCGTAGACCTCTTAGATCTCGTCTAGCTAGTCTTCTCGTTCTCGCGTAGTCGCATTCTCGTCGAGTCTGCCGACGTTATACGCTAGTACTTTCTCGTCGCGTCGCCGAATATATAGCCTTTCTTCGACGACTATTCTAGCTAATCTCTAGGTCTACTCCTAGAACTACTTTAGGATATTAAATATAAGGGTATTATTAACCTCGTCGGCTCGGGCTCTCCGGGGAGAGTTATCCCCCTAACTGCTTCTGCGACTTATCGTCGAGCGGTCGCGGCTATCGTATCTATCTTAGTACGTCGATTATATTTCGCTCGTAGTATCGGCAGGTAACCTAGATCGGCCCCTAGATCCTCGCCGAGCGGTCGGCCGGCTACTACTTCGTAACCGATAACGCGTCGTACGTCGTAACTCTTATTAAACGAGTTATTCGATATCCGCCTGGACGCCGAGGGGAGAGCGAGCGGAGTGCGCGTCTGCTCTATCCTCCTAGTCTAGTATCTCTATGTCTTGTTCTCGGAGTTCCGCATCCTCTTACTAGAGGTCGACGGTCTCTTAGCGGGTGCTACGCGTAACTCGGTTCGATATCTCGTATTACTAATTCTCCTAGAGTAGGGTAGAAGTTTAAGAATTATAAGGATATAACTAAGGGTCTGAATCGGGTTTACGGAGAGTCGGTCCGCCGAGCGTACGCAGGTAGGTTAGATATTATTCGTAGACTTAAACTTACTAAGTTTACTCTTATAATCTTTGCCTTCTGGATTCGAGAGTACTCGAATCTTGGCTTAGTTAGCGCCCAGCTCTCGCCGACTGCTCGCCGAGGTATAGCCGGGGATCTTCCGGCTTCCAGATGCTCCTTCTTATAAAAGAACGTAGAATTAGAAATAGAAAGAGTAAAGATACTTATAATAGACTAATAGTAGAACCCCTAGGGGTAGCCGAGTACTAAGGCGCACCTAGTAGACTAAGAAAGAAGACTAGAATAGATAATAAAGATAATAGATAATAAGACTAATAGAATAATAGAATAGCAGATATCCGTAGTAGACCGATAGTAGAACCCCTAAGGATAGCCGAGTACTAAGGCATACCTAGTAGACTAAGAAAAGCAGAAAGACTAGAATAGATAATAAAGATAATAGATAATAAGGCTAATAGAATAATAGAATAGTAGAATAATAGAATAATAGAATAACGGAACGGTAGTAGCTAGTTAGGGCTATAGGTACTACGTAGCAGGCTATAAGGAGAGGAAACTACTAAAGGCTATTACTTCGAGACGAAGTAATAAGAGAGGAGGGCCGTTATATTATAAGCACGGGCGACTACGGGCCAGGGGGGCCGGGACCCTAGGGGTCACCGGCAGACTAAGGGGCCGAGCGTTAGCAGAATCATATATATATATAGATGCGGCTAGAGGCCCAGACAAGGAGAAGGAGAGCATCGATTATTCTACGTCTCTACAGCTACCTACTAACAGACTCATTGCTCGTCCTTCACTCATTGCCAAACCACTCCCCTGACAAGGCACCTCAGGCGTGGGGTCGACGCAAACAACGATTCTGACGTCGTCGACGAATTTTGAGCCACAGAGGCTTTCTCTCGCGACGCTGAGATGCGAGCCTCTTTTGAGATGGCCCGCTCTTTGCACCATCGTCCCAGAGGATGTCGCCCAGGTTGTATCCTTCCCGCTTGAATGCGCCCTGAAGCCTGATACGATACAAGAACTTGAGGCAAAAGCCACTCGCAGCATGCCGGAGGATCGTTTTGTACATTTCTGCAAGCGCTTCCTGGCAATCGTCCATCCGCGCAACCACATCCTTGACGGCACTGAGCTCCTACGCCATGCCCGAGCAGTCGAAGAGAATGGCCTTCAGTGGAACTCCGCCTCCTGCCTCGTCATGAGTAACGCGCTGTCCAAATTCCAAAAGGCTCTCAATCCTCACTCAGACATCTGATAGCTATTGGCCTGCGCACTGGGCTCTTACACGCTGCCATGGATGAAGCCCAGTCAGACACCCGATGTGCTAGACACCGGCAACAACCCCATGGTTTTCGAGAGGGAAAATCGGACGACGGCAGAGGCATACTATGCGGCGGCTCTTAAACGAGTTGGCCCTCTTGGACATTCTATCCGCGACATACAGTGCCTCTTCCTAGCTTCGGTCTTGGAGAAATTCTCGCTGCGTCCGCTACAGGCATGATCTTATATCCAACAGGCATGTTCTCGACTGCAGACACTATTCTTGGCCAGAGGCGAGCGGCCCGGTGCTCCTTTTCGAGGGTCCGAGACTGGTGATCGGCACCTCGAACAACGGCTGTTCTGGTCATGTTCTCGAGCAGAGAGATACGAAACGTCCCAGTGGCCCTGATGTTCATTGACCCTTTGAGGCTCTATTAACGCAACCTAGCGAGTTCGTCTTGGAAATGGACCTCCGGCCAAGTGGTCTGGACGACCTCTCATACCCAGACGCGTTTCCAGCCCCGCCGGACAACCTTCAGCTCTCGAACCCAGACACAGCATCCGGCGCAAATTCAGATTCGATGGATGACCCTCAAAGCCGTGTTGATGAGCGCGGATGGTGCTACCTGTCAGAAATATTACTCCGACGTACAATAGATGAGACAGTTACTCTTCTGTACCGAAAGGGCGAGGACTCTTGGATTAGAAATCCGGCACAGCTTGTACGCCATCATCGAGGGTCGGAACGACAGATAGCCTCATGGTAAGATACCGTCCCAGGAGTACGATCTAGGGGGATTGCTAATACTGGGATGCAGGCAGTATCGCATCCCCGCGCTCATCCAATTTGACGAAGATGAGCTGCCTGATGAGGAATACGCTTGCTACCTCTGGTTCAGGTCCCGCGAATGGCGCGAATACACGCTTCGGCCCATCTTGTACTGCGTCCTTCACAGTACACCCAACAGGCCGGCTACGACTGAGGAAGAAGACCTTGCGAATGCTGCCCTGGAAATTTACGCTAAAATCATCCCCCACAAGCTATATGCTTTACGTCACGGTGGATCCTGGTTCTCAGCACGAAAGGCATTCACCTGTGCGGCCCTCTTGCTTGCGGTAGCTATTAACCCGAGCAGCGGCTTGGTGCCTCCGGAACAGTGGCACTCCTTGGTGCGATCTACGATATGGGTCCTCAAGTATTGAGGGCAGGTTGCGGGGGATATTCGCGTGATGGCGACGACATTGGGACATATGTATGGGACGGCATGCCAACAAGTTGGCTTTTCTTAGATCGCAACTTACAGAAATGCCATGAGAAAAATCAGCATTCTTCGTATTGACTAAAAGTATTTGGTAATAGGGAATTCGTGCCCTGGATCAAACATTCCGGTCTCGGCATAATATACCTCCCAGTGCTGAGCAAGCCTCGCTAAAGTCTCAGGATCGGCCTCCGTCAGATCATGAGCCTCGCCTGGATCGTTCTTCATGTTGTACAGTCCCCACCTGTCCTTCCCTCGCGGGGCATATAGAGTGGCTTCCATGGGACCTTCCGTATGGCTCGGAGGCCAAAAAGCTCCCATCCTGTGATCTCCTTCTCTTCGTCATGGAAGCCTGGAGCCTGATTGTAAAGATGTGGCGCCCACGACGAACCCCTTGCGGGAACAACCTCTTTGCCTCGGAACACCTTTCCCGGTAGAGGCACGCCAGCTAAATCCAAGACTGTCGGAAGAATATCCATGACAGTAGCGAAGGAGTCTGTGTTTGATCCCGATTTGTCGAACACTGGGTAACGGATCAGGCAGGGGCACCGGATGCCTCCTTCGGTGATATATGTCTTGAAGCCCCTTGAAGGAGCCATGGAAGCACAAGCCCACTCAGCACCATACCAAACAAAAGAGTCTGCCATGCCCATGTACTCGAGCGAGTTGTCGTAGTACTTGTCGAGAAGATTCGTCACAGCACCAACGCTACCCATTAGTGGAAGGGCTTCCGGCATAGCTCCCTCAGCGCCGTTGTCTGACATGAAGACAATGAAGGTATTGTCAAGTTCGCCACTAACTTCGAGATGGTCAACAACCCGGCCGATATTGACGTCAATCAGTTCGACCATCGCGGCGTAGACCCCCATCTTCCGATCAGCTCTTTCAGTAGGAGACATCTTTTCCCACAGCTTGACGGTCATCGGTGCAGGCTCAACATCTTTCGAAATCAGCCCCAACTCGATCAGTCTCTCTAGCCTCTTCCTTCGCAAGACCGCAGGTCCCTCGTCGAGAGACCTTTTCACTTGTCAATTGTTTCGCGAGGCGCTTGGAGAGGCCAGTGCGGGGCTGTAAAAGGAAGGTAGGCGAAAAATGGCTGCTCGCTGTCTTCTCTGCTGTCAAGGTAGTCGATCAACTTAGGTTGTCAGAGAAGGTAGTGGTCGAGTAAAAGTCGTCGGGGATGTCTTTCGTTCGGTCAAGAAATTCGGAATCTTGCACCCAGAACTTTTCTGCATTCATGGGTGTAAAGAGACCGTGGGATGGATCGTCAAGCTGAGGTTCGTAGTTATAATGGTTGCCGCAGCCAGAGAGGAAGACGGAGCTCTTGTCGAAACCCCTAGCGGAGGGAGATGTTTCTTTGCTGAGCCCGAGATGCCTGGTAGATATAAATCAGCGTTTTGGTCGCTGGTCAGAGAAAGTTATATTCACATACCACTTGCCCGACATGATGGTATGGTAGCCAGCATCTTGCAGAATTTCGCTCAGGGCTGCAACTCGGAAGTTGAGGTACCCTTCGCACCCTGGCTTTCTCTTGTACGCATCGACGTTTCTGGCCATGTGTTCGGTCATCTGTTCCAGCCCGGCGATATGATTGTTGGTCCCAGAGAAAAGCATGCTCCTCGTTGGAGAGCATGCTGAAGCCGTGTGGAAATTCGTGAGTCGAATGCCCGTTTGTGCGAGCCGGTCCAAAGCTGGAGTTTTGATCTCAGAACCGAAGCAACCAATGTCGCTATAGCCCAAGTCGTCCGCGACGATGACGAGGAAGTTTGGGCGTTTGTTTGAAGGAATTGATCCCATCTTAGCGGTTTGCGAGGCAAGGCGTAGCGTATTTTCTTTTTCGTGGAATATGGAGTCAGCGGGAAGCCCTAGACTCATGAATGCACGGTGCCAAACCCCTCGGATAACGTCAAGAATGGCATCGTTGCCATGCCAGTCACGTTCGCCGTCGGCTTTTGTCTCGGCTGGGCACCACTCTCACATGTGGTTGCGGCCGAGATCCCTACGACTGCGCTCCGCGATCTCACATATGCCCTCGGGTCGGTCTTCAACCTCGTTATTCAGTTTGCCATTTCCTTCAGTATTCCGTACCTCCTTAGCCCAGATTATGCCGGCCTCGGTTCCAATGTTGGTTTCATCTTTGGATCTACGGCTTTTCTAGCCCTGCTGTTCTCTTGGTTTTGCATTCCGGAGTGCGGCGGCAAGACACTGGAAGAGATCGATGAGCTATTCTTGCGCGGCGTGCCCATTAGCAAGTTCCGTGCTACCCACAGTGGTGTGGGCGGAGGCGAGCCCGAAGGACACAAGAACGTTGAGGGGCTTGGAGAGAAGAATAGCTTCGACAGGGAGACAAGCGTTCAGTGAAGTCGTTTTGGTATTAGGCCGGCTCATTTCACGATATACGTGGGATGGCTCAGGGCGCATGTCCGTCGTCACAATCCCCTCCTACATGCGTCACGCGCCGTTGTTGATAGCTTTATATCACGGTAATCAAATTTGATAATGAGAGTGATTTTGAAGAGTTATCATCCATTGCAGGATTGTTGAAATCCGCGGCTGTCATCTAACCCAGGGAAGCGAGTGCGTGTAGCTTCATGCTAAATATCCAATAACCTCCATTCTGGCCCCAAGGCTCATTGTCCTAGCTCCAGTGAAGCTCGAACTGCCCGAAGTCTCACTTAGACGCTCTGAAGAGCACTGAGGAGCTCGTTGAACTGCTCGGGGCTGAGCCCCTCGTAGATGAGGCAGTCCGAGCCGCAAGGGAGGGCGTAGGGGCCAGGCTCATCGCCAACAAGGACATTGGCCAGGTTCATGCAGGTAGCAGGGACTCCAGTGAATTGAATGGCTGCCAGGAGATTAATTTAAGAAGAAAAAGAAGAAGATTCAAGTCAAGGGGCTTTCAACATACAATCGGGGCCGGGGTTGGTGGCGGTGATGGTGAGGCCTGCGATGTCCTCACGGCAGCGCTCGTACTCGAACTCGGGGACTCCAGGGACTTGCCGACGAACGACAGCATCGACAGCAGCTCGCTTGGTGAATATCTCAACGAAAAGTTCGGCGATGCCCTGGCCGAACAGGTCGATGACTAGACCGGCGCCACGACCAATGTCAGCGGTAGCGGGCTGCAGGCCGGTGGCGATGAGGGCAATGGGTGCAAGAATAGCAGAGGTCTTCATGATTGCTGGATCTGGTATGTGGCGGTTTCTTAAGTGTTGGAGAATGTGCTCAAGAGTAAAGGTCGATTGAATGTGGTATGAATTGTATGGAAGAATGATGGGAAGGGGGGCAGACTTGACAACATATATGGATTTCAACAGCACCGCACAGCCATTTGATGAGTGTAAGATCGACAGCCTGAAGGATTCGTGTTGTCAGCATATTGCGGAGATTGTCAGGAGATCAACTTCCGCTTTCCCGGCTGTCATAAGGAGTGAGGAACACACCACGCCCATTCGGCCATGCAGTTCGTAGGAACTTCAGTAGTATTATCATTTTCTGCCTGCAGGTGTCATATCAAAACTTTGCCTATCGGATTGTTGAGCGCTCAGTGACTGTCTGTGCAGGTCCGTCAGCTCCAGATCTTGTACGTCCTTGCATCAAAGGGCCAAAGATACCTGAGGTGCGTGGGTATGCCAAGCTTCGTAATACCAACTTCCAACTTCCTCCCTGGTTGAGACTGCGCAAGCTTGCGAGAGACTGAGTCCGCTCGATAGCCGCCTGACATATGTCTAGCTGCTTCGAGCATCCCGGGAGTGCCCAACTTCCTAAGATGGAATGATACGACCCCGTATACTTGCAGCTTGCTCAACGCGGTGGGGTATGTTGCGACTAGGTTCGCCTCGGTCTTCCGCAGGATCACAAGGTTGAGATATAACAAAGTCCCATGCAGAGTATTCAGATTTAGGGCAAGATCCACTGAGCTGCTTTAAGATGAACGAGCTATGAACGGCACATACGGTTGATTACATGACATGATAGAACAAGTCCAGGCCCTAAGGCTTGACCAATCTTGCACTGAGAACAATGGCCTTGGTTCGGCATTACTGGTCTTTTTACGTTATGGTTTCTTCAGCTGCGTATCTTTTGGACCCGGGGATGGCCTCCGATAGTTGCATTTTACCGTCCCAATGAAGCGTTAACATGATGGTAACTTCTAGGCTCAATCTGGTGTCTATTGTATAGAGTAATCCACGACCGAAAAGCCTCGTATCATGTCAAATGTACCCCACATAGCGAAGTATCAGCAAGCGCCATGAACAGCCCGATGGTGGCCGAAAACTGGTCGCCCAGAGTTGAAGGTTTGGGGGTTATGTGGCCGAGCTGGGGCCGGTGAGGCCGGCTTTGGTGACTTGCCGAGCAATGATATGGCCTAGCCAAACGTTGCGTGAACACTTGAGCAAAAGTCTCGTTGACAAATGATCAACTATCCCTGTCACTGACGTCTTGGGTGCAAAATTAACACTCAATTTGGCACAACGGGCATATACTCTCCACAATAGTTGACACCTGCCTTGAGCGTTTACGTTGGGTGACTCTACTGCTCGGCATGCATTCAAGCCAAGACAATATCTGGAGCAAGTCAGCACTAGAGTCTGCCAAAGCACACACGTAGACCAGACCAGCAATCCGCAAGATGTTGGATGCTATGTTGTGGAACTCGGCCGCTCGATCCCCGTCTTGGTGTCGTACTCAAGAAAGATGTTGGATGCTATGTTGTGGAACTCGGCCGCTCGATCCCCGTCTTGGTGTCGTACTCAAGAGTATGGTCCGAAGTACTAGCTCGGTATTACACGTCTCAGGTGTGTCTATACAAGAGAGGCGGTTGGTATTATGAGCCATCGCTCCGCCATTTGAATCCTTCTCTGGCTCGATGTAACGTTCAACGCGGACAGTAGGCATCAAAAGTTCGAGCGTTGTGCAGTCGTGACGTCGGCTTACGGGTACCAAGCCTTGAAAAGGCGACCATCATATTTCAAGAAGTGCCGGTACGGGCCCAGACGCTAACGGAATCCTTCTCATGCAAACGGAGGATTTTGGATGCCGGTGCCAAGATTCTTTCCCGTCTTGGATCTTGGCTTCCACGGCTGGACGATTCTGAGCACATGCTATATGCTCAGGAAACTAATACTGAGTCCCTTTTCCGTACGCCGTGTCTCCAGGCATATGTTCTGTGTTGTCTTAACATTTTCGACTTTCAAAAACATCGAATATTGTCATTATCCGAAACCAACGGACAATCTTTCACACAGTTCTCGGGCTCGTTGAAAAGCCTCGACCAGTCGAGCAGCAACAATACGATCAACAAGCAAAGACCCGCGATGGAAGGAAGCTTCCTCATCCAGTTCCGCAATGCAGACAACATCAGCATCTTACGAGCATCGGAACCAATAGCTTGGTTTCTTACATCCTATCCAGCGTTTGTGCTCACGGTGCACCAAGTCCCGGGTCCGCAACGATGGGCACTTCTTCCCTTCAACATCATCGGGCCTCTTCTCTGTTACGGCAGCGTTGGTAAACTAGCGGCCAGTCTCGACTGGCTTTGGGCCTTCACATCCCTCATTTATGTTTTTCACGTCACTTCAATCCTCTACATTGACTGCTGGACACTGCCTAAACCCGCCTCTCGCTGGAATCTTCTCGTCTGCTACAAAGTATGGATCAACCCCAGGCGTCACACCCTTCTTTCCATGCCCAAAGCAAGCCAGTCGGCTCGGATTGTCTTCATCTCTCGCAAGATTGCCCTTTTTCTCGCCTTATGGGCCTCTCACATTATCGTCGAGCTCGCGATGCTGTTGGCCGTCAACCCGCGGCCCCGTGACTTCCGCCCCGAAGCGAGGAGTTACTTTCACCTGACCTCGGACCGTGGGATGATTCTCCGCGCCATTTACGCCTTCCACTGGGCCTATCTGACCTACATCATTCTCACCGTCGCGAATGCCTTCCTCGCCGTCCTGTTCGTCGGAATCCTCCAGTTCGATGAGCCGGATGACTGGCCTCCGCTGTACGACAGTCCGTTCGAGGCATACTCGCTGCGGCGATTTTGGGGTATTTTCTGGCACAAGATTGGGTCTCCGTCGCAGGCAGCCTGGGGACGGACTGTTGCGAGAGAAGGTCTGGGGATGACGGCCGGTTCGCCAACTGAGAAGGTTTTCCTGGCGTTCTGGGTATTTGCAATCTCTGGAGGGACACATGTCGCTGTGAATTGGGCGACGAAAGCTACGGCACCGGTGGAAGATCTGGCTGGAGACATGGTCTTTCTGATGCTCAACTTTCTCGGAGGATTGTTGGAGGTCGGCGTTAGTCGGATGCTGTTTGCAGAAAGAAGGCGGCATGGAGAGAATGGTGCAGGAAATCAATGGTGGACGAAGATCATGGGGTTCCTTTGGGTATTCACCTTCTTCTACTGCATAGTACCGCCATGGCAGTATCCATACCTCCATGCGGATGCGAAGAGTCGGATGCCTGACTTCAAGATCGATGTACAGATACCGAGGAGAGCTGTGCAGCTTGGTTGATGGAAACCTTGGGGTTCGATAAGCTCAAGAAGACATACAATTGCCTTGCAAGATTACCTTCGTTCCTCAATTCACTCCTAAGAATGCTTCTGACAGTCATCTCCTACGTTTGCCTGAGCCTCACATGCACAGGCATCCCATCCTTCGTATGCGGTGTCCCCGCGCCACTCTGGTAAGCTCTCTCGCCATCGACAAGATCCTTCGGCCCGGTATTCCCACTACATTATCTCGTCAGTCAAAATCATCAGCCTCAGTAAAGGAAGCACTCACCTCTGCGCATCCCATTTCTCCCAAGCGCACTCGACATCCATCTCCCTCACCACCAGCGCAACAACCAGCTTGAGTTCCATCAGCGCCAGCTCCTGGCCAATGCAATGTCGCGGACCCAGACCAAACACCCGCCATGAGTTCTTCCCCGGATACAGCACGTCATTCTGATCAGTGACGAGCCATCGCTCAGGGAGAAACTCGCCAGCGCGATGCCACTGCTCATCAGACTGAGCTTTCGACCGAATCCCGTCCCAGACCATGAACCCTTCCGTCGGATAACGCATGCCGTTCTCAGGATCCGTCATGAAAAAGTCAGCCGATCCGTCGCGAATACCGCCCGGGCCAGGAAACAAGCGAAACGTCTCCTTGATGACGGCAAGCGTGTAAGGGAGCGCATTGAGCAAACAAGGCGCCTGCCTGATCTTCTCCCTCGTCGCGTCCGCCGCTCCAAAGACAGCAGCGTGCTCCTCGCGAATTCGCTCGGCTACCTCGGGGTATTTAGCAATGGTGTAGAGCAGCCAGCAGATCGCCGTGGCGGTCGTGTCGTGGCCCGCAAAGATGAAGATCTTCAGCTGTGCCAGCACGGAATCGACAAATGCCGCGTCGGGCGCCGTCGCCGCAGTGCCGTCGGGTGCTTCCTCGGTGTACGCCTTGACGGCGAGGTCGACGATCGTCTTGGGGGACGTTTCCTTCGCGCGCTCCGGAAGGAGGCTGCGCCGGACGGCGGGGAGGAGGGCGCCGCGCATGGCGGCTGTGTTCCGGGCTATGGCGAGGTGGCGGCGAGGGGAGAGCATCTTTGGCAGCGTGAAGATGTTGTAGTCGAACATGCAGAGGGAGAGCTGGTCTACGAGGGCCTTCTTCAGGATAGAGGGTCCAGCACGCTGCTCGTTGAGAGAAATGTCAAGAACGGCGCGGGCGATGACGTCGAAAGTGAGGTTAGTCGTCAGGGTCTCAAGCTGAAAGACGGGGCCCCAAGCAGCGGACTTCTCTGGTGTGCCGGCCCGCTCGCGCAGTATGTCGGCGAAGGTGGCGACCTCGTCGAGGATGGCTGGAGCAAGGGTCGTGAGGTTCTTGGTGCTAAAGCCTGGGTTAAAACGAGCGCGCCAGATCTTCCAGGGGGCGCCTTCGAGAGAGATGAGGTCAAGGTTGTGCGTCAAAGGAGCGAGGTATTTCTTCGCATTCGCGGCACGGGGCAGCGAGGGCTCAACGATGAACTGGTTGGCAAGATTGGCGTCGGTGGTGAAGAGCAACGGCGGCGCGATTGGCCACATGTCGACATAGAGGACACCTGGACACCAGGTGCGATCTGGAAATAGGGTTTGCCAGTTCTGGTATATCAGTTGGGAGATGTAGTTTGGGTGAAGGTCTTTGGGAAAGCCGCCCATGAGTTTGGCAATGATGGGAAGATGTCCCATGAGGAGAGAGTGAGGCATCAAGGGCTGGCATGATGTTAGATGTGACTCTTGGTGAGAATAGTCATGACTGGGTTGAGCAATGTTGAGATGTCTTCCAGGAAGCACACAACATCATATTGGACACATCACAGATAAAATCGCATTCTGAATGAAGACAAGACTCACCACGCCCTGCGCCTTCAGTCTCCGGAACTTCATCCGGACTTGAACAAGCCTCCCAATCAAATACACAATGCCCGATACCAGAGCAAAGATGCTGATTCGTATCAGAGACCCTACGAGGGGGCGGCCTAGGCCGTTGGCATCTGAGTCGTCAATCATCATCGGGAGAAGCTCCGTTCGGGCGCTGTGTCTCCTGAGTCGGCCCTCGGCGCCACGGCTATCCCGTTCAGTCGGTAGCGAAGCGCGCCACGGGGGCGTAGAACAGCCAAGTCCGTCTGCCCGATCGAATAAGAGACACTTGGGGGCTGGATCCGTCAAGAGAACGTGATGGGCGCGAGGGGATCAATGCCTGGGGTGCTGAATCGTCGCAAGGTCCTGTTGTCGTGTCATGTCCGTGATGTGATGTGATGTACGACCGTGACCAGCCGGTCGGTCAACCTTAATAAATGAGACGTGCAGAAGAAGGACGCCAGGAAAGGGGGCCACACAATCTGCATGGCGCATTCGAGAAGATCCTGCTTTCTGTTCCTGTACCGCCTCCTAGCAGGTATGGTGACGGGACAGCGGCCCCCAGACCTGGCGAGCTACCCGAGATCTAAGCTACAGGCACAATGATAACAAAGACCTAAAATCAATAGCGGGACAAAAGGACTCAGTACCCCCGGCCTGGAACCACCTCCCCGGCGGGCGGCTTTCCCCCGTTTGGCCTGGCGAGATGCGCCAAGGCCGTCGCCAGCAGCGTGCTGGTGCCGCCAGACTTCTCCCCCAGCACTGTCGGGGTATCAAACTGCCCGAGTGAGTGGGATCGACAGGTTTACCTGGCTCTTAAATCTGACAAGTTCACGCCTCCGACATGTGACTTGAAGTGGTCATTATCACGGCGAGGTGTTCGTTCACCACTATCCGGCTTCGTCAGATCAGGCCGGAGAGGCATCGCAGGTCATAAGGAGGGCGCCATTCCGCTCAGTTTGTGGACTCGTGATTTGGCAAACACAGAAGGATACGCGGGACGCGTGGACGCCAGTAGAGTAAAGAGATCAATCTCGCGAGAACGTCCCTTATGCAGCGGTTGACTCGACCCGCATGCGACACGTCCAGCCACCGGCCGAAAGAGGCAGCTTCTGATGACATTCAAGACATGGCAAGCGAACCTCCGATGTCTTATGATGCGTTGGCAAACCAGGGAGGGGAAGGCAAGCTGCCTATTGGAGGTCAGGTCCACATCGTAACACCACTTGATTGACCCCTCAGCGGTCAGCCAGCCCTCAAAGATCGTGAGCCGTCTTTCAGCAGTTGGTAATGGGATTCAAAACCACTGGTCCTGCTCTCGCTGAAGTGGTTAGGGTTCTTGTACTTGTACGGAAAGAAGGGTGTAATGATGGACATGGAAACAGGCGCAACCCCAGGTGTACCAACTGCAGATGATCGACAAACAAGATCATCGACTGACGCACCACCTGAATCTGGAGATCGAGAAATCAGACTCGTGGGGCTCCTTGAGGATTAGCCTCGAGAGAAGAGTCAGAAGATCAACGTCAATCCAAACGTTGCCGGTGCCTATCATGGGCCAAACACCGCAACCCGCCGACTCAAGTGAACAGAACTTCTACTTTGTTCATTCATCTTCCCAGCCCAGCCGCAACAAATCTTTTCTACTAGAGTCCTTCATCGAGTTTCGCTTCATCTCAACTCCCCGACGACCTCTCCCTGCTTGGCAAGAAAGTAGCGTCAGTGCCAGAGCCAGGACCCTTCTTCGATCTCAACATGTTCCTCAATTCCTGTCGTCCGCTTTGCGCCCCAAGCACTGAACGAACCCAATCACTGCTGATGGTGAACGACTGTTAAAAGGGTCACAGGGCACCTTTGGTTCAGTGTCCTCCCTGTCGTCCCCCCATCCACCCGCCAAGCCGAAAGCACAGCCTGCCCCCTCTCCGTTTCACCAAGTCAAACACCACACCACATTTCATCCCCTTCACCCCCTCCTACTTCCTCCCAGGCTTAATCCATCCCCTCTATCACGACCTTCATCATCGCTGTCATTAAGCTTTGACGATTGCGCACAGCCCGGCGGCCCCATAAACTCTGCTGCTCAACATGTCTCAGCTCCCTGTCGCCCCTTCGTCACAGCCCTCACCCACAGCCCACGCGATCCTGGTCCTGAACGCGGAGGCTAACCTGCCCGCGCGCCGTCTCTCTTGGCGGCTTCACCTCGATCGGGAGATGGGCGCTGCAGCCCTGCGTGCGTGAGGGATGCGGAATTCCAAGGGGCAGATGCGAAATGGCGCTGCTCTTGTGGGTAAGTTGTTTCCATGATCGACGACACGGTGCATCGTCGCCATGCTTGCAGCGGATCGTGGGGATGTTTCTCTCCACAGGGCGAGAATTATCGTTAATCGTTAATCGTTTTTACGATCGCCCTCTTCACCAAGATCTCGACGGGTCGTTCAAGCCTTCAAGCGAAGGCCTCCTGATGGAAGGCCTCCTGATGACCTAGTACACGCCACCACACACAAGCTAATTTTACATTGTGCAAACTTCGGGATGAAAGCTGTCTCTCCTCCTGCCCTGTTCGTGTCACCGCTCCATCTCATCTCTCCCAACATCGCGCGCAGCACATGAGGCGGGTCAAAACCAGCACGGGGACCGTGTCGCGGGTCCCAGTTTGAGGACGCACCACCAGGTGCCGTGTGTTCTCTCACTGTTGTTTCTCGCCGCGAACTCCACTGCCGAAGCAACATGATTCTACTTGGCAAGAATGGAGCCTTTCGGCACCAGGAGGCCGTCGTGACTTGCGGCATCTGGGATAAGGCCCCCTTGCATTGTGTTTTCCTCGGCGCAAGACGGGCATGTAAGTCTTTGGTGTTGAGCCGACAAGTGGGAACCACCTCCTGTAAGTCGCAGTTGCGGCTGGGCAGAGGGCGTGCCCGCCTCGAAGTCGTCTACACTCTCGATATCACACACGATAAGCTCGTTTGAGAAGGCTGTGCTTGTGGAAATCTTCGGACGACGAGGCGGCAAGACGGAACATCGACCTCCTGTATTGCTCGAAGCTCGCCAGCATGGCTGTCGACGATGAGGCCTCCTCTGGATACAAAAGACCATGTCTGTCCGCTTCGTTAAAGTCTCTCCTGCTCATCATTCCCAGCATCACAAACAACCAACACCCTCATCTCTTCTCTACACCCAAGCGTTGACGCTGCCTTCTATTCTTCCTCTCAGGTCTGGAACCATTTAATCACCACCTTCACATCCCTCTTCCACCAACAAACCCAAGCACAACCGCCAATATGAAGACCTCCGCCCTCGCCACCCTCTTCGCCATTGCCCAGCTCGTCTCGGGCCACGCAGCCATCATCGCCGCCACCGGCGACGCCGGCGGCACCGGCATGGCTCTCGGCGTCGACACTGCCACTCCTCGTGACGGCACCCGCCGCAACCCCTTCCAGCAGGACGCCACCCGCTTCCGCGGTGACCAGTCCGAGACCGTCGGCGAGACCGTCGGCGCTGGCGACAACAATGTCGAGAGCGGCACCACCGCCATCATGACCGAGATGGGCGACCAGCTGCCCCAGGTCAGCCCCGGCGGCCAGCTCGACATGACCCTGCACCAGGTCAACTCGGACGGCGGCGGCCCCTACACCTGCGCCATCAACGCCGACGGCACCGCCCAGACCTGGACCGACATCACCGTCATGCAGAGCCCGCCCGGCCGCAACTCGCGCAACCGCGTAAGTCCCTTGCACTTGTTACTCCCTCGTTGACACCCCCCCCCCCCCACTGACACATCAAAGGACGGCGAGCAGTCCGACTTCCCCATGGTGGCCGCCATCCCTGCCGGCCAGACCTGCACCGGCACCGTCGCCGGCCAGGAGAACGTCTGCATGGTTCGCTGCATGAACGACGCCAACGCTGGTCCCTTCGGTGGTGTCGTCCCTGTTCAGCTCGCTGGCACCGCCAACGCGACTGAGGCTCGCCGCCTGCTGGCCCGCGCTACGATGGAGAAGGCTCGCCTCTACGAGAGGATGAAGCGCGATCTGTACTAAACTTGATGCTCATGGTCGGCTCTTGTGGAATGTGCTCCGGTGACAAGGAGCTGGCGCCTGGAAAACGGATCTACTGGATTAGACTGAGTGTTTACGGGTTGTTTGGTTTGGTGTTTCTGAGTGGAGATGCAGCTTGATCGGTCTACTGGTTTGGATCGCTGTGGTAATGAGATGGTTTTTCTTGTATGATTTTGATGACCTTGCCGAGTGACTCACAAGTGCGTTTGTACTGCATGTGTCCTGGGAGATAATCAGGTAGAGGCTTCATGCTGCAATCAATGCCTGTGTATCCTGCACGGTTCGAGCCAAAGCGCGATTGCACCTCAGAACAGTAATGATGCATCATTCAAGTACTTTTCCGACGTCAAGTCACGTAGAATGCTGATGTTTGATTGCGTCTTGAAATCAATGAATTGTAGAGAAAAATCCGCCCCCTCCTGATGGATGTATCATGATGGCCAGACAGCCGTGTTCGATATGCCTTGAACAGTGCAGTGAGGGTGGGCTCTATTAGCCAGGCGGTCGACAACGTGCCCGATACTGCATTGACGTAGTGAGTTCCTGCGTCAAGTTGTTTTCACTGTTGGTGGAACAATACAATAATGAGAGATGGAGATGGCTGCATGCAGCACAAGCAGTAGGGTCGTGGTAGAGTCAACTGTTTGACACAAGGCCAGATTTCCTTGAGGATCCGTCCAGACCCCCCATTCAGTGAAGGTTGGGCGGCAGCCCCATCCCAAAGTTCGAGTGTAGTAGCTCAGGTTGCGACGGTCCCTAGCCCAAGCAGCACATAGTATACTTTGCCAGCAGGTACCATACACAAAGGAGATGCTCCTGGCACCAGAAACACCCTTATTAATCGGGCTTCTTACTGTATAAAAATGTTCGTTGTCCAGCCGTGAGACAACTGGACAAAATATTTGGGTCCTCGCCGCGATTCGAACGCGGGACCACCTGCACCCGAAGCAGGTATCATACCTCTCACCTCGAAGACGTTTTACTCTCCATTGGGCTGGATGTAGGGTAATGCTTCATGTGCGATGTGTGTTGACGCCGGGCTACCCAAGGTACCTTACGTAAGGTACCTTACCATTACAAGTAAGGTAAGGTAGGTAGCTGCCATTGTACAATGTGGGGCAAGCTGAAGCCCATGAGCCACTGTCTGAACCCCCTGTAAGAAACCGAAGCCACCATTGCATTGTCATTAATAAACCCCCCCCCCCCCCCCCCATCCCCCATTCCATTGATCGACTTTTGCGGGATTTGAATTTCTGGTAATAAGTACGGTATGCAAATTCTCTTCCGAGTTTCAACAAGCTTTAAGCACCCCTACGATGCTCAGTCTTTGGAAGTCGTCACGGGTATCGGGAGTGCAAACGTCGGAGTTGCGTTGAGACCGCGGATTCAAGCGCGATCGTTTCGCGACGGGGCGGAGCACTGGGGGTGGACTCGGTACACTGGCACCCCTGGCATGAGGCGCTGAAGATAGCCCAATGCCCTGTGGCCAGGCTCTACAGCTTTCTCCAGCTGCCCCAAGCCTCTACCGCACCCATAGTCATGTGCGCGGGCTGGTGTAATTATAATCTTGCCTAAAAAAACCTCAAGGTGGTATGTTTAATGTAGCCACAGTTAACATCGCAACACACGGTGCTCAAGGTCCCCGTTTCTATCAGCTTTCCCGAGGCGCGATGACCATAGACCCCAGACAGTCTAAATCGTCGTCCGCGAATTTTGAGGTCCTCCATCGTCAAACAATCTGGAGGCGAAGACAATCCGGGATGCATGAGGAAACGCTGCAACATCATCCAGTGATGGGTCGAGATGATCATGGCCTGATCAAGCAGGGTGCTTGCCAAAAGGGGCTGTATCTTATTAGGAACCTTGGGTAAAGTACTGTAATAATTAACATTCGCTCCCATAGACTGCAATGCGCGAGGTTGGCATTTGCCCAAGATGCCGAACGCACTCGCGACTGCAGCTTACAACCTGCATTTCCAGTCCTCTGAAAGCAAAAATCAGTGACTGACTACCTAGTTGGTACCTGACCGACAGCTCAAAAGCCACGACACAGCGCATCGGTGTATTCTCGCCTGTCGAACCACACATGATCTGGAAACACTTACTGCAACCACCTATCACACAATGTTCCCAACGACTTCAAAAACAGGTAGGAAAACATTAACCTTCTAATGCCGGCAATAGGGCTGAGTTCTTGCCGTGATTCGAAGTCGGGGTAACCTGCATCCGAAGCAGCAAAGCTCTGACCAAAGGACTTTCGTGGGTGTCCCAGTGTCGTTCGAGACTGCATGGACACGATCATTGGAATATTTCTGGACTCTTGAAGTGTTATTTGTCATGATTTGTCAAGCTTTTGACTGGTATTGGATCTAGATTGAGGACATCATCCTATCAACATCTTTCCATTCTGTACCGTTTTGTTGCAGAGAGAAGGCAGGCACGGAAAGAGACCACTTGACTTTGGTAAGCAGTATTTGAGTAGAGCAACAAGAAATGTCTTTGGACACAGCTCCACATATCCCACTCCCATCCTTCCAGATTGCGTACAGATCATCTTCAAGAAGCTGCGGGCATGGCGTGCAGCACTTGGCAGATCCGATGTTGGCGGCGGGTGTGTGGAGCCACTGCACGCTTGTGCTTGCTGGCTCGCCTTTCCAGCGCGAGGTAGATTGTTCCCGGCTTGCCATCCGGTTCACAATATGTCCTGGTGCGAACTCTTGAGCTGGCCGATTGTCTGCCTGGACACTTGTATTACAAGGCTTTCTACTGCCTGAGCAGGGATACATTGCAGCCTGTCGTGTTTGATTGCGTCGTTGTGTTTGTCTTCTATATTGACCTTAAACACCGGGTTAGTAAATCGTGTCACAAGTGTCCGTTGAGAAAGAGAAAGAGAAATTGAAAGATACTCGTGCATGTGAGGTACAACACGAGAGCCTGGACGTACTGGGACAGTAAGCGTCGTACGAATCGGCCTCCAGATGAAAGACAGATGATGTGTGATCGTGATCAATGATTGTCGTCGGCCCACGCCTTGACCGCGCAATCATAAGCAAAAGGTGGTCGGGTTGAGAAGTAAGCCTCCGTGGTAAACTCGTCCTATAAGCAGGTACTGAGGTAACAGGTCCAAGGCCGTATGTGTGTCGTCAAATAGTTGACTGCGGGATAAGTCGTGAAAGGTCGCATGTGTTGTGAAGGGGGCGTCAATGATAGGCGTATACGAGCATCCGTGGTTTGACTGATGAGATGATCAAAGTAAGCCGAAGAAAAGGAATGGCACGGTCGAGATTCGTCAGATCCCCATTTTAATGTCGTTAGCAAGCTGCATTCATATCGAGTGGGTGCGAAGTGGTGCATTTTATGTCCCTCTCTCTAAGTAAATATGCTTGGGAGACAGTCTGCGTGACGGTGAAAGAGCGTGGACTGATCAGGAACACTAAACCGAGTCAGTATTGGGGCAACAGCGTTTGCGAGATTGAATGTGCTGACCTAGCTCGCAATGTGCGGCTCGAAGATGACTCTGTCGCATCAGTTGTTGGGGGCCAGAACGGACGAGTGAAAGTCTTCTAGGCATGAGAAATGATCCGAGCACCCTTGAAGTAAGATAACCAAGATGAGTCCGTTCGCGAAGAGGCGGGTAACAACTCTAGAGGGTTGTCTTCCGCTTGCCTAAGCGTTTTAACGGGAAAGGATTGGTCGCAGGTCGCATAGAAAACTCGAGAACGGTTGTGTTTCGCCCGACATTCGAAGTCGACGCATGGTCGTGTAGCAACCAAAAAAAATGTATAGTCTTGCAAAACTTGAGAAGGATGAGTCTGCTCGCTGCGCTCTGCAAGTATAATCGAGCAATGCCAGTTGGCGGCGTTGGAGCATTTAAGACCTTGGTGTAAGGGGAAGCTGGATGGAAAACGGCGATGAATCGTGGCGGTTTTGGAAGATAAGTAGAAGATGTTAGCAGAGCCTTGGCCATTTCTAGGGGCGAGATCGGCTGGTATCGTCATCGTCGTAACTTGGGGCGCTGTTGCAAAGCAATGTCTCTTGAGGAGGAGGATTGCTGGTTCAAACTTGCCAATGCTAGACGCGCATCAGCATTCGATGGCAAGGCCAGTGACTTTGTGCTGCGGCTGATGGTTCTACCATGCTGCACCAGGTCTCGGCTAGCATCAGCTGCGGGCGAGAGCAGACATTGAGCCGCAAGCCCCTTGGGCGTGATGTTGGTCGCAAGCAGAAAAGAAGGTCTCTGTGGCGGAGGAGCACCTAGAGCAGCAGGCACCCCTGGGCGTGACGCCGGTGACAAGACGGGAAGCAAAGGTTGTTTCTGTGGCTGTCAGGGGAGTGGTTTGGCAATGAGTGAAGGACGAGCAATGAGTCTATTAGTAGGTAGCTATAGAGACGTAGAATAATCGATGCTCTCCTTCTCCTTGTCTGGGCCTCTGGCTGCATCTATATATACATGATTCTGCCAACGCTCGGCCCTTTAGTCTGCCGGTAACCCCTAGGGTCCCGGCCCCCCTGGCCCGTAGTCGCCCGTGCTTATAATATAATAGCCCTCTTCTCTTATTACTTCGTCTCGAAGTAATAGCCTTTAGTGGTTTCCTCTCCTTATAGCCTGCTACGTAGTACTTATAGCCTTAACTAGCTACTACTATTCCGTTATTCTATTATTCTATTATTCTACTATTCTATTATTCTATTAGCCTTATTATCTATTATCTTTATTATCTATTCTAGTCTTCTTTCTTAGTCTATTAGGTGCGCCTTAGTACTCGGCTATTCCTAGGGGTTCTACTATCGGTCTACTATAGATATCTGCTATTCTATTATTCTATTAGTCTTATTATCTATTATCTTTATTATCTATTCTAGTCTTCTTTCTTAGTCTACTAGGTACGCCTTAGTACTTAGTAGCCCCTAGGGGTTCTACTATTAGTCTATTATAGATATCTACTATTCTATTATTCTATTAGTCTTATTATCTATTATCTTTATTATCTATTCTAGTCTTCTTTCTTAGTCTACTAAGTCTGCCTTAGTCCTCGGCTACCCCTAGGGGTTCTACTATTAGTCTACTACGGGTATCTTTACTCTTTCTATTTCTAATTCTACGTTCTTTCTTTATTCTAGGTCGTTATTTAGTAGTTATATCTTCTAGTAGTCTACTAGGGGGTTCTTATAGTTACTATTAGGGCTCTCTATAGTTATTATATAGGTCGCTGCTCCTATTTATCTTAAAATTATAATAAGGAATAGCGTATTATTCTATTTTATATAGTTATAGCCCTCCCGTATATCTAATAGCCTCTTCTAGTCTCCGAGTCTCCTATTCTCTTCTTCTTTAATAATAATAACGATAACGATAGTAAGTAGCTCTTCCCTAGGCTTATCTCGGCCTTAGTCTAGGAGTCCTAGGTCCTAGTAGTTAGTTACCTAGGGTTCTTTTACTAACTTCGTATAGATTTTCGTTTCTTTTAAATTTCTAATTACTTACTTATAAGTCTACTATAGTCTAGTAGTAGTCTAGATACTAATATTACTAATATTACTATAGTTCGTTAAACTTAATTAAATACTCTCTCTCTCGTAAGTAGTCCGCTAGCAATCCCCTAGTAGCTCGCTACTAATCCGCTATAGAACTATAGCTCCCTTTACCTAGAACCCTACCCGTAACGCTACTAATACGCCCTATACTACTAGAAGTATACTATACCTCCGCTATACGGACCGTATAGCTAAGTAGTAGGTCCCGGCTAGTACCCGGGATTACCCCTACTATAAGAACGACGGATATAAGTCTCTAGGTAGTTTACTAGTACCCCCCCGTACTTTACTAACTATAGGTAGCCGCCTCCGCTAAATATTCGTACTATAATATTTCCTAGAAGGGAAAAGTATATATTCCCGTAAGTACTTCTAGTACCCCTCTAGTAGTCTATAGCCAAACTACTATAGCCCCCTATTAAGGACTAGCCTATCTTCCGGGTTCTTTAACTAGCTATAGAGGCTATAGCCGCTAACGGCTATAATAGTAACTTTAAAGTATATCTTCCTTCGTTATCTCTTAGTAGTCTACTACTAATCTACTATAGGCTAACTTTAATAAGGCTAGGGCCGACGCTACTAAGGCCCTCTAGTAGGGTAAGAATAATAAGGCCGCTAGCGCGGAGAAGCGCGCCGCCTCTGAAAAGGAGGACGCCGAGTAGTACTAGGCCTGCCGCCTAGCTACTACTAAACGCCTAGCCTAGGCTGCCGAGGCTACTACCGCTACCCTATAGTAGATTACTAGTAGGGTCGGTAATATCTTTACTATACTCTCCGAGGTATAAGAGAGCTATAATCTCGTCGTAAGTCCTTTCTTAGTAGTCTACTAGTAGTCTACTACTAACCTGCTATAGAATCGTAATACTCTTACTAACGAGGAGGAGGTAGAGGATAATACTATTAGTAATAATAATCTTAGGGTTAAGGATAGCCTAGATAGCTAGGATAGCTAGGATATATAAATTCTATACTATATACCTATACTACTACTATTACTAGTCTACTAGTAGTCTCCTATTTATCTTTTATTTTCGTTTTTTATTACTTTACTTTTACTTAGCTTCTAATAGGGCGGGGGCTAGTCCCCTATTAATGCCCTATAACTATCTACTATTACTCTCTTAGTAACCCGCTACTATAATCCTTCTATCTATTCTACTCCTCGTAGTAGCTATCGATTACGTCGTCCGCGATATTTCTAGCTAGCTCCTACGAATTTTCGCTCTCGGGGTAACTAGCCTACCTAATGAAGTACTATCTATTATATAGCGGCCCTTTATAAGCTGCGATCTCCTATACTAAGTATATATCTTCTATCCCCGTAATTAGGTTAACTTCTATCGTCTATAGGTTTAGTATCGGCTCTTATAGCCGCGGCTTCTAGTCTTCTAGGTAGGATATATAGAAGATATCGTAGATTCTATAGCTAATAGGTAGCTATAGCCTATATATAAGGCTATAGTCCCTAACTTTCCTAATAATCTTAAATAGTCCTAGGTACTTATCTAATAGCTTCCTACTTAGTCGCTACTATTTAACCGTTTTTACTAATAGTAAGACTATATCGCCTTTTTCGTACTACTTTAGTTTATAGTTCTTATCGTAGTATCTAGCTTATTATCTACTATATTCCTATAGTAGATCTCGTATCCTTCTCCTATTCCCCTTCTATTCTATACTACGTTCTTCTACTATAACTACGTTTCCCTAGTATTACTAATATTATAATAAGTTACTAGGACTAGCTAGGGTATACCCTATTAGGGCTTCTACTAGGGACTATTAGATAGTCGAATAGAACGATATATTATATACGAACTCTACTAATAGGAATAGCTAGGCCTAGTTCGACTATTCCGTATTATAGAACGTTCTAAAGTAGTATTCGAGGTCCTAGTTCTATCGTTCCGTCTAGCCGTCTATCTACGGGTAAAATACTATAGATAGGCGTCTCTCTATCCCTATCCGTCTATAAAGTATTATCTAGAACTTACTTATAAAGAGGGATCCTCTATCCGATACTATTCCTCTAAGGAGCCTATATATCTTAAAGACGTTATCCTATAAGGTTATTACGAGACCCTCTATTATAAGTCTATTACTTACGGGGAAGTACTATATATACTTCGTAAATCGGTCTATTACGATAAGTATAGAGTCTTACTTTACTATTAGTAGGAGGCTCGTTATAAAGTCTATAGAGAGCTCTTAGAACGGCCCGCCTAGTAGTAGTAGACTAGCGAAGGTACTATAGGGCTTATATTATCGTAGTTTCGTAATTTAGTAGGTTAGGTAGGTCGGGATATAAGTCCTAATATCTTTCGATAAGTTATTCTAGTACTAAGTATTTCGTAGTCGTATAATCGTCTTTCTATATCCCTAATACCCTATTATTAGGC
Organism: Verticillium nubilum; assembly: GCA_002851675.1. Taxonomy (NCBI): domain Eukaryota; kingdom Fungi; phylum Ascomycota; class Sordariomycetes; order Glomerellales; family Plectosphaerellaceae; genus Verticillium; species Verticillium nubilum. The sequence continues at coordinate 54,946 of NMXI01000022.1, forward strand.
TATCGTATACTCGTTATAAGATTTCCTTCCTTAGGTCGTTATTCTATAGTATAAATACCTTCCCTCGTTACTATAGTAGCCTATCCGTATCCTCTTAGTCCTTCTTCCCCTTCTATTTCCCTAATAAATAGAATTTATCTCTTTATTATTCGTCCTAGATAACGTCTTATAGTAGCCGGTTATCTCCCTACTAGTAGCGCTCCGTAACTATACTAATAAGGTTACTGAACCGTCGTAACTACGATAGTAGATATCTAGCTCGAGCCTTATCTTACTCTCCTTTTTATAGCTTATAGTCTAGTTACTATAATAGGCTATCTACTAGGTTCCTACTACTAGCTCTAAAGTCGATTCTAAAGTTAAACTCTACTAGGGCTTATAGCTATCTAGCTTATCTTCCTAATATCTTTAGTTTATCTAAGAAGTACTTATAGTTTAGGTAATTAGTTAGTACTTCTATAGTATCTCTACTATATACTAGGTACTATTTCTATATTCTAAATAATTCTATAATTAATATTATTTCTACTTCTAGAGTATTATATCTTAGTTCTACCCCCTAGAGCTTCCTCGAGAAGAAGGCGACTAGTCTCTAGCTATCCCCTTCTAGCTAGGAGATAATAGATCCGATCGCGAAGCTCGAAGCGTTAAGCTCGACTCGGGTTCTAAGTAATAGATCGAAGTAGCGTAGTATTATTATTCTTATAAAGATAATGTTTAGTTTCTTAAGTACTATAATCTCCTTTATCGTTAGTAGGAGGGGCGCTATAAGGTTATAGTTACCTCTACTAGTAAGGGGTACTATAATCTTTAAGTAGTTCTTTATAAAGCGCTTATAGAACCCTATAAATCTAAGGAAACCCTATAGTTCCTTAAGTATCTTAGGTATTAGCTAGTCTTATACTATAATAATTCTTTCGTCTACGATCGAGAGTCCTACTAGGGATATTATAAACCCTAGGAACTCTACTATAGTTATATTAAAAGCGTACTTATCTAGGCTTACGTATAACCCCTATTCTCTAAGTCTCTATAATACGGCTCTAGTACTCTTCTAGTATTCTATTATTATTTTCGAGTATACTAGGATATCGTTTATATAGATTACGTAAATTATATCTATAAGGCCTACTAGTACTTTATTAATATATACCTAGAAAGTAGCTAGTACGTTTATAAGTCTAAATAGTATAACTAAGTACTCGAAGTATCCGTACTTCGTCCTAAAGGCGGTCTTCTATTCGTCTCTAGCCCTAATCCTAAGGTAGTAGTATACGTCTTTAAGGTTGAGCTTTGTAAAGAGCCTAGCTATAGATAGCCTATCGAGTATCTCGTAGATAAGTAGGAGTACTATATAATTCTTTTTTATAACTTTATTTAATACTCTATAGTCTATATATATCCTAAGTTTACTACCTTTCTTTAGACGAATAGTACTAGAGCTCTAGCTAGGCTAGTAGAGGGCCTAATCTATCCCTTCTTTAATAAGTCGTCGATATATTCCCGGAATACTTTAAGTTCCTCTTCTATAAGTACGTAGATAGGCCCGAATAGAACTCTCTTCCCTTCTTCTACGTCGATAGCGTAGTCCTACTTATAGTACTATAGTAGAGTAGCGGCTCTCTCTATATCGAATACGTCTCTAAATTCTTAGAACTATTATAGGATTTATAAGGTTATAGCTTTATTTCTATAGTAGTTATCCTATTATACCCCCTATAGTAGTATCTAGACGTTTTCTAGGATAATTATTATAATTATATCCGTCTCTTCTATTACTTTCCTAATTTCCTTCCTTAATACTACGATCTTAATATCTTCTCTCTATAGTAGGTACTTCTAGTACCTTAACTACTAGTCTTTTATAGGGTTCGTCTAAGTTAGTTAAGGATTACCTAGTATAATATTATAGCCGTTCCGGATCTCGTCTATTACTTTATACTTAGAGGACTAGATCCTCGTAATCCTAGGGTTATTAGTAACTCTATAAGTAAGCTTCCTTACGCTAAAGGTTAGGATTCGCTCGTTACTTAGGGGGGTAGCTAAAGATTTCTTATCTAGTATAAGCTATATTCCTAACCTCTTATAACGACTAAGGGCCGACCGACTAGGTTATAGGCAGCCCCGCGTTAGAACCCCTATATTATAGATAAGATAAGGAAGGAATATTATATATAGACCTATAGAATATTAGGTTACGTAATAGGATCAGCCTAGTAGGTAATCCCCTAGTTAGGATTACGGTTAGGTTTAGATTACTATAATCCGTAATCTAATATAATAAGATTACGACCTAATAGTAAGCTATCTAATATAGCCTTATACCTAGATAATAAGGATAGGATAATCGGGTATATAAGGACGAGTATTCCTATACTTATAAATATAGTCCTTCTTAAGGATAGTAATTAATCTAAGTCTTACCTTATATCTATTATAACGAGTACGTAACGCCTTATAATACCCCCTACTTATTATTATAACCTAAGCTTTTACTTTTAAGTACTCTATACCTTTAGTACTATCTATTCTCCCTTATAGAAATAGTTAGGTCGTAATATCTTAATTACTCTTATTTAGTAAGTTTACCTTATAACCCTAAGTAATACTATTATAGGAACGATAGCCCTAAATACTACTTCTAGCTCTATTAAGGGAGGCCCTACTACTAGTATCGTAGATATAATATAACTTATCTAGGAGCTACGTAACGAGAACGATTAGTTACGAGCTTAGGTAGTAAATAGTAACTATAGTATAGGAGGAGGAGGTTATAAGTATCTACCTCCCCCCTTCTTCGATAGTACTAAGGGAGCCCTCTAGGGTTTCCTAACTTAACTTTAGGCTTATTACTTATTTTACGGGGCTAGCCTAAGCTCTAAGGCCGATAAAGTAGCCTTAGTAGCCGCCTTTCTTCGAGGAGACGCCCTCGTATAGTTCGAACCTATCTAGCGAGACTACCTCGAAAATACGGACCGAGACCGTAATACTAAAATACGGGTAGTATTCGCTAACTATAATACGTTCGAAACTCGTATTAAAGCCGCGTTTAGGGACTTAGACGAAGAACGAACTATTAAGTAAGAGCTCCGGAACCTTAAATAGAAGGGATCTATAGCCGAGTATACTACTAAATTCTAGTAGATTTACGCCTACTTAGACTAGGACGAAGGACCTTATATAGCTATCTACTACGAAGGCCTCTAAGATAATATTAAGGACGAGCTAGTCTACTAAGATAGACCCGAGAACTTCTCTTAGTACGCTACTCTAGCCGTACGAATTAATAACCGACTTTATAAGAGACGATAGGAAAGAAAAACCGGATAATATTAGAAGAACTTAAGCTATTATATCGCTAACTTAGGTAGACGATCCTATATAAGTAGCTACGGGCCTAACCTAGTATAGTATAGGGACAGATAACCTACTATAGCCCTATAGAACTTAATAATACGAAGTACGGAAAACTTAAGTTCGATATAAAGAATATTAAATACTATAACTATAGAAAAAATAGCTATATAGCTAAAGAATACTACTAGAAAAAGATATAGAAGCTAGTAGAAGGATAATAGGTAAATAATACGAGTTACTAGGACTATACTACTATTACTTAGTCCTATTACTTTAATAATAACTACCCTTAATATTTAGAGAATAAAGAATCTAGTAGATAGTTCCCTAAGTAACCCTAGGGAAGCTATACCCTAGTAGTAAGAGAACGACGACCCCTAGAAAGCCTATACGAGGCTATAAGACGATACTAGCGCTAGGCTATAACTACGCGCTAGGAACTAAGAGAGATCTACGAAGACGAAAGCAGTTAGTCCGAGAGTACGGAGGAAGAGGAACTCCTACTTAGTTAGCTTATACGCTTACCTATACCTCTAGACTACGATATTAATAGCGCTAGTAGTAGCGATAGTAACGAAGAACGAGAGAGGGTAATTAATCTAGTACTATAAGAAGAGGAAATTATCTATTATAGAGGGGCCGCTTAGAAGGCTAATCGCTACCCCGAAACCTCCGAGACTATAACCCTTATAGTAGGAGACTATCTAGTACTTTACTAGTAATATATCGACTACCCCGACTTATTCTAAGCTAAGTATATATACGATAACTATATTATATATAAGGGAGAGAAGAATTAGGATAACTTCTATTTATAAAAGAAATAGGTTCGACCTTATACTTAGCCGAGACTTAGTAATACTAGTACTAGATAGATTATATATATAAAGCTATACGTATAGGGAAAAGCTACTTTTATACTCGACCCTAGGTACCCTATCGAGTATTATAACTACGAGCTAGAATAGTAGAAATACGTATACGACGTATATCTTATCTATTATTAGAATAAGTATTACGACTAGAGGTTATATTAGTAAGATAAAACTAGGCGATAGTATTTCTAAGTATACTATAAGGACGAGGAGCTAAATATAGTAATCTAAGACTCTAACTAATCTATACTACTTAGGGCTAGGATTACCTCGAGTACTACTAATACGTCGTCGGGAAAAGGTAAGGGTCGCTCGTACGGAAGTAGCGAGCAATAGAAGTAAGAGAATTATACTTTACTTAGACGTAAGACGAGTAATACTTCTACCTTACTATTTAAGTAGAAGGAAGACGGGTCCGTGTACTACTAGATAGCGGAGCCTAGGGTAACTATATAAGTCCTAACTATATTAATAAGTACTAGATACTATAGAATTAGAAGAAGGAACCCTACTAACTTAGTATAATAGAAGGATAAGCCGTCGCCTATAGAGGAGGAATCGTAGATATAGAGACTACGCCCCTCTTAGTATCTATTTCTTACCGTCTAAGATATATTACCTTCGATATTACTAATATAAGTAATAAAACTATTATCCTAGGAATCCTATAGCTTAGATAATAGAACCCTATAATTAACTAAATAGCTAGCTACGTCTAGTAGAGTATATTAGCCTCTAAGGAGAGCTCTAGGAGCGGGCCCTTACGCGATCTCTAACTAGCCCTTATAGAATAAAAACTAAAGGAGCTTATACTAGAATAGTAATAATATCTAAAGGACGTACTTAAAGAATACTAGGTCTACGAGAAACTATTTCGAGAAGAACTCGAGATAGGCCTACTAGAATATATATACTACGATTATAAGATTCCGATTAAAGAAAGTAAGACGCCTTACTTTAATAAACTCTATAGGCTTAACCCCGAGTAGATAGATACTCTAGACGAGTACTTTAAAGAAAACCTTAGGAAAGGATATATACGACCTTCGACTTTACTAGCCGGATACTTAATCCTATTTATACTAAGGAAAAATAGTAAGAAACGACTCTACGTAGACTACTAATAACTTAATAATATTACGATTAAGAACTACTATCTACTTCCTCTTATTACTAAACTAAGGGATATACTCCTTAGGGCCTAGTAGTTTACGACCCTAGACCTTAAAGGCGCTTATACCCTTATTCGGATAAAGAAGGGCGAAGAGTAGAAGACGGTATTTCGTACTAGACGAGGATATTACGAATATCTAATAATACCCTTCGGACTTACTAATATACTTATTATATTTTAGAATATAATTAATAACGTACTTCGGGAATTCCTTAACGTTTTCGTAGTACTCTACTTCGACGATATCCTTATTTTCTTGAAAACCTTCGAAGAATATAGAAAGTACGTTTATATTATCTTAACTAGATTATAGTAGAAGAAACTACTAGTAGAACCCAATAAAGCTAATTTCTATATATAGTAAGTTAATTTCCTTAGATATACTATTATACTAAACGAAATTTATATAGAAAAATCTAAGTTAAAAGCTATAAGAAATTAGCTAACCCCCTAGAACGTTAAAGATATTCGAGTATTCTTAGGATTTATTAACTTCTACTAACGTTTCCTAAAAGGATATAGTAGTACGGCTACCCCGCTTACCTATCTTACTAGTAAGGACCTAGAGTTCGCTTAGAACTAACCCTAGGAGAAAGCCTTTAAAGTAATTATCGACGCTATCCTCTACGAACTAGTATTAAGGATACTAGACCCCGAGGAACCCTTCGAAGTAGAAACTAATACTTTAGACTTCGCCCTCGGAGGATAACTTAGCTAACGAGATAAGGAAGGACGGCTATACCCCGTAGCCTTCTTTAGTAAGAAGCTTTATAGCCCCGAACTAAATTACTAAATTTACGATAAAGAACTTATAGCTATTATCGAAGTATTCTGCGAATAGAAGATATATCTCATAGGAGTATAATACGAGATTAAGGTCTATATAGATTATAAGAACTTAGTAATATTTATAATAAGTAAGGATCTTAATAAATAATAAATTAGATAGTTAGAATTCCTCTTAGAATTTAATTTTAAGATTATTTACTATAAAGGATTAGAGAATAGACGCGCTAATATCCTAAGCTAATATAGCGACTACGACGTTCTAGTACTAATAGAATATAATACTATCCTAGCTAAGGACTAAGACGAAAATATTATCCCGTACTATAGAACTATTACTATAACCTCTTAAGTTACTACGAATAATAACCCTAAGTTATTAGTAGACCTTATTATAAGAATTTACTCCGCTAAAGTATATAGATACTAAGGAGTTACTAAAACCTATATATAGCTCTAATAATACTATAACTTTCGAGGAACTCGATAATAAGTCGCCGATATACTCTATAATTATAACCTTTACTATAAAAGTAAGGTAAATAAATATAAGGCCTACGGAGAGCTCCGACCTCTCCCGATTCTAGAAGTAGCCTAGTAGTTAGTCTCCTTAGACTTTATTACTAGCCTACTACCTTTAAGAGAACCCCTTATAGGAGTTAAGTATAATAATATCCTAGTTATCGTCGACCGATTAACTAAGTACTCCTACTTTCTTCCCTATAAAGTAATAGGAATAGTAGAAGACCTCGCGTACGTCTTCCTACGTAATATAGTTAGATAATACGGATTACTATAAGAACTCGTCTTAGATCGCGATAAACTCTTTACGAGTAACTTCTAGAAATTACTTATCGCTTAACTTAGAGCTAAATATAAGCTATTAATAGCTTTTTATCTATAAATAGATAGTTAAATAGAAAGAACTAATTAGATATTAGAATAGTATATTAGATACTATATTAACTACCCTTAGGATAACTAAGTAGAACTTCTACTAATCGTATAGTTCGCTTATAATAGCTTACTAAGTAAGTCGATAAAGTAAATACTATTCTATACTAACTATGGATTTAATCCTATAGTATATATTAAACTAAGGGAAGTACTAGATATACCTCGAGTAACGAACCTCGCTACCTTAATTCGCGATATTTAAGAATAAATTAGACTCGACCTAGAATACATCCGTATACGAATAGTATACTATACTAACTAAAAAAGGATAAAGGGACTATCCTTATAAGAGGGAGATAGCGTTTACCTTATTCGCTAGAATATTAAAACTAAACGACTAAACGATAAACTAGATTTTAAGAAACTCGGACCCTTTAAATTTATAAGAAACTCTCGAATACTAACTACTACCTTTTATTACTAGAGACTATAAAAATATACCCTATCTTTTACGTAGTACTACTAGAACTAGCCCTAAATACTATTCCCCTTAAAATAAATACGGAAGTTAAGGATACTAATAAATACGAAGTCGAACGAATATCGACTATAGATATTAGGATAATAAGGACGAATACCTTATTAAATAGAAAAACTACGGGTACGAAGAAAATATATAGGAACCTAAGAGCTACTTAAGCTACTACTAGTCGCTACTTTAATAGCTTTATTAGACCTAGACGCTAGCTCCTCGGGTAATTTACCTAAACCTAACGAGGGCTAGTCTATATTAGAAACTATACCTATAAAAGCCAGATCGCTTTCTACCTAGTACTCGTACGCTAATAACGCTAGAAGAAGAACGCCGTCCTCCTTATCTAGCTCCCGAATTCCCCGACGAAAAGCTTCGTTACTATGCTCCTTTACTTTCTTCTTAATTATATAAATCCGTTATAGACGATTTATAGCTAACGATAATTACTCCTAGAGTTTTATAAGAGCCTCTTCTATAGCCTCTTTATTAACCTCTAGTTTTTTCTCTATTTTAGATAAACGTTTTACTAGGCGCTAGTTAGTATAATATATTACTATAATATAAAAAAGATACTTATAAGACGACGATACTAATACTCTATTATATTACCTCCCCCGCTTTATATACTTACTATATCGTATAGACTCCTTAGATATTCGATATTTAAGCTTCTTTCGAAAATACTAAGTATAAGGTATATTAGCGTCGGAACCCTTAAACTTAATCGAGACTAAGAGGTTAAGGCGTTTAGTAGCTTTCTTCGATTACGGTTTTTCGATACGACCTAATATCGTATTATAGTTAGTAATAAAAGAAGGAAAAAGGATCTAGCCGTATACGGGGCCGGACCTATTACTTATAGCTAGTAGGATATCGGCCTAGAGGAGGAGTATTATATAACGACTAAGGGCCGACTAACTAGGTTATAGGTAGCCCTGTATTAGAACCCCTATATTATAGATAAGATAAGGAAGAAATATTATATATAGACCTATAGAATATTAGGGTATATAAGAGGATTAGCCTAGTAAGTAATCCCCCGGTTAGGATTACGGTTAGGTTTAGATTACTATAATCTATAATCTAATATAATAAGATTACGACCTAATAGTAAGCTATCTAATATAGCCTTATACCTAGATAATAAGGATAGGATAATCGGGTATATAAGGACGAGTATTCCTATACTTATAGATATAGTCCTTCTTAAGGATAGTAATTAATCTAAGTCTTACCTTATATCTATTATAACGAGTACGTAATACCTTATAATACCCTCTACTTATTATTATAACCTAAGCTTCTACTTTTAAGTACCCTAAGCCTTTAATACTATCTATTCTCCCTTATAGAAATAGTTAGGTCGTAATACCTCCTTAGTAGGTCGCCGCTTATAACGTTTACGTCTACTCCGTTATCTAATATTACTTCTACTATAACCTATTAGTTATTTAGCTATATCTTAATTTTTATTTTAAATCTTCTTCGTAATAGTCGCGACTACTTATCCTATTCCTAGTTATTATCTACTAATAGCCTACTACTAATTAGCTCTTAGTTCGTCCTCGAGTTTTTTTAGTAGCCTTTAAATATATATCCCTATTCGCTATATAAAGTATAGGCCGCTTCCGGGTAGTTACTTATATAGTAGCTAAACCTATTATAAGTATAGTATTAGACGTTTTCTAGGCTTCCTAACTTCTTAGTAGCTTATTATTAATCTATTATTAGGGACCTTAGCTATATTTTTAGGGACTATAGTCGTATCTCGGGTACTTTCTATTCTATACTTTATCCCCTACTTCCTTACTAGTAGGTATCTATATATATATCGGGGGTACGTTCCTAGCGCGTTATTAGGTACTCGGACTATCTCTTTATCTATTCCTAGTTATTCGCGTACTAGGGTTATCTTAGAGTCCCTTTCGTCCGTAATAGGGTCTTAGCTTATTTCGTAGTACTATTTAGTTCCGTTCTTATATAGGGAATACCTTAAGCTATAATTTATTAGACGAGGTCTAGGTCTAACTTAGCGAGGAGTAGGGTAACCCTATAGATTTATAGTAGGGGCTCTAGTAGCTCCGCTTCTAGGCTATCGTACGCGTCCGCGAAGTCCTAATACTTCTACCTAGGGTTTTAGAAACGTCAGTTATAGCCGTATAATTTAATAATAGTCTAGAGTACTCGGGTATTATCGTCGTCCGCGTCTTCCTATAGCTAGGTCTCTATTACTTTCTAAGTAATATCGTAAATTAAATCGTAGTTTATTTATACGTTTACCGTCTATTACTACTATAAGTTATCTATAAAGTAGCTACTTATATATATTACTTTATTAATATCTCTCTAAAAACTCTTATCGTTAATTTAGAACTTTATATCTAGACTAAATAGGAACGAGTTAAGCTCTACCTAGCTAGCTCCCTTATAATAGATAGGTAGTAGCTAAATCTTAGTAAAGGATATACCCTTATAGTTTCCTTTATTATAGGCTATCCTTAGAGTAGGGGCCGTTCTTCTACTACTAGTCGGCCGTTAGGCCGAGGGGTCCTCCCCCCTTCTTAGTAAAGTTAGTTCCTCGATCTTCCTCTTATATACGAATTTCCGTCTTTCCTCTTCTAATTACCTATCTAGTTCCTCGTCGGTTATTATTAGGATATCTACTATAGTCTCTTAGTCGGTTACTTAGCTATACTCTATTAGTAGCGTAATACCCCTAGTATCGACGTCCTCTTAGTACCCTACTATAGTCTAGCTTCTAGTATTTCGCGTCTCTCTAGTTACTATTATATCTAATAGTCGTTACCTCTTAAAAGATAGATCGATTATTATATTAGGGGAGTAGTTTAGTAATAAGTAAAGGACGAGTAATAAGTCTATTAGTAGGTAGCTATAGAGACGTAGAATAATTAATGCTCTCCTTCTCCTTGTCTGGGCCTCTAGCCGCATCTATATATATATGATTCTGCTAACACTCGGCCCCTTAGTCTGCTAGTGACCCCTAGGGTCCCGGCCCCCCTGGCCCGTGGTCGCCCGTGCTCATGACAGTGGCGGAGAGGCAACTAGAGCAGCAGGCACTCCCGTGCTTCACGTCGGTGACGAGGAGCAAATAGGTCTCCGTGGCAAGAGAATACCTGGGGCAAAAGATATGGCACCTTCCGTCAGCTCCAAAGAAGGAAGGCACAAGAAAACGGAGGTTGGATGACATGGCACCAGAGACAATCTTGCCGGATTTACCACGGTTGATAACGTGTTGTCGTATTTCGTGATGGGAGAATGACTCGAACTGCCTGGCCAAGGATAATGTGTTAGTGACGAAGGGGATGGTCTAAGACTTTTTACTTACTTCGATTTCTCGTTGAGTCATCTTTGTGACAAGTCAGAACCTGTCCAAGGCGCCTCAACAACTGAGCGCCTGACAAATTGTATTCCCAGACATTTGCTTGGCTTGTAGCCCGCAGCTAGTAGGCTGACTGGAACGAACAAGTATGTTTATTAGTTGCAATTCAGGGTCGGCGGAGGAAACAAATCGGCGTTGAGGGGTTTGTAATCGGGCCATTGAAGTGATCATGGTCGGAGACCGACTGCTGAGGCATTGAGCGTATGTTCTGGGGGCTTTGCCTTTGTTCAGGAGGTAGCCGAGCTGATGCCCATGTTGATTTCTTCTGGCTCGACGTGTTCTCGCGACATGGTGAGGGCCGGGCCCGGCTGCAGGTCGCAAAATTAATTGGATAATTCATTGCCGTATGACGCGAGCTTTGCATAATACGGAACGTTTGGGAAAATCCATTTCTGAGCAATTGTTTAGTATGCCCATTGGGCTTCAAGAGTGTTGTTTAGGTAGGCAGGCCAACGGTGTTGGGACTTGCATGAATGTCGTGATGATAGGCACCGTCCACTAACCGTCCACAGGCTTTGTTGGAAGCCACCGATGATGCACGGTGTTTCTTTCTTTCGTCACCATTGGTTACATGAGCCAACTGCAATATGTTGGGAAAGTGAGGATGCATTTCAGCTTCCCGGCGTTGAATATGCGAATTCGCGTTGAAATGATGGTTGCAGTATATAGCAGCAGTGCCTTCATGGTCTTTGGTTCAGTCCATTCGAAGATTCTGAACCAATCAAAGGGAGACATACTCGAATAAGCTACCGACAGGCAGTTGGTTATTTGCAGTTAGTGCCGGGATGTATAAGTTTGCTGTCTTATAGCGCATGGGGCAAGGTTGCCAGCGATTATTTCGCTGCGTTTCTAGGGTTCTTAGGAGATTCTATGTATTCTATGAAGACCGATAGTGCCCAGATAGGGCACCTCCTCCTAAGCAGTATTGCACCCCGATTAAATAAGTTAAATACAGCGTTCGTATTTAACTATTTAGCTCGCTGAAATCGACGTATTTATTTATTTAACTCTATTTATAAATATTTAACTTATTTATTAGATAATAAAGCCCTTACGATAGTTAGGGACTTACCTGTTACCTAGAATCGTTAGTATTAACGCCGTTAATACCCTAATATAGCCCTCCTAATTAAATAGCCCCTCGACGAAGCTAGTTATTGAGGTACTAAAGCTCTTCTAACGTCTCTAGAGCTATTCTTGCCCTCTTCTATAACGTTATCGTTAACTTCGCGAGACTAAACGCCCTCTCGTAGTCTGCCGATATTATAAGTATCGCTAAGATATCGAGAGCGAGCTTACTAATAGTAGGATACGTCTCCTAGCGCCCGTTCTACTAAGTAATAGGATCCTTAATACTAGACTCTTATAATAGATCGAGTCGAAGGTATCGATCGAGCTTAGAGTTAAGTATTATAGCTCTCTAACGCTTACTCTATACCTAGTCGTCGAAATTTAATAAAGGCGTTATAGGTTAAAGTATTCGGAGCTAGCTAAATCCGTTTTATTCTTAACCTTTAGGGTAATCTAATAAAGCGGAAGTAGAAGAATAGCGATACTAGTATTCCTACTAATAATATAAGCCTACGCGTATATTATAAACTTAGATAAGCTATTTAGGGCTCGACTACTATGCCTTAAGCTACTAGATACTAAGGCTAGAGTAGAGAATAATAGTAGCTATATAGAGAGGAGACTCTCTAAGCTTTATATAGTATTAGTTAAGCTTCTACTATATATTAGTAATAGAGAGATAGAAGTAATAGTATAAGTCTTCGCTAAGAGTATTAATACGCTATAGGATATTAGTATATTCGCTACGGATATAGTCTAGAAGTACTTAAATAAATAGAAGTAATAAATATCGTTAATTCTACTACTTTTATATATACTAGCGAGACCTCGAAGAGTCTTAGCTTCTTTACTATTAATTACTATTATCTATATTATTAAAGAATATCTTCTACTCCTCTATTCTCTCGAGGATATACTCTATCCTAACGAGAACTTCCTAGAGCGCGCCGTAGCTCCCCTACTTACTCTATCCTTACGTCCTTATTATTTATCGATAGAGGGGTTTAAGGGTAATATAGAGTTCTATTAGGAGGCGCTAATCTTCGGGTTAGAGGTAGTCTTCGATAGGAACTCGCTTATATAGATCGACTTCGCCTATATTCCGTATAAGAAAGCTTTAGATATCGCCCTTCTTCTTTAGAGCTCGATTAAATATAAGGTACGTCGAATTCTATTAAGTATTATTATTAAGTACTAACTTAAGTTCTATTACTATTTATTAATAAAGGAGAAAGTCTCCTTCTTAAGCTACTTCTACTATAAAATATTAGAAGTATTAGCTTAACTATAGAGAAGATCTTACTTATTAAACGATATTATAAAGCTTTCTAATAAGTCCCTTCTTCTACTAGAGTTAAAGAATACTATCGAGATTATCTATATTATTAAGAGACTAAGACTCTTATTTAAAGGTCTCGCTATTATTACTATATAAGAACGCGCGACTAATAAGGTTTAAGATATAATTATAGTAGCGTATCCGCTACTCGGTAATATCCTCGTAGTATAGCTTAGGTTATAGAACTTAGAAGAAGTTATAGGAATATACGTCGTTTATTAACGCGTTATCGGATACTATAACGCTAACGAGGTCGACGATATCCTAATCTCTTACGACCTCTATAATAGTATTAGCTATAATATTACCTATATAAGTACTAGGTTACTTATAGAGTATAAGAAGGCGTTATTATAGTTATCTACGTTTATTAATATAGTATATAAATATTATGAGGATTATAATTTAATTCAGAGAGGTCTAGTAGTCGTAGGAGAGGTAAATCTTCGTAAGAGATACTCGTAGCTCTACCTATACCTATCTCTTCTTACTAACGAAGACGCTACTTAGTCTCTTTCGTAGACTATTCCGACTCTAGAGTAGGTTATCGGATACTTAAGGATTCAGCTTCGAGAGTAATCGACGTATAAACGGGTTATTAAATACGTTAAACGCCTAGTTTATAGTAATAACGAAGCTAAGAGTAAGCTCTTCGAGTACCTCTAACTAAGCTCTTAGAATAGTAATAGAACGCTATTATAGAGGGAGAGGTATATAAGATAAGCTTAGAAAGGAGTCTTTAATACAAGAATTCTCGAATATCCTATACTTCTTCCTAAGATAAAGACCTATAGAGGTCGTAGTAGAGGCCTTAAAGAGTATTAGATCTCGTCTCTTATTATAGAGACTATAGACTTAGAAGCTATTGCTAGTAGTATTTACTATATAGAGTAGCTTAGTTATAAAGATCCTATAATCCCTGATCTAGCTTATACGGCCTCTAGAGCCCTTCCTCGTAATAATCGCGTCGAGAGTAAAGCGCCGGCCGTAGTAAATCGCTATAGGGAGGTCGGAATTAGACTACGTTAGGCGTAAAAGTTAGGTTCGAATTAAGTCTAGTAGACGCGCCCTAAAGACTATTATAGATATATCGATAATAGTAGTAGTAGTAGCGATAGCTTTAATAGCGTAAGTAGTATCGTAGTAATATTATAGATAGGTAATATTATAGATAGTTCTATTAGTAGAATTACTACTTTAGTAGGGGATTTACGCCTCGGTAGTTTTTAGGGTAGGAGACGAAACTAGCTAATCGGTAGATTAATATATATAGGTCTTTTCCCCTATTAGTAATAGTAGTTAATAGCCTAATTAGTTAGGGTCTCTACTTTATTATAGAGGGTCTAGGTTCGATTCCTAGTATTAGCGTTTATATTACCTATTATAAACTTCTATTTATAATAGGTAATATAAAGTTTTAATTAGCTTAGTTACTCTTTTTTTATAGGTCTCGAGTCTCGATATCTATTTAAACGTTTACTAAATATCTAAATATTATAAATCCATATATTTAGCTATTTGACTATAGGAAAATAGGTTATTTGTTTGGTTGTTTGATGATTTGACTTATTAGATTTGATCGGGGTGCATCACTGCTCTCAACCTCGGACCCAAGGTCATTCGTGCACATAACAGAACAGCTGCTCCGTAGCCCCTACGCGGTCGGGAGTCTCTCTGTTCCCCTGATCGAAGGCTAACTATTCATGGGAGACTGAATAATGAGACGGTGTCCTGGGCGAAGAGTTTGCCTCTGCCGAAGCAGCGACATTAAGATGCAATCTCAACCCCCCACTTCTGCCCCAGCTAGACGATCATTGCCCGCCCTACTTCAATATCTCTCCCTCAAAAGTTATAGGCACACTCCTCCTTGATTGCCATTCCAGCTGCAGCCTCTTCTTCCTGTTCCTCCTTCTCGATGGCACGACGAGAGAGATCCACGCAAGCATGTTGTTCCTCCCCACCCGCCCCCACCCCCGTTTCTTTGACGTCCTTCTGATCCTGTGGTTTACACTCTGCGAGCGTTGAAGGAGGACCCACTCGCCGGGCCACGGCAGCTGCAGTCGCGGCTGCTGCTGTGGCTCTCTAACGACGGCGACGGGCGCTTCGCGAAGTACCTTGGCCTGGCTGTGGCGCACGCTTCGGCGCGGAATTGAGGGCCATGTTGCTGGCCTGGCCTATGGCGTGGATGCCATTCGAGGAGAGTTCGCTTCATTGCTCAGGGGTGAGGTTTGGCAACAAAAATACGTTGTGTGGGCGGGATTGGAGCACTGAGATGGGAATGAGCTGCCTTGAATGATATGCTTCCAGTGGGGGGCCAACTGATGAAGAAGTCGCGACATCTCTTGAAGAGTTTGAGTATGGAAGTGGAAGGTATAGATTCAATTATAGTCGCGTTGAAGATACGATGAACGGAGTGGCAATAGCGCTGAGTATTGTGCAGTCGCACTTATTACCAGGCGTCGTTTGCGCCCGCTGAAACATGGGGTTCGAACAGCGGTCCCAAAAAACAATCGCACCGCCAAATGAGTACCACAGCCACAAAAGGTAACGTATTGGGCTCTTGCCGCGATTCGAACGCGGGACCACCTGCACCCGAAGCAGGTATCATACCTCTAGACCACAAGAGCTCTTGTGGGGGTGCTTATTGCTTGTTGGATACGACACGCGAAACTGTGTACATATAGGGTGCGTTGTAAATCGCGCAAACCGTCTGTTTCTTTGGTGGTGGGGGGTTTCGTTGACCATGGTGTTTTGGGTTTGGTTTTTGGCAGGGGGTTCAATTAGAGGTCTGAGTGCATTGGCTTATCCATAATGCCCAATCAGAGCTGGCCTGTGTTCTCCATCCCATGCCGGCCGCATGTCAATTGTGACACATCGGCCAGAAAAGACCGCAAACCCGCACCCATTTGTCGTGATCATTCCACAACAGCTGTCTCACCTAACTTAGATCCGTCTGTCGACGCCGACCTCCAACAAGCAATAAGCACCCCCACAAGAGCTCTTGTGGTCTAGAGGTATGATACCTGCTTCGGGTGCAGGTGGTCCCGCGTTCGAATCGCGGCAAGAGCCCAATATCTTTTTGGCGGCGTCCACAACGTGTTTTGGGGAGATTCTGGAGAGAGGCTGTGAGAGAGATGCCAGGGCCTCTCTCCATACGGCTCTCCATCTCCCCGCTACTGGCCGGAGATCTGGTTTCGCTTTGCCAGTTGCGAAAAGGCTCGATGGCGGATACTATTCACTATCACAATGCCTTGGGCGTACGTGATGGTCGAAGCGCAACAACACACTAGCTCTCCTGTTGGGCGCCGATTTTCACTCCCCTCATGTCGTTTACGGGGTGTCGCATCAAGATGACCAGCCACGTGTGGTCTCTCGCATGGCTGGTGCCACCTTGGATACGGCTCAACACATTTCGGAATTGTTTTGAGAACGTTGAAGCCAATGGCCAGATTCACTCGATGAAGGCTACGCCATCATGGTGATGGATATGGTCGGGTATGCCAGGCGTGGGACTACACCTGGTTCAGAGTTGAGAATCCGATGTCGACACATTGTGCCTCGTGAGTACGGCCACTTCTATTTGTGACATGCAAGTCCTGCTGTGATACTACATTATTAGAGGACATCTACGTGCCAAGTTCGGCATGCAACGGATGACAGCATTGCGTGCCATCACGATCCCTCGCTAATCAGCATAACATCTTCACTCACCTCAGCAAATGCGCTTCTGTCAACGACGACCATTCTGAACCCTCAGGACTGCGGAGAAGATCAACACCTCCGCATGCGAAAGAGTTGGCCAAGATGACACTATATCCCTGATGGTATGATATTTGAAGAGCACGCCTGATCGCGTACATTGGCCAGGGCGAGTCACAATGTTCGAGTGCAAGTTGGTCCACGGCTGATACTTGAAACGTCCAAGTGCTCACTTGCCCTGCATGTTCCACGTGGCGATCGTTGTCTGTCTGTCACACGATGCATGCTTGACTCAACGCCCATGCTAGGTCTTTTTATCGAAAGCTTCAGGTCGGGAGCACGACTCGTCAACACCCGACCGACAGCGGGGTAAGGAATCAGGGGTAGGGGACTCGAAGATGGCAGTCACGGGCAAGCTATCTCTTTCCGCGCATGAACAATAGCAAGTTCGTGATACCTCTTATGGACAGCTCTTAATCGCTTACCAGGCAAAGTGCCCAAGTAGAACGTACTGAAGTATGGTATATGCCTGGAATGCCAGGCTATTGAGGCTCAACAATGGAAGGCACCGTCCTATTCCTGTTGTAACTTCACGGCTGCCTAGAGTAAGAAGACAACAACAGAGAGCCGCCTACGCAAGACTCGATCACGAGTGACTAGATAGGCAGACAGAGCAACTCCGCCTCCGCAACCAACTAAGCCGCACCTCCTTTGTCACACGAACTGAAGATTTCCTCGACTCTCGATTTCGAAGGTTCCATAAATCAGGCCGCCAAGCGAGTTTCTCTACACACCAGTCCTGACGTCTACTCCTCATTGCGTCACAAAGCCGGGGAGAGTCTTTGACGACGAAGCTGAGCGACCTTGGGATAGGTTATCTCACCTGATATCAAGCTCTTGAGACAGACTTCAGCCACAAGCTCAGGACGCCCCTGCCGCGACAGTGATACGCTTCTCGACTAAGCCTTGTCAACACCAGTCTCTCAATATTGGCGCGTCATCCCGAGCTACTACTCTCAACATGAAATCCAAGCGCATGCAAACTAACAGGGATTAGGTTCTTATTCCAACATCATACTTTACTCTCTCGGCTAGCACACAAGCTACCGCAACCAGTACGAAGCCTGGTGGCTGATACCCTGGCAGATGCATGGTTGCTGATTCATATCTACAGTGGGTTTCATATAGAGAGCGTCTGCCCATTCGCCCATTGTTCTCTGCATCACGGATCATCGGCCCAACGAATGGCGATCCCTTCGTAAGAAGGCCGCCAGGGCTGGAGTGGTCCTTGAGTGGTATCACCTTCCGTCTCTCGGGGCTCCCAAGGCCGTCCCCATCAGATGCCTGGATGATGTCAAGGGTCAGGACCGCCAAAAGAAATCGAAGGCAGGCAGTCATATCAAGAAGAAGAGAAAGTCTAAGAAGGGCAGAAAAGGCAAGAGGAAAAGGAGGCTAAGCACGAAGGCGGCAGTTCCGTTTCTCCAAAGATCAAGCAAGAGTGTAGGAACCTCCCTCATATCATGCAAGCTTCTCAACTAACAGCACCTGTCGGACATAGAATCAAGTCGAGCAGTCATCTCAGCCAACTGATACGATACGAGTGTTTGTAAGCTTTTTGAAGTGGCCGTCCTTGGAAGGCATGTCGTTGGATGCGAGCTTCTTTGCAGACAGCTTACGTTGGCTGGTATCTCTCTCTTGGCTCACCGAGAGCGATTCCGATATGCAGCTTGATTGGCATCGAGCTTGAAATGCAGAAAAGCCGCCATGGCAGAATGAATAGAACAACTACCTTAGTTCGCGTTCATGTTATCGGCTAGAAACTATCAAAGTCGCCGAGTATGCTTATGATTGGATGCCTCATGTAACACAATACGCTGTCATGAAGGAACTGGAGTACTCGGTATCCATGACTTGCTGTGATGGCTGGCATGTGAATGATCCATTCCCTTCGGCCGGGTCCCCACTTTAACCGTCGCAAATGAGGACGGCAGCTAGAGGTGGAGCCAACGCCTCATTGAATGGGGGCGTATGGCAATCATGGTAGGAGAAGTGCAATGCTTTGCAAGATGGAGGATAATGATTACCGCATAATATCACCGAGACATGTGAGATGTGAGATGTGAGACGAGAAGAGTCGGAACATCGGCGATGTCAATTGAGGGGCCCGGAGACTTTGGATGGTGGCTGCAACCAACACAGGGACGGACACCAGGGGCGAAACTCAAGAGCTGGGCAAGCGAAAGTCCTGCGACAGATGACTGGGACTCGGCCACAAGGCCAGAGACCCGTTTTCCATCCTCAACGTTTTCCCCAGGAGCCAGAAAATACTAAAGATACCTATTCTCCGAGTTGCTATGTCTTCTTCCCAGCTGGCTGAAACTGCGGCAGAGGTCTCACACCAGATGTCGGTCGACGATGACATAATCTGCCACCCCACCCCCGCCTTCCTGGGTCCAGACCCACGATGCTTCTTCCACATGCCTGTTCAGTGTGTGGTGAAGTTCCAAAGACCTTGTCGAGCATGTCCAATTACCCATCATTCTCTTCCGTCTCCCGAGTCAGGCAATCGATACGCCGTCATGAACATTATCCGACAACATGACCAAAAACCGAGTGACAGATCACTGGCTTTCAAGCCACGCACGCGTTCGGAAAGCCGCAAGCTTCAGCCTCAAGCCCAATCATGGTCAAAGCCGTCTGATCGGATCATGCCGCATACAACATTGTGGTAGGGCACCGCTCATCAGCAGCATTCCACAGTCCGCAATGGCTACAGTCGGTCATCCAAGTTGACCATCCAAGTCGATCATCCATGCCTATCCGAATGCCTTGACCTACGACAGCACACAAACCAACCGAACATGGCTACCACGTAGTTCGACGCGTCCCTCAGCAAATATCAGCTTCCATCGCGCGATAAACACTGTATCACATCTGATATAATCGTCCACCGGGCTTACGTACGATACCACGGGGCATCGGGAATAGGAACCACACCCCAATCGTCCGCCGGAGAGCCCTAGCTCTGACTCGGACTCGGTGCATTTGCAGGGGGAAAAGCCCCCGCGAAACGCAAGAGTGACTCAGGCCTCGTAGAAAACCCTCCGATCACGAATCTGAGCAGGCAAATCAACCCGAGAAAACATCGAAGGACCCGCCCTCCGCCCCCGCGGCTCATCCCCCGGATGAGCGTATACCAGGAAAAGAGCTCTGGCCCTCATGCAGCCACAGTGGGTTTGCGGCTGGCTGCTAGCCGCCGCACTTGAGGACACCCTTTCGCGGAGCCCCCTTTCCAGCGGAAGCCGGGAGTGAGTGGGAGGAAGGGGGAGTGTAATCGTGAAGATGAGGTCTGGGCGGCCAGGGCCAGTCTCGGGCCTCTCGGCCATCTCGGTTATGTGATCTCGCGGGCGCCTTCTCTTCCTCCAACGCATGGGCTCGAGAGTCGCCACCGCGATTTTCGGCAGTGCCTCGGACAGCCTTCCCTCATGGCTTGGGCTTGCAATGGCGAGATGCTCATGGAACCGACCGCAACAGGAATGGAGGGTCGCGGGCGGGCAGCGTTGGACGTCTTCGGATGGGAAGCTAGGCGGGACGACGCCATGTGTTATGTGCATTATGTGGCTGACTTGAAGCAGATGCTCCGGGCTTGGAAAGTTGATGTTTGTGATTCGACTTGGAGGCCAGACTCAGACTCACTCAGCTACGTGCCAAAAGCCTCAACGCCCAGATTGCAGCATTGCTCAACAGTCATCCAGGACCCCTGTGATCCCTGGATCCTCGCCTGTGATAGCGTCTTTCCAGTTCAACAGTCTGGTACGGTACGGGAAATGGTCAGCGCCGTTTGCCGGGATTTGGACTGCCGTCATGCCGATCCCGCTTCCATTGCCGACGGGGCATCTTCTTCTGCTTGGTGGTCATACATTTCTAACACGCCAAATCGATGGTCGGTAGGGCCTTGACCAGGATAGGGCATGTCCAGCATCTGATCCCATGTACACGAAAGCTTGTCTGCAGCGATCTGGGGCTTGCATCCCCACAGAACGAACTGCCCGAACCAACCGCGTCTCATCCCGTAGCCCTCTTCAAGCGACAAGCGTCAGTGAGACGCGAGCAGACTGTGGATTACTTCTAGAAGTTGGACGGCCGCAGCCCTAGGAACCCCTGGGTGCGCCAGGCGAACTCAAAAAGACGTGCTGCCATGGCCACGGACCGTTCGATTGAGGCATTCTGCCGCGTTAGAGTTCGCCGCCGTCTCCGATTTTCCTGCGCTACATGTCCTTACAGCGCATTGCTGCCATGGACGCAAGGTCTCAGGTACCTGACTCGGTGTAGTTCCATCGGGGTCCCCCGTCGCCAGACCCGGACAATGTAGATCGCCAGATGCCACAACAGATACAGCTAGCTCTGAGCATCTGGTCCGTCGGCGGTCTTCCTCCCAGTGTATCATTTGTCTTTGTGCGTGCGGGCCAGTGCAGCCACGCCGTCAACGGGGGGCCCTCCACCACATCTGCTGCCATAACTTGGTGACGTCCCCCCACGTCCATTCTGCTCGTTCTCTTTTCGACTCCGATTGACTCGACAACATCCAGACGCTTCGACTGCGACATCTTCGACCACGACCCTCCTCTCCATCTCTCTGTTCGGCGACGACGAGAATGGACACCCGGTCGAACGCAACCCGAACCTCCTGACAAGGGCTGGGAACATGGCATCAACCGACAGCGATCCCTCCCGACAGATCGGGTACCTGCCGCCGCCACCGGGCGAGACCCCAGACTTTGACCACCCACGAGACGCAGGCAGGGCCGTTGTTCTGGCCGGGCTGATCGTATGCAACGTTCTCGTTACCATTTTCGTCTCTCTGCGATGTTACGTCAAGATCTTTATCAATCGCCGCATCCTGTTAGCCGACGGTAAGTGCTGCTACCGTATCTGGGATGGATATGGACTAACCTGGTATCAAGGAATATGTTTCGCGGCATGGGTGCTCATCTTGGTGTATTCTGCCACTGTCCTCACCAGTAAGCAGGATCTCCCGTTCGTATTTTTACCTCGCTCTGACATGTACCAGTGATTCATTACGGCCTCGGGCGCTACGCTTGGGAAGTGACGGTCGAGAATTATTCCGAGGTGCTCAAGGTGAGCCGTGGATGCATCAAGCAGACAAGGATGTCAACTAATCGAAGCAGTGGCTCTATGCGAGCTCAATCGTATACATACCAGCGGCGTATCTGACCAAGGTCACCCTCCTCCTGCTCATCGCCCGCGTCTTCGCCGTCAACGAACGTGTCGCAAAGGGCATCCACTGGTTCCTCTGGGCATTACTCCTCCTCTACACCCCAGTACAGACCATCAAGATCATCATCTGCATACCGGTCCAGTCGTACTGGGACCCTTCCATCTCTGGCCGATGCATCAACCAGCGAAGGGTGTTCATTGTCGATCTGTCCATCGCCGTCATGGCTGATCTCGTCATCCTCATCCTCCCGATCCCCTTGGCCTGGTCATTGAACCTGCCACTGAAGAAGAAGATCAAAATCATGCTGATGCTCGGCGCCGGCGGTGCCGCGACGGCAGTGACGGTTTTCCGTCTAGTCAGAGTCGTCCAGTTCGTCGGCTCCAAGGATGTGACGGCCGACTTTGGCGTCCTCGGCCTAACAACGTATGCACCACCCTTCATCCGTTTCATCACCCTCATACTGACTGCGTCCCAGCTGCGTCGAGCTCACCGTCGGCCTCATCTGCGCCTGCCTCCCCTCCGTCAACCTCCTCTTCGAACGCCACCAATCCGCCCGCAAACGCTCCCCAGCTCGCAACGTCCCGCGCACCGGCCGCTGGGGCTCTTCCAAAGAAACCACGTCGCACTGGTGGGACACCGTCGCTGGAAAGCGCACAGTCGACGCAACAGCCATGACGGCCGCCTCGCAGGCCCCGGCAACGACGCTTCCGCAACCCGCCATGGCAGAGGTGGCCCCCGAGCGGCCCGCGCCGCATCGGCAGATGACCTTTGACGTCGAGCTGGCCATGTTCACTGGTCAGCCCGTTGATGAGGCGTCCGAGTCGGAGCTGAAGGGGTTCGACACGAGTATCAACTCTTTCGATGGGCGGCGGGAGGGGTGGCTCGCGCCTCGGGCGGATGGAGATGTCGAGCAGAGGGATTTTAATCAGATAATGGGAACGAGGCTGTGGAGTACGATATGGGATGGGTGTAGGGACGATATCCCGCAGGCATGAGACGTGCTGCGAATGCATGACACGGCGTTTGGAATCTGGCATTGTTTGTTCTTCCATCGACACTTGTCGTGATGTGCGTGATGCTGTCGGATCGGTACCTCGCCCACCAAATGTCCGCCGTAAAACGGAGACCATTGGGAACACCTCCGGAAAACACCGGATGCCCCCCATCAAGGCTTTGGAAGTTGAATTCTTCGGGATTTCGCGCCACGAAGTGATGGAATTATTTCTCCACGGCAACCTAACAAGTAGGCCACTTGCCGCAGGCCGTTCAAGCACCGCCACCACTCCGGAAGACCAGAGCCATTCCAATACTTTTCTTACCAGCGCACCACTGGAACGAATTACAGCGTATATGAGCCTGGTGCGGAGATCAAATTGAAGAGGCCAAGTGAGATGATTTCAACGGGCGCGATCGCCAGCCTGAGGGGGAGTATCACGTTGATCCTTGGGAACCAGAATGTCTCCGTGATTGAAGAGCAACGGAAGCAAGCCAATAGAGGTGCAATAAGTATAGTCAGCCTGACGCATAGCGCGAAAGACCATACGAATCGTTATGGGAATGATGCAGTCCGCGACCGGCCTGGTTCGCGAACGATTCAATACAATTCTGAGCTTCCCCATTGCGCCTTTGCCAGATAGCATGCCATCATAATCGTACAACTCATCCCAGAGACAACATCTGGTGTTTCCTAAGCCAGGCCCCTCGGTGCGAGATAAATGAACCGCGCCAGACAAAAGTAATGCACCCAAATGTCAAACAAAACGCCAATGGTGCCTCTCCGTGATCGCTCAAAACGTACATAAACGCCGTGCATGCTGAGTGCCCGGCCCAAGTTACTCCTCGTATACATTCGCCCTCCGGGAAGGCGACCAATGCACGCAAAGCAATGCAGCCGAAACAAGTTATTGTTTTAATCACCATATGCTCCTTCCACCCGATATTGTCCTTGGAAGAAGTCAGTCAAGGCGCCACGAAATGGACTCCGCGGCCGCAGAGTAGCGAGGAACGTACGATGACAATTGCCCCTTTCGCGTGTCGTGTTGTACAGTGACTGTGGCAGGCGCTGATGAAGGTCCGCGCTTCAGCGCTTCGTTGGGTCAAGATTTGGGCCGGCCCGCTGCATTGCAACGACCGCGCCGTGTCGGCGGACCCTGACCGCAAGCCCGGAATCACGAGAAGATGTAGGCTTCAGGCTCGTACGCTGTCATCGAGGCTTCATCTCGCTCTCTTCTTCGAACCCGCAGGCGAGCGACGCTTCTTCTTATTGAGTCGACCGTACGCCACGTTGAAGGTCTGCCAAGGTTAGCCGAGCGCGTGGAATCACGAGAAATCGAACGTACCTTAACAGAGTCCAAGAAACGCTGGACCCGATCCTCAATCTCGAGCCCGTTTCGCTTGTCCTCCTCAATCTTGGCATTGACGAGCCTGGACACAATATCCACATACTTTGCCGCGCTAGCACCCATGTCCTCGTTGGTGATGGATGGGTTCTCCATCTGCGTCAGGACAACCGACATCCACCGCTCGAGGCCAGACCATTGCAAGACGTGCCCACCCAGTGCCAGCGTCTGAGGACTACGAATGCGGAAAACGAAGTGAACAGTGCCCGAGATGAAGAAGATCGTCTGACCCGGCTTCAGCACGATATACCTCCACCGTCCGCCGGTGTAACCGCCCGGGTTAGCTGTCCATGCCGCCCGCTCCTCGTCTGTCGGGTCGGATAGCCAGCCGACGCCAATGCAACCCTCCTGTGCGGTGATCCAGGTAGAGAAACCGTGGCTGTCCATGTGAGGTGCAGTATTGTGGCCGCCCTGCGACATCAGAACCCACTCTAGAACGTTGCGCCACTCGTTCCATTGCTGGCTTGAGGCGACCACTCTCTCGGCACTCTCCTCCATCAGGACTGTGTCGCGAACCTGGAGGAGGAGCTGACAATTCTCTCCAGACAGGAAACTCGGCAGGATTGACGACGGCAGAGGGCTCTGTAGGTCAAGAATGTTCCAAGGGTCATCCGTCGCCTCCTTGGCAAGGTAGCGAGACTTGACCTCGCTCAGCTTGCGGACCTCGAAGGACTCGGACAATGCACTGCGTGAGGGTATCTGTACGGAGATGAATCTGTCGAGGTTTCCCATGCGACGGAGGAATTGGGCGATCGGGCGTTCCCTCGTGTTCCAGCGGAACTGTTGCTGACAGTCGGTAATGATGGGGGCGCCATGGGGCGACTCGAAGTCGACCAATACTTCTGCTTGGTCGGCGCTGCAGAATAATGTCTCGATGACCCCCTTTTCGCGAGAGGTGTTCGGTGGCTCGGCCTTCTCCAACAGCTTGCGAACCAATTCGTTGGTTCCCTCACCATGTGTACTCCGTGGGAACATTGTGTTGTCGACCTTCTGCTGCAGCTCATCCAGAACCTGCTTCCGGTAAGCCTCGTCACCGATATGATCGTGCAATGCCCGTCGTTGTTGTTTTGTCGTTGAATGTACTTGACCTTCAACTCTTGGTCGCTTCGCTCTGTGCTCGTCGATATTACACAATGAGAAAGTGCGTTGACGAGGGCGTTGGCTGACAGGCTTGGCCGGGACAGCATTCAAGCTGTCCATCCTCTTGGTGGAGGCGGCCGTGTGCTGGATGCCAATGGTGGTAGCGCTGTACTCGGCAAATTGCTGAAGATGTGGTCGACAGAGCTTGGCAAGGTAAGGAGTCAACCTCGTCGCCAAGACTGGGGTGAATGCAGCTGGTAAGTCGAGGGCCAAGAGGAGCCTTGGTGGGACTTCATCAGGACAAATACACCGTGGATCTGCCGCTGAGCTGATCGTCGGAGTGTGTTGTTCCAGCTCGTGGTGGCGAGCACCGAATGCAGACCCTCCTGACGATGGTGTGCTTTGGCGGTCGGTCATCTCTGGGGAAGCCAGCATCGTGTTGTGTGCTGGAGTCTGTTTCGTCCGGTAGCTGGACCACTGAGGTGTTGAAGTACTGACGCCTTCTCGCATAGAACGCATCGGGGTAATAAGACTCGTGGCAGGCCATGTAGCTGGTGACGAGGCCGTAGTCTTGAACTGGGGTGAGGTATACTCCCTGGGAATCATTAGGTGAAAGTCGTCAAAGGCGTATCCTGCAGGGAGGTCCTCTTCTCGAAGATGCTTCCGCGGATATGTACCGTCATTCCACCACTCCATGACTTGTTGGAGATCCTCCATGTCGATTGGGTTAGTCAAGTCTCTGGGTAAACGGGAGCTCGCGTAGGCAGCTCGGTCCTTGATGCACCAGTTGAGGCCGACCACAACCTCGTCAAAGCTGGGGATCATGCCGGCGGCGGCGCGAAACTCTCTGCAGTACTCTTCACCACCGAGTATCATCTCATAGTGAAGCACAACGCGCCGGCCCCATTGACGTGCTACCTCGGTAAGGGCGGCGAGACATCTACGTCTCGCAGCATATCCGATGGACGCGAGGCCGAAGAAGCGATCCCAGGGGGCGAGATGGTCCTCTCTAAAGGTCACAGAAAGTGGTGTCTGAGGTCGCCCAGCCATACTGACCCTCCATTGGAAGTACTCCGCGCATGCCTTGACCATGACGCGCTCAACGGAAGCGACCAGAATCTCATGACCACCCTGCTGATCGACTAGTTCGTCGCGAAGCTTCAGACAAATGCGGTCCCTTTCCGAGGCATTCGAACAGCAGGACACAGTTTCGAGAAAGCGATTCAACTGCTTCAGCTGGTCCTGGGTCAGGACAAGGGCGTCGTCGTAGTCGTCATCCTGATCCTTGGCCAGGGGTGATTGGGGTTGTGGGGCGGGCGGGGTGAATGCGCGTACGCGCGAGTTGGATACTGATGCCATCTAACTGCATGCATGGACTCTGCGATGACTGGGCGATTCTGTATGAGTGTCGAGGTTGAAGTGGCGATTCAGGATTGCGTTATGGGTTGTTGGTCTTGCTGTTGTTTGAGAAGTCGTTGGCGAGGCTGGATGGAGATTGACACTGTGACTTCCTCTGGCGCGCCACAAATCGCAAACAAAGGCAGGCCAGCGCGACCCACCCACGCCCTCGCCCCACCACTCTCACACTTGATTGAGGTGGGCTCCCATTAATTACCCATCAAACCTGGCCACAGCCAGCTGCCCTCAGCCACTGTCCACCATGACTGACGTCCGGGCTGTGGCGCACTCGACAGAGCAAGCCGATTGGCGACAAGTAGGATATATGATAGCTGTGCCTCGTGTCTAGAAGGGCCATCTTGATACCAGGCTTCACTACTCGGAGGGGGAGTTGTTCTTGCTGCAGGAAGATTGTCAACTGCTTACAATGCTCTCTTGGTTCGGAAGCACCGCAGTACAGTATAATAAGGTAATAAGCATTACAGAGGTTTCCAAAATCGTTGTGCGTCAAAAGCCTGTCTTTCTTGTTTTAAGGACGTCACATAAGAACGTAAAAGTGGGTTCAATACATGGAGAAGCTGCAAATTGCTAGATAGACCTCGACCAGACATGGATATATTGCTTCACCGAGCCTGACCGACGTTAAAGAATGGGGCTATGACAAAATGCTCAAAACTCCAGGCTGTGTCAACAGTAACCACTACGCTGTTTGACTACGTATGCGATATAATTCGTTCTCCGAGGTGAGACGATTGGGATGGTCCTCCGATAGAGTCCCCTTGTAAACCGTCACTACGTGCTCCAGTAGTGCAAGAGCCTCCGTTACTCGTCCGTCCGTCCAGTATGCTATCGCAAGTTGATGCTGCGATGATAGTCGATAAGGGTGAGTCTCGCCCAGCGTTCCCTGGACCGCTAATACCCTCTCCAGAACCTTTAGAGCCTCTCGATTTCGACCCTCTACCCTTAAACATCTACCAACCCAGTACCCTAGCCGACTTTCCTCTTCAGCCCAGCCTCCAGCCTCCATACTAACCTTGATCGCTTTAAGCACATGTGGCAGTAAGTAGCGCCACCTCTCGCACTCCCCCCACATATCTGTCGAAAAGATATCTGTCAAGTGAGATACAACAGCTCGCTTCTGTTCTGCTACGTCTTCTTGCTTGCTTAACCAGACCCGTGATGCCACGTGCACTAGCCGATGCATATCGTAGGTCGCCGTATCCTCGCGCATGCTCAAAAAAGAGTAGCTACAAAGGATTCCAATAGCTCGCGTCATCCTTTGTTCTGACCCGACTGGTGACAGCATCAATCGAGGAATCGCCTTGGACCCAATCTGTGATATGAAGCTGAGCAACATGGCCGCGTCTGTGTTTTTCCGGATCTGCTCAAAAGATACTACCCACGTGTTGGCGACGGCGTTGTGCGTTCCATTATACCGCGTGTCGTCCGAAAACTCCGTCTCTAATAATTCGACCATGTCTCGCTCCGTGTTGCGCAAGAGTCGAAGGTATTCGGCTACCGACACCTTCATCTCATTGAGATATGCTGCCGCTTGCGCAATGGCTAGAGGTAAGTTTGTCAGAGCCTTGAGTAGATCTGCCACGCCCTTGTCGTCTGCTAGAAGCCGCTTATTGATGAGTGACTTCTCCATCAGGTCTCTGGCCTCTTCCGCGTTCATTTCTGAGAGATCTACGACCTCGCTCTGAGCCAGGCGGGTTGCAATGCGTTGATTCCGAGTCGTGAACAGAATACGGCCCCGATCGGATCGAGGGAGAAAGTCGCATATGCTGTGCCCTCGGGGGCCATGCGCTCCGCCCTCCATGACGTCTTCGTCATCGGCATTGTCGATAATAATAAGCCAACGGTTAGACGCATCTGACTCAAGAAAGCGCCGTACCAGGTCTTTTGCGTCAGCACTCTCAGCCCTCTCTAGTCCCAACAAGCGAGCTATTTCTCCGCATGCTTGGTCGAAAGTTGCTAGGCTGAGCGCTGGCAACCAGAAGACATGCCATTCTGGTTTGTTTTTCATCGTCCAAAAGGCCATCTGTAGAGCCACTTGGGTCTTGCCGACCCCGCCAAGCCCCACGATGACGACCCGAAGGGACGCATCATCATCGTCGCCGAAAAGCTTCTCCTTCAACACAGCAATGGCAGATGTTCGCCCAACGAAACGTCTGTTCTCCTGGAACGGAATGTATCGACATGGCTGTCCTACGTCTTGTTAGTCTTGTTAGTCTCATGCGCTGCGGGGTGTGGCCATGCACTGACGTCAAGAAGGTGCTGACATCGTGCCGCCTTGGCCTGTGTCCATTCGTTATTATCGGTGAAGAAAAAGATATATTTGCCTGATACTAACCGACTTGCTGCCTCTCTCGCACGCTAAGCGTGGTATCTCTCGGCACCGTCGGAGCTGGTCGGTCAGTCTTGGTGTACTGCTCCAACAGTGCCTTGACCGTCGATGCTGCCGTGGCCGCAGCAAAATTTTGCCATCTCTTGTTCTTGTGGCTATCCGCATAGTCGCAAACGCCCTTGACGACAATACACGGCACCTCGTCCCAGACACCCACTCCCTCCATCTCGAACCCCATAATCTTGTGTTGCGCAGCTAGCCTGTCGCGATGTGCGGCAGACTTGACTACCATGTCGCCCGAGCCGATGCGTCCGACAAATATCCACGGCGGTTGTGCCTCGTGTTCTGTGCCATAGCTTTCCTGCTGAAGCTCCTTCACACGGTCACGTTGGACTAGATGCGTGATATCACATCCTACGTCCCCGCACAGCATGCTTCGAGACTCCTCGCAGACAGGATCGGTATGTCCTCTGTGCTGTGCGCACACACATGTGGTTGAAGTTTGATGCTTGTGTTGGTAGTCGGCCTCGAATAGTTGGTCGTGGTTCACTCCAGGGTAAGCATAGTTCGGTCCACCCCGGCGGCCCTTAGGCTTCTCCTGCATTGCCTGGAGATGTGTGCCAGCTCGCTTCTCAAGTTGAGTGCGTCCACGACTTGTTTCGAGGTAGGCAATCAGGTTCCGAATGTTCTTCGATGGCCTGCCCGGGACATCTTCGACTGTATCCTTGATCGCAAAACCGTCAGCGTACTGCCGGCCAAAGTCGTGCTGCACGACAGTCTTGCTGATGACCACGTCGCCCAAAAGAACATCTTCGTCGCCGTTCCCTGGTGCAGCACCACATATTCCCGTCAGCAAGGCGAGGCGAATACCACCGAAGCTTGATCGAAGGCCCGCCATTGTTCCCGCAGCGCTTGCTTTGCCCATATTCGACAGGAGCACCAGCACAACGTCCGTCTTTCCTATGCGTCCCGTCGTGTATTTGTTTTCATCTCCGACTGCCCGGCCGTATCGATCGCCATTGTCATCCCAGAAGTGGTCGATTACCATTGCCACCGCGTTGTACTCAAGCGGTAGCGCGCAGATGATGGCAACTTCGAAGTCGCTACGGTTGAGAGGCGCGGCGTCCATGTGGTCAGATGGAAGGTATTGGTTGTAAGTGCTTTGATGATTGCGAGTCTTTTAAGAGGTAGGTCGATGCGTTTGGAAACGGGATTAGATGGATCAAAGGGACGGTTTTTATAATGGTCGGGTTGATGGTCTTACCTGCAGGTCAGCAAGACTCGTGATCAGGCTGGCGGCTACAGGTCACCAATAGGGCCACTCAAATAACACACTCTCCGTCATCCTGACGGCCTGACGGCTTCTCCTTATTTGGATCAGGCAAGCTTGCATTTGCAGTACTCGAATGACATACCTGAGGCAGGATTGCGTCGTGGCGGCCTCCCACCCCCTCCCCAAAGATTGTCAAGGTTGCCAGCCGCGGCAGCCTTGGCGACTGCATGTCCAAGTCCCGCCACAAATGGCATTCAAATTCTCAATATTCGCGATGACATCTTCGGCTCTGTTGTCATCGGCGTCTCAGGGCTGATTGAAGCCTCGCGTTAACGCTGGCTGTGACAAGATGAGAGGTGCCGTTCACTGAACTGCTCAGTGATCCGCGATGCGGCAATGCGCAGGAAGATGGCAGCGGGAAAGAATCTCCACAGCATCTGGAAGAGTTTGGACGCAAGCAATTCGAATAAACGAAGAATATTGTCAAATGCCGTATGTTGATTCTCGGCTGGGCTCTCATTCCCACAATCAGATATCTTGCGGTCCAACACCTTTGAAACGGCGACGGCGCTAAGAGATCTGTCCGGCCGGGTGGGTCGAATGAATCGGTACGAAAGAAGCCGATGAAGAAGCCGACCTCGACCCGAATCCGAGTTCCGTCCACAAGTCCGAAGCGGGGATGGGGACATCGTCATTATTATCCACACATCCACTGTTTGACCATCAGGATTAGCAATCAGGCGCGTTTTGAAAGAGGCATGCCATGAAAAAAGATAAATAAAGTCCATGCCCATCGGTTTCACATCACCCGGTGAAATGAATGCAAGATTGATGCTCTAACGACAACTCAACATGGCCGAAGAAAAAGTGCAAAAGTGGCAGACGCAGCTCGATGGCTTCGATAAGTTGTCGCGGGCTTCAGGCGACATGCCCAAGCCTGGCAAGGGCGAGGTCCTCGTCAAGATCAGCGCGGTATCTCTGAACTATCGTGACACGGAAGGTGAATATGAGATCAAAAGGGTCAGATGCCAGTAGCTCACACATTGCAGTCATAATGGGCCTTTACAACCACCACAAAACAGTCAACTCAGGCGACATTGACCCCCTCGTCCCCTGCTCCGACATGTGCGGCAAGGTCGTGGCCATCGGCGAGGGCGCGCACTGGGCCGTCGGCGACCGCGTGCTCTCGACATTCAACCAGGCGCACCTGACGGGTCAGATCAAGGCGCCCATCATGGCGTCGGGCCT
This sequence comes from Verticillium nubilum, assembly GCA_002851675.1. Lineage (NCBI taxonomy): Eukaryota > Fungi > Ascomycota > Sordariomycetes > Glomerellales > Plectosphaerellaceae > Verticillium > Verticillium nubilum. Next base: position 87,066 of record NMXI01000022.1, read on the forward strand.
GGGCCTGCCGCTCGAGGGCGTGCTGCAGACGCACCGCGTGTTTCCCTCGACGGGTCTCGTCAGGGCGCCGAAGCACATGTCTGACGAGGAGGCGGCGTGCCTGCCCATTGCCGCCGTGACGGCTTGGATGGCCATCAACCAGTTCCGCCCGATGGGACAGTCCGGCGGTAAGGGCGAGACGGTGCTCTTCCAGGGCACAGGAGGTGTGAGCGTCAGCGGGTTGCAGATTGCGCATGCTGCCGGCGCGACAAGTAGGCCCCTCCCTCTCAGCTTGTTTCGAGCGTATCCATGTGTTTGGAGTCTTTGCTAACAGTCGCAGCCATCATCACGTCCTCGTCGGACGCAAAGCTTGAAAAGGCCAAGGCCCTCGGCGCAGACCACGTCATCAACTACCGCACGACACCCGACTGGAACACGAAGGTCATGGAGCTAACGGGCCAGGAGGGCGCCGATATCATTCTCGAGACAGGCGGCGCGCAAACGCTGCGCAAATCATTCGACTCGATTGCCTATGGAGGCGTCATTTCGTGCATCGGGTATCTGTCGGGGAAGCAGGACGAGGCGGGCGACCGGACAAACGTCAACCTCCTGGCGCTGGCTCGGAACGTCACGCTCAAGGGGATATTGAACGGGCCGAAGGATCGATTTGAGGAGATGGTTCGGTTTTACGAGGAGAATGAGGTTCGGCCGGTTGTGGATCGTGTGTTTGGGTTCGAGGAGGGGAGGGAGGCGTTGGAATATTTGTTCAGTGGGTCGCACTTTGGCAAGGTCGTCGTCAAGGTCGATGCGTAAGGTACCTAAGGTAAGTTGCAATGAAGGTCATAGAGTTGTTCGACGACGGGTTGGGGAGGAGGAAGGTGGTGGCAGCTTCGATCAAGTACTGGTATGAAGCTCCGTGTCATGTTCAGCACTGGTAGTCCACCGTAATATTTTCAAGCTACAATATCCCGCCGGATGCCTCGGTCACATGCAGCCGAGCTGTCCAAGAAGCCGTTTCCTCCTTCGTCTGACCATCCCACACACCCAAGCACCCTCAAGACCCCAGTCCCCCAGCGCGCCTTTGACAATGCAACTCCAAATCAGCACTACCAGACCCCGGCGAACAGCCAAGGCCAGGCACATCGCTTCACGTCAGATTGCGGGGCCGAGGCTCCTCCGTGGGGAGAGGTAATCGAGAGCCATCAAACCCCAGCCATCACCTCCATCAATAGTTTGACCGAATCTCCGTCCCCGCCATTGAGTCCCCTCTTCCCCGGATTCACCTTGGGCCTTGTCTCACCCACTTCTTTCATCTCCGATCCAGCTCCATCTCCTCCCCACACTCTTCATCGAGACCGAAGCCCTACAACGACATCACCATGGCGGCCAAGGCGACTCCCGATAACCCCGTCCTCATCGTAGGCGCCGGCCTCGCCGGCCTCGTCGCCGCCTTCGAGCTCTCCCGACGCGGCATCGCTACCCTCATCATCGACCAAGAATCCCGTCAGAACCTCGGCGGTCAAGCCTTCTGGTCGCTCGGCGGCCTCTTCGTCGTCGACTCGACAGAGCAGCGCCGCCTCGGCATCCGCGACAACAAGGCTCTCGCTATGCGCGACTGGTTCGGCTCGGCGCAGTTTGACCGCGAGGAAGAGGACTACTGGCCGAGGAAATGGGCAGAGGCATTTGTCGATTTTGCCGCAGAGAAGGGCGAGGACGGCATGGAGGGCTATGTCAAAGCACGGGGGCTCGGCTTCATGTTCAACGTCGGCTGGGCCGAACGAGGTGACGGCAGGGCAGAGGGCCACGGTAACTCAGTTCCCAGGTTCCATCTCACCTGGGGCACTGGTCCCGAGGTCGTCCGAGTATTCCGCGAGCCGGTGCTCAAGGCCGAGAAGGAGGGGATCGTGCAATTCCGCTTCCGCCACGCCGTTGACGAGCTCATCATCGACGAGACGACTGGTCGTGCTGTCGGTATTCGCGGCCGCACCCTCGAAGATACGGACTCGCCCCGTGGCGTTGCCACCTCCCGCAAAGAGACGGGCGCTTTCGAGCTTCGTGGTGCTGCCGTGGTCATTACCTCTGGTGGCATCGGCGGCAACGTCGAGGCCGTGCGCGCCGCCTGGCCCATCGACCGCCTCGGCCCCAAGGCCCCCGAGCACTTCGTTGTTGGTGTGCCCGCCCACGTTGACGGCCGCATGATCGGCATCGCCGAGTCCAGCGGCGCTCATGTCATCAACCGCGACCGCATGTGGCATTACACTGAGGGCCTCGCCAACTGGGACCCCATCTGGCCCTCCCACGGCATCCGCGTCCTACCTGCACCCTCCTCTCTCTGGCTCGACGCCACCGGCAAGCGCCTGCCCCCTCCCCTATTCCCCGGTGCCGACACCATGGCCACCCTCAAGCACATTTGCGGCACGGGCTACGATTACTCGTGGTTCATCCTCGACCAGTCCATCATTGCCCGCGAGTTCGCCCTCTCAGGCAGCGAGCAGAACCCCGACATCACAAGCAAGAGCATCTGGCAGCTCCTCACCCGCGTCTTCGGCAAGAAGGGCACCGTCCCCGTGCAGCGCTTCCAGCAGCACGGCGCCGACTTTGTGGTGCGCGACAACCTCGAGGACCTCGTCGAGGGGATGAACGTTCTCGCCAAGGAGCGCAACGGCCCGCTCCTCGACGTCGCGCAGATCCGCGAGACGGTCGAGACGCGCGACGGACAGATGGATAACCCCTTCTCCAAGGACGCGCAGGCCATGCTCATCAACAACGGCCGCACATACTGGGCTGACAAGCGCAGCCGCGTCGCGCCGCCCCATCGTCTGCTCGACCCGAAGCACGGCCCGCTGATTGCCGTGAGGATGAACCTGCTGACGCGCAAGACGCTGGGCGGCATCGAGACGAACCTCAGGAGCAACGTCATGAAGATGGACGGGCGGACGCCGTTCCCGGGGTTGTATGCCGCGGGCGAGGTGGCTGGCTTTGGCGGCGGTGGTGTCCACGGTTACAACTCGCTCGAGGGCACGTTCCTCGGCGGTTGCATCTTCTCGGGGAGGGCTGCGGGCCGGGGCATCGCTGAGGAGTTGCTGGGCGAAGAGGGGATTCTTGATGAGAGGCTGAGGAAGCGGGAACCTGCTAGTAAGCTTTGAGGCTTCTCGGGGATAGACCGTGTCATTTGCATGTTGATGTATGAGGTATGTCGTAGCAGGCTTGAATTCATTTGATTGCATACTATTCGCTCTGGTCTGGTCATCCGTCTCTTTTGCGTTTGGGGCGGACCATGAATGTGGCTTCAGGCTGTGAAGGGCATCGCTGATTGTTTCCACAGCCTCGCCAAGTGCAGGTCGGACTTGCTGTGTCGTTGGGTCATCTCGGCGTGGTATTTAATCGCGATCAAATAAGTGCCTGGAGCTCATCGTAGCTCAACTTTGCTTGTGTCTGCCAGCCCCTCCGGACTCGATGAGACGTCACGATCAAGGATCACATAAGGAAGCTTGTCGGCTGCCGTTTGTCCCTCGAGCCCACGGACCCAGCTAACCTCCGTCATTTGGCAACTCGGATTAAAAAAAGTTCCAAATCTACCTATGCAGCAAAAACTTCGTGTTGGCAGCGTTGTAGGCGCAAAAGCAAACGATCTTCCGATCGGGGAATTGAACCCCGGTCCCCGGCGAATGTCAGAACCGACGCTCTTGATGACAAGCCGATATCCTAACCACTAGACTAATCGGAATTGATGACAAGAAATGCCAGCTGGTTTGATCATCACTGGCATGAGATTAGCAAGGTTCAGGGCTCGGCTTCTGACGGCTCATGGAGGGGTCGTTTGGCGGGGTTCATGGCGGATGTGGGGGTCAAATGTTTGGTTCAATGTTTGGTTCTGGGTGGTTTTGGTCCTCAGTGATGTTTTGGTTTGTACACCACAGCGAACGGTCCACAATAATCAGGCCTGAATTCGCCATTATACAGGATAGGGGTCAAGAGTTCATCCGCTCTGTTTCTGCTTTTCGGTCTCCTGCCTCCTCGCACCACCCCTCATCCCACCATCTAGCACATCCCACCCCGTCACAACATCAATTCTTCCTCCCTTGCCAACCCAAGCCTCCCAAAACAGCCACGAACATCATCCGTCATGAAACCACCTACCGAACCCTAGCAGCGATCCAAGAAGCAGCGTCGGCGGCGTTCTGCTGGTACTGCGTGTGAGCAGGGGTGATAGAGAACCCGCCCTCGCAGATGTTATCGCCAGTGCGGCAGATGACCCTCGTCCTCGAAGCAGGGATGGTGCCAAAGGGCTGGTTGCGCTTAGGGTCGCCAAAGGTGAGGACTGAATTTGTAAGCTTCCTGCTCTTCCCACGAGACTTCCAGCACAGTGATCGGATGATGGAAAACATACCAGCGGTGATCCTGTTCGTCTGAGCGGCAGTAAGCTGCCCCGCGGCATTGTGCACAAGCTGCGCGCCCTGGCTGTATCCGCTCAGAACAATCTTGGTGTTAGGGCACTGCGTCACGGCCTGTAAAGTCTCATCAGTCATGCTCTCGTTTTTTTGAGTGTGAAGGGGAAGGACACGCACCCTGGTGGCAAGCTGCGCCATGGTCCGGCTGCCAGCGGCGTCACCACCGGCCAGGAACCCCGCGACGTTGGCAGGGTACGTGACGCCCTGCACGGCGAGGTTCGCCGTCCCGATGGCCTGCGCAAGGGCGTTGAAGGTCAGGGGGCCGACGGCGGCGGGGTCGCCAATGTTGCCCTGCTGCGTGGTGCCGCGGGCGTAGATGAGGGTCACGGCGCGGCAGGGGGTTCCGTCCGTCAGCTGGTTCGAGACGCTGGCGAAGTACTGGCGGGCCGCGAGGCGGGTGGCAGGCGAGGTCTCCTCGAACTTGGAGGTGTAGTAGGCCTCGAGCGCGGCGAGGGGGAAGTCGGGGTCGAGCTGGGAGGAGGGGGCTTCGACGGGGGCGGCGAGGGCGGTGCTCGCGAGGGCGAGGAGGAGGGTTTGGATGGCCTTCATGGTGGCGGAGGAGGAGAGGACAGGACGAATCGAGAGGGCTGGTGTGAGGATGAGGATATCAAGAGATATTTCTTTTTCTCGCCATGTCGACGTCTCTTTATAGTTTTCCCGCGTGTGAACTTCCACTATATTTAATCCTGCAGTGACACCTTGATGCTTGCAATGATCAAGTCTGGCTCCCATCGCCGTCGCCCCGCGTCAAACCACCCCAACCGCACCTCACCACCAGCGGGAAACTCGCGGGAAAAGCATCACCATCCACGGCGTTTCCCGTCTGCAACCTTCAGACGTCCCTTCCAAGGAAGACTCTCCGGTCGAGCTGTACACCCAGCCTCCACGTGGAATTAGTCTTCCTGTCGGTCAAGGCACGAAAGCCGGTACTTCTTCCCCAAGTCCGTACCCCACGGCACCTGCGATGGATCTGCGGGGTTGATCGATGCGGGCGATCGCCGGCGCGCGGCATACCGCATCTGGAAGCTGGCACATCGTAGCGCCGGGAGTTGGGGACGAGATAGGCATCCCATCGAGGGCCCGGCGCTAAGCCACGTTGCGCAGCGGGACGGAAGGGTGGGGGGCGCCCTGGGCAGAGACTGACATCGCGGGATGCTTCACTGTAGGCTTCTGTGACGTGGCCGAGAAATACTCCGTGGGGGACCTGCCTCTTGCGTGAGCTGTCGCCGGGGATGGGGGTTGTGGGCTGAAGATTGAGATCGGCGATACTGGTCGGAGGTTGGAATACCCGGAGACATGACTACCTGGATGGCTTCTTGAGATGATTATTGTTCTGTAACATCCAACGTTCAAAATGAGAAGGTATCCAAGTCGGGCCGGTGTTGAGTGAAGCCCGTGACGAGTTTAAAAGGCAGCAAATCCGGCAATTCAGTGGCTCGACATTTGTGAGGCCCATCACTGGTATGCCGCAAGCCAAGAAAAAGGACGGTCTCGGTACAAGTGACGTAGACCTCGCTGTTGCAAGAGCTGGATTACCCATTCATCTGTTAGCACTCATCACTGTCGTTGACTCTGCAGTAGGGATGAGAGACTGCGAGGGAGGCGAGCACTTCACACGTATTGTCACTGGAAACGAATTGTCATGTACGACAGCAGGAAAGTAGCTCAAGACAACGACAGCCACATAGCGTCAACGTTGCGAAATAATCAACTCTAGATCCAAACATATCTTCGTTTATCTTTCCAGCCATGTGCGTCACGGCCAGATACGATGTACCCCACACCCATGTAAAAGTTTGATAACGCCAAGTGCCACCAATAGCACAATGCAAAATGATGCGCACTACTTTTTACAGGAAGCTCGTGGCCAGGGTGATGGCGGTTGTGTAGACCATACCGACGAGACCCAGCGTCATGAGACCAATGTCGAACAACTTCTGCTTGCGTGTGGCGGCGATTCCCTTGTAGTGCAAGTAGGGTGGGTAGATGTACACGAGCGGGACGCAAGCGAAGGAGCCGATGAGAGCAACGAAGCGGTCGAGGTTGGCGGATCCACCGATGGAGATGGCAATGCACAGGGCGACGAGCATCGTGCGGAAGACGTTCTTGTTCCATTTCGTCAGGAGGTCCTTCTTGCCTGACCTGTGCTGGAAGATTTTGCTCTCGATGATACGCAGCGCTGGGAAGAGTTGCACGGGGTTTCCAACCAGAACGGCAAGGGCATACATGAACTGCACAGCATTGACGAACTTGGAATCCTGAGGGAAGTTGTCGATGACCTCGATCTTGGTCTCCGAGCCAAAGGTGGCGTAGCAGAGCGCGCCGACGCTGGTGAAAACGCAGGTGATGAGCAGCATAACTATTCCGAGTAGGCGCTCAAAGTGCTCTGGCTCCTTCATGGACGACTGTATCGGCAGAATCAGACCGATGCCTTCGAACGTGAAGATGGAGGCGCCAATGGTCAGAGTGTAGGCTTCAGGGTTGAAGAGCTTGACCGACTCGTGTATGCCCTGCGTCGAGAGCACGGAAATGTCGAAGTACCAGATGTAGCCAACGCCAATGACAATGAAGACGTCGGCTAAAAGAGCGGCGGGGCCGAGCTTGGAGATGTTGCGGATGAAGGACAACGGAACCATGATGAGAGCCTGGATAGCAATAAGAGCCGTCGAGGACAGAGGGTTGGCGCCATTGGTAACGGCCTTGAGGAAAGAGAACCAGTTGTCGGCGACGAAGACGAGGCCAGTGCATACGAAGCCGAGCTGAGAGAGCGTGATGGAGCTCAAAATCAAGGTCCGCATTCGGGGGCCAGCAATCTCACGACCAATGTCGCCGTAACCGCCTCCGAAGCGAGCACGACACTGGAGAAGCAGGTGGAAAGCAACCATCGAAATGGCGGCAACAACAACCATCGTCAGGGACGAAAATAAAATGCCGCCGTTCTTGAAGGCCTTGGGTAGGAACATGATGCCAGTGCCAATGAAGGCCTTCAGCAGGGTGAAGAAGGTCTGCATGGTGCTGGCGTCCCCGGCTCGCACATGACGAGATGACTTGCGGCGCGGTAGCAGAGGTCGTCTTTCACCAACTTGCTCTGGATCCTCGTCTTCGTCGTCCTCAATCGCCTCATCGTCCGAGTCGGCCAAGTCTTCGCCAGCAAATGAGCCATAAAGGTCGAGAAACTCGACGAAGTTTCTTGTAATCGGCAGGTTGGCGCCAGTCAGAGCACCGTGCTTTTGGAGGACGAATTGGCGTCGGAAACCCTGAGGTTGCAACATCTCGTCGGCGGGGAGAATCGATTCATCGTCGTCTTCGAGGGTTCGGTTCGGGTGCGAGAAGGTTTGGGCTCTTCGGATACTGGGGGCTCGCTCACGGGCGTCTAACCTGTAGAGGCTTCGGTGGATGTCGCCACCCTGTAGCAGCAAGGAGGATTCTTCTTGGGGCTCGTCAATCTCGTTGACATCGGTATGGGAGGCGTGCCTCGACTGTTCGGGAGAGCCGACTAAGCTGGCATCGAAGCCGGTGCCGTAACCAGCCGGGAGATGCTCAGCTATGACAGCACGACGAGCTTGCTCCTCAGAGGTGATGGTGCCTGAGTCGGACATGTTGACGATGGAGATGATGAGCTATTGCCCATTGATGGACTGTCAATGGCAGGATGAGGGGGGGAGAGAAAGAGGATGAACAGGCGGTGGGAGAAGGAGGTTTGGAGTCTGATTGGGTTTGGGTTTGGGTTCAGGGTTGGACGAGAAAGCCAAGAGGGCGACGATCCGAAAATTGAGACGGACGGGATCAACAGAGCCAGCGATGGCGAGTCCGGTGCAAAAGTCCAAGGCAGCTCCAGCCATCGCAGGTGGGGCAGTTTTGGACAGATGGTGGATACTTGAGATTGTGTGCTAACAAGGTGCGGACTGAGGTTCCTCCTAACGCGGGGAAGGGCGTGGAGAGGATGAAAGCGTCCTACGTCAGTGCTTTGTCTCTGCCTGCATCGTACACTTTCCTTCTTTCCTCCTTTCTCCTACCAACACAACCTCGGCCGTCTCTTCCGAACACGACCCCCTCCCTCCACGATCGTCGTCCCATCCATCGAAGCTTGATCTGTGGACTTTCGATTTCAAAGGGATCCCATTGACCGCTGTCTCGATTGCCCCAAGATCTACGATACTACGCAATTCGACTGCTTGACTGCCTCCCTGTCCACCACTACTCGTGCCACGCCCCACTTTATTTGGATTTCGCTTGGGCTCACCCTCTAAAGAGGGTGCTCACTACCCATACGGGCGCACTACCCATACGGGCGTTTTAAGGCTATCTACAACTATCCCCTCCGTATAGAACGCCTACCCTTAATATCTACGATATATAGGCTTTCCAGCCTCTTCTTAAGCCTCTATTTACGTACCTTAGCAGCAGCTCCTTTTCTAATACGCTTTATAACCTTCTATTGCTTCTATTCGGCTGCTAATAGCACCTTGCGTGCTAGTGCCTCTGCGTCGTTCTCCTTCTGTTAGACTATATCCCTCGCCTCGGATACAGTTAAAATCCCCCCTGCCTGTATCTGTCTGTTCCTCTCTTCCCTTCGTGCCTTTCGTGCGCTCTCTATAGTCTGGGTTCTTCCTAGGTTACGGCGTATCTATAGTAGTTCTGTGCCCTACTATTCTGCTCCCTTAAAGAACCGAAGAAGTCTTCTTATAAGGCCAGGGCTATTACCCTGCGTTAACTCCTTAAGATCTTAGGTAAGGCTTATAAGTCTATAAGCTATACGTACGAGTTTCCGTATAGTCGTTAGGGTTCTAAAGGGAGAGGAATTATCCTACTAGCTAGGTAGTATATAAGGGCTCCGTAGGCGACGTTACTCTACCTACTATAGAATAATAAGTAGGTTAAAAGGTACGATTCCTGTCTTCTTAAATATAGACCTAATTATTAACTCCTTAAAGGCCTACCTCCGTACCTATTAGATATACTATAGGAATTCTAGCTTAGTAATATTTATATACTTATCCCTTATAATTAGGTTAAGGGCCTAAGCGTAATAGTACTTAAGAGGCTAGAAGACTACGATATTAAGTAGCTATAGTAGGTATATTATATAGGGGGGGAGGCTAAAGGGGATAATATTATAGTCGTCGCAATAGGAGATAAACTCCCTTATATAGTATAAGCCGTATCTATCTATAAGAAGTAGTCTCTTAGCCCCCTTAGCTTTCTTATAGGTATATTTCTCGAAGTACTAAATCTACTAGAGGGCTAGTTTATTATTAGAATAGCTAGTCTAGGTAACTATAATTATAGTATCTCCTTCTAGCTCCTTAGTATTATACTAGCGGCTTATATATATAGCCCCTAAGAGGATAAGGAATATAGGCGTATAGTCCCCTCTAGTAGAGATATACTTAATAGCCGTTATAGACTCTCTATTAGAGGCCGAGCCTAGGTATCGGGCTATCTTCTACTTCGTAATAATAAGCTAGTCTTTACTAATACCGATTCTAAAGCTAGTCTTATCTATATTCTAGATATCGTTATTATAAATGCCCTCTTAATTAATAACCTCCTTAAGAGACTAGTACTATAGGTTAAAGGCCTTAATATCCTTACTTAGCTAGCGCTACTTCTTAAGCCTCTTCTAGGGGATAGTATAGTATCCCTTACGCTTAATAAATCGTACTACCTAGTTAACCCTAATATAAGGGGGCCTAGAGGTAGGGGAGTTAGGTAGAGGATCCTAGGTCTACTAAAGGATATAGTTCGTAGCCTCTTAAACGAATACCTTACGTATAGAGAGCTATACTCTATCTAGCCTATTAATATAGGCATATAGAGCAGCTTCCTGGGCCTTATTAAGCTTTATATAGGATAGTAGACGTGCATTTTTAGGGGGGATCCCTTTTCGTCGACGCTAGAGGCGCCTACGGTTAATACCGAATTCCTCTACGATCCGGGCAACTAGTATACTAGGGGAAGCCTCTATCGCCAAGAGGGCCTCCTGGACTCTCTTCTCGATATCTTCGCCTGTTGTTGGCATCGTTGGCTGTTGTTCAATTGATGGAACTATCTAGAGGAGGGCAATGAGGGATTAACGCCCGTATGGGTGGTGCGCCCGTATGGGTAGTGAGCACCCTCTTTAGAGGGTGAGCCCAAGCGAAATCCAAATAAAGTGGGGCGTGGCACGAGTACTTCTCAGCTCCCACGGCCCAATGCGGCTGTCTCTAGTCTCTTCATGAAGCGACAGGTCGATTGGCGCCTTCCATTGCAGGGTAGTTCAGCCGCCGTTTTCCGGGAGCAGCCGCACAACGCCCTGCCGATCATCGTCCTTGTGATATTTCCAACGGCCAGACCCGTGGCCTGACGAGCACGATTCGCCAATGTCTCTTCCAACGTCCCTCCCAACCTCTTATGATAAACACCGGAATGCCGAGAGCGGTTGTTCCCAGATATTCAAGCTCGGCATGTTTTTGAGACATCATGAACCGAGACAGCTCCCGCTTGCAACGCGCACCTAAGACACGAACCCTCAAGCAAGAGGAGGAATGCAAGGGAGCCAGCCAGCTGTGAATTCCGAGGGTTTTATTGGTGTCAAGCCTTTCGCCTGGTTCCTCAGCGACCACAACGGCCGCCTGCGAACAGACCCAGAGGACTGGTCATGACTTTCGCTCAGGATTCGAATCTTTGGAAATGGCGAAAGCTTGACAACCTGTCGCGTGCTCTCCAATGGCTTCGTCCAGTATTTTTGCAGGTCCTTAGCCTGGGGTTGTTCTCAGCCATGGCCGTTCGTTGAGGACGGGTTCCCCCATTCAACTGCCCACCCAAGCGCCCGCCCAGGGCACCACTACAATCGAACAGGGCCCGTCCCGTGTCAGACGGCCATCTCGATCACTCTGACTTTGCCTGCGCCGTGTAATGAACAACAACACAGAGACTGGGCCCAAGGATGCCCATCATCGTTGCAACGATGCTGACTGAGAAAATTGATCAGGGTTATCTGACACTTTATTTTTAGACCAGTTTCCGCGATTCGAGACCATGGCCAGAGTGAGGGCTCATCGCCAGCACCACAGACCCCAGCACGTGGTGCTATGCTGCTAAGCGGTTCTTGGCCGAAGCCCAGGGGCCAGATCCTACACTCAGGGCGGAGGGGAACTCCAAACCACATACTGTTAGGGGTCGCGCTCCTGAACTCCCCTAATCATCCTTCTACGGCGCCGCAAATAGCACCTTCAAAGACCTTTCAGGCCACCGCTAAACAAGCACCCGGCACCACTTTGCTTCCATGTTGCGCATACAACTTGCAATCGGAGTTGTGCAACATCCTCGGCAGGCAGCTGTCAGCTGAAGAAAGCAATGCAGCATTTGACTACAGTCTTACATACCCACTGCGCAGTTGCGGTCATGCTGAGCACACGGGCTCGGCCGATACGCGGAACGCGTAAAGCTCATGTAAGATGCTCAACTGCGAACAACAACACTGGCACGGTACCTTGTCTGAACTGGATCGTCCTTCAGCCGAGTAACACTTTCCCAGAACGTGCATTGACGAAAATAGCATCTGCTTTGCAATAGCAGGGCGTAATCTGTAAGTCGAGGCTCACGAATGGAGCCTGTGCCCTGACTGGTTGGTCGAGTCGGGTTTATCATTGACCATCTGGTCATAGTGCTTACGATCACGGACATGGCTCCCTGTAAGTCGACTCCTACGACAGGGGCAACAGGGCTGTGGTCATCCTTTGCAACTTCAATATGAGATTGGAGGCGCTGTTGGTGAAAACAATGCGATGCGACTCTTGAACACAGCTCTCCGCTTTGCGAGGTAGTGGCAGGTCATACAAATAATGCGGAACCTGTCGCCCTCCTCAAATTCGGAGGATACTTCTGCTTTGCTTGACAGACAGACACAAGCTGTCGAAGGCCAGGCGAGTCAACCATTCATTCAGTGTCTCCACCACGATCAAAACCCACGATGGGCAGCACGGATGACCTCGGAGATCTTGGAAGCAACAGCACTTTCCTCCAAACAATCGAGCAACCTCAGGCACCATTTCTTCCGCGTGTCCAAGCCGAGGGCCCCACCTTCGTCGACAAACAAGCATGCATCTGCTCGCTGCGTTCCCTTCCCGGAAAGGATGAGAGCGCTGCTTGGCAATGCCTCGGTAACCGGACGGAGGAGATGTACCTAACAACTGATGGCAAGTGGTTTAACACGCAGAACGGTGGATCAAAGTTGGATGGCTTGATATTCGATGCTTCCAACCCGCCTGTTGTCGATAAGCCCCTCAGATGGGACGACGACAAGTCTGATCTGGTTCCCATCACCAGCCGCAAGGAACTGAATATCTACGACCAAACTTGCTCTGGAAACAACCACACGATCTTTTCTACGTCGTACTACAGAGCAACGACACAGCTTGAAAGGGATGAGCCGCCTGTCGATGGCGCCCCTTGTTTCCGTCCTGGTGCAGTGCCCGTGCAGATCCAGACCGTTGACGAGTGGTTAAGCCACGGCTGTGCCGTCGGCTTCCTCTGTAAGTTGATTCTGCATCAATCAAGATGAATCACCTGCTAACAATCTTCTAGGCCAGAACAACACTGCCAACTCTCTCCCTCAGTTCTGTCCCCCACTGACGATCTGTCAGCAATCTCGTCTCGCTGGCGAGGCCTGCAAATTCGAGGGCCGAAACATTGGAATGGGCGTTTTTGAGCCCATCATCTGCCAAGGGGGGTATTACTGCCCGCCAGCGCAGAAGAAAACGGTTCGGTGCCCTTCTGGAACCTACTGTCAGCCCGGAGCGCCATCACCGACGCCATGTGGCACTGGCAGCTATTGCCCTGAAGGTGCTTCAGGCGAGGTCGTCGTGATCCCTGTTGGGATTGTTGTCATTATCGATATCTTCATCGGCTTCCTGCTACTGTTGTTCATGTTTCGACGGCGGAGGAATAATGGCAAGGTGATGATGGCATTCCCGAGTATCCCCTTCGTCGGCAAGCCCAGTTCAAAGAAAGGCATACAAGCCACCATCACGGGCTACAAGCAGCTAGACGACGAGACAGACCAAGAGATGCAACCCTTGCAGCCCACTTACCTGCCATACAGGGCTGGAAACGGTTTCCAGGCTGTCCTTGATGTTCCCGTGGCTCGGGCTCCGACCGTCAAGCTGCGTCGAGCGAACACACTGGCTGCCTTGAACCCGCAACTAAAGGCCTTTGTCGACTCCATGTCGAGAGCCACGGATGTTCAGGCCGACAACCTCGGTCTCTCTTTCGCGTACCACGACTTGAAATTCCAACCCAAGGGTCGACCGACGCCGATCCTCCAGAACGTCACCGGGCGCATCGACAAGGGCTCCCTCGTGGCCGTCATGGGAGGATCTGGTGCTGGCAAGTCGACTTTTGTCAATGTGCTTATGGGCAAGACAAAGAACACGGGAGGTACCGTCAGTGTTAACAACATTCCCGGCAAGATTGAACAGTACAAGAAGATTATTGGCTATGTGCCTCAAGACGACGTCGTGTTGCCCGAGCTCACGGTCCGGGAAAACATCCTCCACTCAGCGCGCATTCGCCTGCCTAGATCGTGGTCCGACAAGGATATTTCAGCACACGTCGACTCGGTCGTTGACTGTTTGGAACTGTCTCATGTTCGGGACTCCCTGGTCGGCAGCGTGGGGAAGCCCGTGATCAGTGGCGGCCAGCGCAAGCGCGTCAGTATCGGCATGGAGCTTGCTGCTGCGCCCATGGCCATCTTCCTCGACGAACCGACGAGTGGTCTTGATGCTACTGCCGCCAGTTCGATCATGCTGACACTGAAAGCTCTTGCGCGCCTCGGCATATCAGTCATCGTCATTATCCACCAACCGCGCATGGAAATCTTTGAGATGCTCGATAACCTGATCCTCCTCGGCAATGGCCAGACCATCTATGAAGGACCAGAGCATGAGCTACAAGGCTACTTCGAGAACATGGGATTCAAATTTCCGCCACACAGTAACATTGGCGACGTGGTGACCGATATCATCACAGGCAATGGAAGAGTGTACAAGAGGGCCGGCGATGTCTCGAAGGAAGCCCTCATTAGCCACTGGGCATCGCATCACCGGCCAGCCGAACACGAGGTGGATTCTGGGGATGACGCAGAGACCAAAAGCATCAGAGTTTCAATGCGGGCATTGTTGAAGCGTCGGGGCGCCCCCCGCTGGAAGCAGACTTGGCTCTGTCTCCGCCGTGCCATGCTCCAACAATACCGACTGAAGCCAGCTTTGTTTTTCGAGATTGGCCTCAGCACCCTATCGGGCTTCCTCATCGGGCTTTCCCAGGTGGGTAAAAAGGGCGTTCTCTTCCGAGGTTACTACAAGGCGCCATACGATGACCTCACCTTGTCCGCGGACTTTGCCTCGCCGGCTCAGCTAGCCCTTCTCCAGGCCATTGGCATTGGTCTCATCTGCGGCGCGCCTGGCGTGAAGACCTTTTCTGAAGAAGTCATTCTTCACCGGCGAGAGGCCGAAGCAGGACACTCGCGCTTGGCCTACTTCCTCGCCAAGACGGTCTCTGTGCTGCCTCGCATGCTTCTCAGCTGCCTCCATTTCACCACTCTGGTCCACATCCTATCGCAGCCCATCGTCACCTGGACACTCGCATACTGCATGAACCTGCTATACTTTTACTGCATCTACGGCCTCGCGAGTGCCATCAGCATGATTGTCCGCCGTGAGGACGCCCCTCTCATCTCGACAATGGTCAGCTTCATCGTCGGTCTGCTGTCGGGAGCCTCACCCGCGCTGTCGCAGGTCAAGTCGTGGCACATGGAGTGGCTGTGGCGGGCGTCGCCTGGTACTTGGTTCGCGGAGGTTTACTTTGGGCAGCTGGCTGGACCCTTCAAGTATCTGTACGACATTGACATGGCGGCCAAGGCTACCGGGTATAACCTCGATACACTGCAGAAGGGAGCATTGGTGATTTTTGGCATCGGCACGATTTATAGAGTTTTGGCGTTTGGGGGCCTTTTGATGTGCGGGCGCATGAGGATCTAGGCGTTCCCGTGTCGTCTATGATTAGACAAGGGATACAACAATACGTGTGTTAGATTGTGTATATACTGGAAGATACCATTTTGCATCAGTTGAGATCCTATTTGGTTCTGATGAATCCTTGGCCTGTCAGCAACTTACTCCGCCTTGATCGTGATCAAGCCCCTAGCAGACAGCTGAGCAGTCACATTACCCTCATCGTCAACCTCCACTTCGACCTTCTCCATGTCGTGATCCTCGTCCGTCAACCAAGCCGTCACCTTCTCGAACTCGCGGAACTTGCAGCTGACAACCTTCAAGCTAACCGTCTCGGCATGGTAATGCGGGTTCAGAATGACCGCCACAACAGACCCGTCCGCATTCTGGTACGCCGTCGTCTTCAGGTCGCCTCCCTCAGTAGCAACGCGCTGCGCATCAGGACGCACATGGCGCGAGTACTGCGCAAACGACCACGCCCTCTTGGCAACCTCGTACTCCCCGCCCTCAACAAGGATGAGCTTCTCGTTGTTGTTGTCATTGGTCGCCTCGTCCTGCACGGCAAGCCACCAGAGGTACGCATTGACGTTGCCGACGGTCAGCGCGTTGTGCAGCCGGTCAGCCCAGTACCAGCCGTCTCCGTTGGAGACGCCGCTGTCCCAGGCTGTGGTCCAGCGGCCTGAGAGGTCGCAGTACTCGGACTGCCAGACGGCGAGGTCTGTGTCGAGGGGTTGGTCGATCTTGGAGGTGTATTCGTGGCTTGCCCAGGTTGTGAGCATGTCTTCGACGCCGAGGGCTTGGAGGGCTGCGACCATTTCGATCGTCTCCTCCCAGCCCGTGAGCTCGCAGCAGGCGATGCCGACGTCTAGACCGGCAGCGTTGAGGGATTCCCAGAGGATCGGGAGGAAGTCGGCTGTCTGCTCTGCATTGGAGCGCATGGAAGCGTACGAGGTGCTGGACATGTTAGTTTTGACGGGCTACCGGCTGTACGGGGCCGGGGGAACTCACGTCAGGTCAGGCTCGTTCAGCCACGCGACGTCAGAGATCTTGATACCCTCGTCCTGGTAGATCTTGATGTACTTGACGAGGTAGTCGGCGTACGACTGGCGCCAGTCATACTCGCAGTCGCTGCCGGGAACACCGCACAGCAGGCCGCCATTGGCGTCGTCGCTGTTGTTCTTCATGAAGCCGGGCGCGCTCCACGCGTTGGCGTAGATGCGGTCGACGCCGTACTTGACCGCCTGCTGGGCGAGGAAGAACTGACCCGAGTCGAACTCGTCCCAGACGTAGTTGAATTCGCCTTCAGGGGAGCCGGGGGACTCGGGGAGGATGGTGTTCATCCAGTCATTGTAGCTGCTGTTTGAGGAGCCAATGCCGTTACGCAGGATGGAGAAGCCAATGCCCGTCTCGGTGCTGTAGATGAGATCAAGGAGTTCCTTTTGGACGTCCTCGGTCACGTTGAGGAGGAGCTGGGCACGCTGGAAGGCGCCGGAGAAACCGAAGCCATCAATGGTTTGGTGCTTGAGGTCGGGGCGGATGACGATTTCGGTTGCTTCGGTGCAGGTGTCGTCCACGGGTGCCGCAGAGGTGACGGACGAAAGGAGGGCCGCAGAAGCGGCGAAAATGGTTCCGGAGCGCATGGCGACGATTGAGGATGGGATTCAGGTGCCTTGATCTCAAGTCAGGTCTCAGTAATGAAGTCGGTGATAGCCTGACCTCCTACCGTCGTGAGTCCAGCCGAAAGACGTGACTTTTTATATCTGCACTCGACCCAGCATCTTGGATGATAAACAACAGTAGGTGGATCTTCTGGATAAAGCCGGCTCAAGATGACGCGACGAAGCTTTTGATGACCGACGATGCCGACTCCCTCAAAGTCCCATTCCGAGATGCCCTCACTTGGCAACCCCTCAAAACCAGCCTTGGCTCGCATGAACAGCACGATTTCCCCAACCCCCATTGCACACATTCGGCAATGATCTCTGAATTTACTCCAAAGCCAAGATCCCCTCCGCACCTCGGCAGACTCTAGCGCTCAGTACAAGCCGGTTCCGAATTCAGCCTGATATTTCGCATGCTACGACTCCACGCGACGGCGTAATTATCCTGCTGCTACCATTGCTGGGGTTACATTGGAAGACAGGGCCCGCGATGCTTGGACTGAGGGGCGCTGGCACGGAAAAGCGTCCGAGGGTGTTATACCCGGCCATAACGTTAACAAGATTTGTTTGCTGACATTGGTTGAGATTTAGTACAAGGCATTTGCGATGAGGTTTCATCGATCTGATCCAAAGACATATCGGGTGCTTTGGGGATGGGGAAAGTTTCATCTGCGCAACGACTACCGATGCCTGCATGTGTTGTCACTTGAGAGCGAACATGGCATTGGCATCCCTGATTTTGCCGCAGAAGACGTGATTACGTTCGAGAATCTCATGGCCGTCCAAGCACCAGGACATTATCCGGGTGCATGGTCCTGTTGTCACGGGAGAAGCTTGGCTACTCGCTTGGAGGGGGGACGGAAGACTGGTTCGATTCGTTGCTTCAGCATTGCATCGTCATGCTCGCACGCGAAGAGCTTGATCGCCTTTTCCTGTCAACATCCGCTGGCTCAGCGAGTATGCACGATGAATCCTGAAGAATCTCGACTGGATGTAATTCAGCGAGGCGCGAATGTCCATCAGGGTTCAGCTTTTGGCCCGAGTTGGCTACGTTCTGAGGGGTAGCAAGATCACTCATTTCGAAGTTCAGTTTGGACAGCCACCCATTCGTTGTCACAATGGCTGACCAGGCTGAAGTCGCTCTGTTTAGAAGCAGCAGTATATTTCAGCCCAATCCCTCAACATGCGATCATTCTAGAGAGACCCGCATGCTGAATAGGTGGCTCATGCATATCACCTAGGCATGTTTCAAAGAATCCGAGAGCGGAGATCAGATAAGGAGAGTAAGAGATTCATATGTACTATGTGACAGCGGAAAACCCATCACCAAAAACCAGCTTCACAGCCAGTGCAAAACTATATACCAGAACATCCACAATCCATGCTGAATGTCACCTTTTGGTGCTAACACCATCATCTGGGCGCGACCCGCCCCGTTCCCCAGTCCGCCAGATATCGTCTCGAAACCGTCGTTCAAATCTGACCTCAAGTCTCGCCATCTTCGTACCGTCATCAGCCGATCGTTGCAACAAGCAAAGGTCTCTTAAGCACCTATTCTCGAGCCCCCATGGTTAGCTTGGGTCAATACCACTGGTGCGGCCGGGCCCCGTGCTGTGGGAAGTGCTAGAGGTTGGGGGTCGGGCACTGCTGGGGGTCGTGTTGGAGCAGCCAGGGGTGTTGAGCTGTGCTTGTGCTATTGCATGCTGGAGGGTTGATGTTTGCTGGGTATAAGTGCAGAGGCTGATGAGGCAGGTCGAGGGCAGAGAGGGCGTTCAGAGAGTGCTCAGGTTGAGAGGATCATCAGTGGCATTATGCTGTGCTTGAGATGTTGGGGCTCATGGGCAGGCAGTCGGAGAGATGAAGGTGCTGATGAGTGCATGTGAGGATTTAGAGGCACTGGTGGTACCAGTCGTTGATGACGGTGCAAGTGGTGCCAGACACGCAGGTAGTGGCGCCAGACCAGCCCTGGCCACCACACTGGCCCCATTGGGGAGCAGTAGGGCCGCCGGGAGCCTGGGTGGGAGCGGGAGGAGTGGAGGTGGTCGTAGTGGGAGGGGTGCCGGGTTCAGGGGGGGAAACCTCACCCTCGGTGAACGTGGAACCGATGGGACCGAACTTGATGTTGGAGAAGGTGACGGAGGCGTCGGGAACGCGGGCCTCGATCTCGGGAGGAGTGCGGTTCTCTGAAGGGCAGGGGCCGCGCTCGGCTCCCCAGCCGCTCTCGTCGGTAGGGTAAGTCGAGTCGAGCCAGAGCATGTTGGCGTGGGCGTCGGTCCACAGGCTGACGGCCAGGACCATGCCGGCATCGAGAGCCTGACCCATGTGGGACAGACCACCGAACTCGGTGAACTGGTCCTGCTCCTCGCCGAAGGCAGCCTTCTGGGCGGCGCAGAACTCGTCGGTGATGGAGCTGCCGGGGTTGTTAGGGGCGGTCGACTCGGAGTTGCCGATGACCTCGCCGTTCTGGACGTAGATGCGGCGAATCTCGGAGAGATCGCCACCGGGGCCCTCGTTGATGAACTGCGTGACGACAGTGATGGGGCTGGTGGAGTCGATGGTGAAGCCGGAACCCTCGCCGTAGAACTCGCGGTTACCCTGGCGGAAAGGGTTGAAGTCACAGCCGTCAGCATCGCATGTGCCGCCGTAACGGTCGTCAGAGAATGTTCCACCACAGGTATCGCCGGAGCAAGAGTGGTAGGCGTTATCAACGCAAGGGTGGGGAGTGTAGGACGTGGCAGCCTTGTTGGCCTCTGCAGTGATCACGGTGGTTAGTTGAATGCTCTAGGACTGGAAGATCTGTATGAGAAGAGAGTCAAAATCATACCCCACATGTCCATCTCGGCGCAGCAAGCGCCCATGTCACCAGTGCCAACGTCAGGAGCTTCGTCACCGACAGGCGTCCAGCCCTCGACGTTTCCCTGTGCTTACTGTTAGTTATCTGAAGCCTGTAAGTGAAGGAACGGTGATTTGTTGCTTACGGTGCCGTCGATCCACTTCAGGTCGCGAGCGCACTGGGCGTCACAGTAACCAGTACCATACTTAGCACCAGCCTTGTTGCCGGGGAACTTGCCCACGCCACCATCCGCATCCATGGAGATGAAGTAGAGGGCACCGTTGAGACCGCAGTCGACGTTGGAAGAGTCGACGTCAAAGGTGAACTCGTTGCCCAGGAGGTTGAAGAGCTGGTACTTGGAGCCGCCGTCGGTAAGATACAGACGAGCGCCAACGTTGCGGCCGTGCTCGTTCTCAGTGACTAGCTTGATGGTGACCGAGTTGTCGGTCGAGGTAACACCGTAGGTTCCCTCGTAGTCGGCGCCATCAACGCAGCAGTTCTGAGCGCAAGTGTCGCCGTCGGGGCAGAGAGAGGTGTCCCAGGAGTTGCCCTCGTAGCAGTTGTCGTAGCCCTCAACGGTGTGAGTCCATCGCCAGTTTGCATCGATGACGAGGCTGCCGGTCTGCGAGGCGCAGCTTCCACCGGCAGAGCACTTGGACCATGTGAGCGAAGGGGCGACCTCCTCGGTGATAGTGCAGGCCTGCTGCGCAAGGGCTCGGTTGGCGGCCAGAAGGGCCAGGAGGGCGGAGAAGTTAGTCTTCATGGTGGGCGAAGGTAAAAGAGCTGAGAATGTGCTAGACAACTGAGCTGATGATGGTGAGGAGTGGGATGAGGAGGAGAGAACTATCGAGAAGTGAGGCAGGAGGCAAGTTATATAGAACTCTCCACCATGTGTACTTTTGTCTAGATAACGGACGGTGAGAGGCTGTACGCCCCAGCCATGCGGAACGGAAGGTCATGCTCCTTGAACAAGCTCAACATGGGGCTCAGAATGTGATAACCAAGCACTGCCAGAGGCTCAAAGCCGCATCATGTAGATCCAGCTTGGTGATCTCGGAGTCATTTGACGGCAAAGCGGTGATGCCGGACGGGTACCGGACCGCTGCTGCCATAGGACTCATCGGTGGCCAACAACAGACCCGGAAACAGGGGCATCATGCGTCTTGCAAAGCCCTCTTCATGATTGCAATAGATAAATCCAAGATCGTCCGTGGACCTTGGGAGCGTGCGTATTTTTTGGGGACTGCAGCCAAGGCTGAACGTTGCAGGCAACAGTCGGAAGGAATCAACGAGTACAGAACGGAGGCTGTCCAGATTGCTTGCGTAAAGATTGTCTCTTGTTTCAATAACGTCGTGGCGCTTATACGGCAGGATTTGCGTGAGAAACTGGTTAGGATGGCTCCATCAGGAGATACACCTGTCGAGTAAAATGTGTCGTTCGGCGCTCATCACGGAAGCCTGCCACCGGCTCGGCGCCGAGTCTCACGGACAGTCTGTCACTCGCACGGAAGACAAGTACCCCATCACTTTTTCTGACCTCTTCGCCTCTCCTGGAAATTCCCCCTTGACTTGGTAGAGAATCAAGCCCTTCTATGGGACGCAAAAGCAGCGGCAGGTACTGCAATCTTCGGAAAGGACGGACATTGACAGCAAAAAAAAAATGCAACAGAATGGGTTCGTCGCGAAAACTGCACGCCTCCCAGAGGTTGTCGCTCTTCAACTCCAGTCTCTGCAAGGTTTCTCCATCACCAAGACATCGCCAAGTGCACGAAAATACTGTCCCCCGCACAAAGTCATGGCGCCCAGCGAAAAGAGCCACTTTTTCCAGTCACGCAGCGAAGGCTTGTTGACACCAAGCCAGTCTTTTCGCCATAACCTCAGCTGTATTTCAATTCTTAGTCGAGGTTCCAAAAGCTCAGAGTTAAGTCAATTGAAGCTTACCTTACGATTGACAGACGATGACGGCAAGGCATCTATATCGGCGTCGTTGTGATTGTCGCAGAGCCTCAAATCCGAACCGTCCACAATGAAAGCCTTACGTATAGTACTTGGATTCCCTAGTGCCATTCGCAATAACAAAAACTGCCTGCCTTCCCTTAGGGTGCCCACTATGAATCACTCAATGTACCATCAGGTGCCATCTGCACAAGTCGCAGCCACCCGTCCTTCCAAATGTCCGCTCGGCTTGCTCAAGCATGCATGCTTGGGGTACACGAGCTGAACAAGGGAATTACGAGGAGAAGTGGAGGCGTCCTACGTGGCCCATCGTCCGCCTCCTGCTCGATTCAACCTCGCAACGCTAACCTCCGTTGCCCAGCATCATGGTTCCCCGCGATCCCCCCTGCCCCCAATCCTCGCCCTCGCAGATCGGCCGGGGCCCCCCTGCCCAGGCGGCTCCCAATTAGCCGCAATGTGTAGATTGAGATGACGTCTCTGGGATTAGAATTACAGAGCTGTCAATCATTACCTCAATTGACCCGGAAGACTCCGATCTCAACACCAAGACCGGGGGCTGTGGGCGAAGTGGGCGAGTGGTGAACTGAACACTCGCTTTTATGGGCACAATATCTCGGTATGAAGGCCTTTCCAGCTTCAAAACGCTGGTTATCGTTTTGGACCATATCACGTCTTTGCCTGTTTATGTTCGGCGCAATCTCCCTATTTTCCCTCACTTCCGAGCGTGAAGAGCAAAAGTCTTTGGTTCAGGCTTCGGCAGCAGTATTATTAGCTTGTCTTCAATCATGCAGCGGTTTTCTTGTCGACTACATTGAGTTTTGACGTCACTGTGCAGCTCATCCCGGCATGTAGGAATTTGCTCCGTCTTGGCTAATGAAGGTGCTGAGGAGTTGAAGATGTTCCAAGCTATGGTAGTTACTTCTGTCCCGGGCAATTTGGCACCTCGAGATTTCGTGCATGCACGACTAAAAGGTGTCTTCACGAGACCTGATAGCGGCCAAGGCGGGTCCAAAGCCGGTGTATCTATAGAGCGAAGACTTCAAAGGAGCAAGCTCCCGGGAGCCGGCCCATCATTGTGTAGTGCTCATTAGCACTTTGACTCTTTCACTACTTTAAAGCAGCGTGTGAAGAAGGAAGATTGCGTCTCTACTTCAGGCCTAACATCATTGAACCTCGCATCAGACCAGGTACAATTCGGAGAATTTTGTCAAGCTCCTCGGAGGTGGGAGCTGTCTGGGTACTGATTTTGCTATTGCTATCAAACATACATCAGTTTCATTCACGATCGGGCAAAAGGAAACCATGAGGAACCTTTTTATGATTTCCTTGTGGTGAGTTTATTTTGAGTTCAATGATTATGATGCTTTGATTGAAAAGGACCAGGCCGCTGTGAAATGATAGTGGTCGGAGTGTATATCGCTTCCTACCACAGGCAGATGTAACACAAGTCAAGGGATTATCACCTGTTTCCAGGCGAAAACGCCGAACTATGAGGAAACCCATCTCTTGATGTTCATGGACTTGCACGGTGACGTAATATGCGACAGGATCTCTATAACATCTACTGAAAGGAAGCTTGGGAGCCATTGTGAGAATG
The DNA here is from genome assembly GCA_002851675.1 of Verticillium nubilum. Lineage (NCBI taxonomy): Eukaryota > Fungi > Ascomycota > Sordariomycetes > Glomerellales > Plectosphaerellaceae > Verticillium > Verticillium nubilum. The sequence goes on from NMXI01000022.1 coordinate 110,534, forward strand.
GGAGAAGTCATCGTAAGAATCTCCCAGCCGCTCTCCAGTATCCGGCGATGTAGTGCACAACGCAAGTAACAATCCGCACAGCAACTTGCCCCCGGCTGTTTCTTCCTTCCTTTCTGGGTCCTCCTTCTCATCGCATACCTAGATCCAGCATTTCGTCTCATAACTGGCAGTCAAAACGATGCGACCAAATTGATAACTCACTCGACATCGCTCTCCTTCCCCTCAACGTGTTGTGCAGTCATTTGTCCGCTGACTACGAACCAAAAGTACTTACAGGAGCAAGTGGAATCGAGAAAGTATCGGCTGTTGCATTCAAACAAGCCGCGCTTGCGCTGAAAATCTTGCAACACAGTACAAAGCAAGCCTTTCAGCGAAGGTGCCTGCATCGTAACTGGTGTCTCCATCCGGCTTTCCATACAAACTGGAAGCTCTACTTCTTCTCTTCAAAACCAAACCCAGCCAATCCCTCACATCTGCCTTTGAACCTTTCCCCATGCCGCCAGTAACCGAAGAAATGCAGGCAGACCGTGGCTTCGAACACAGTCGCGATGTGTCGTCTGAGTCTCCGACAGCAAATGAAGATACCATCATGGGAGATGCACCCGCAGGCAGCACGGAGATGTTGGCGATAACACGCAAAAGAACGCGGAGACGACCAGCAAAAGTACAAAAAGTCCGGAGACACAGGCCTGGCAGAGCCAAAATGACACCAGACATGAGCCTGTTAAGCCCCAGCCGCGAAGCTCGCAGGGCACATCATCAAGCCAGGCAGCGCGACAAGACGTGCCCCAATTGCGGTCGTAAACCCAGCGAGATCGTGGATGGCGACCCCAAATGCATCATGTGCAAGCTCATCGAGGACATGGTTGAGATCAGAGGAAATACTCCTCAAAATCAGTCCATAATTCGGAAGGAGATGAAAGTTGCGAAGGTACGTGTTTCCTTGTCAATAGCCACACATTTACACCATTCACCTTCGCGGGAATCGAGAAATGCTTTCGCTGACCTGATAATAGGCTCGTGCCAACAAAATGAATGGAAAGATGAGACGCCACTGGAGGAAGCTCGATAAGGCGACAACGATCAAGGACGACGAGGAGCTCGCTGGACTCATGGCGAAGATGTGAAGGTCTTAGTTCATGGAAGACCTCGGCCGTTTAAGGAAGGACCGAAGCAATTCAGTCAGACCCACGGTGTCGTCTAAGCTCTAAGGGAGGAGGGAGTAGGGACACTGATACAAGCTGAGGAGTCGACGGCCTACTAGTGCTGGTGTTCGGGACACCGGATGAGTGAGAGGAGCACGCATTTTCATATCCATAACGCCTTAGTAGGGCTCGGTTTTTTCGGAAGTGAATTACAGAAGATGACAATATCAGCACTGAAAATCATCGGTGTTGGCTTTGATGATGGATGAGTTGACTCGAAGAGATGCAGCAAGACCCAAAGACCCTCGACATGGCCAGATGTTAATTAATAGTGAGGTGGTTCAGGGGAAACGGAGAACGCTATTGGGAAGGACCGTGCAGACGGTTCTGTTTAACGGGCTAGCACCGTTTGGGCAGATCACGTCTTGGCCGAGTCGGAACGCCGATGCTGTTGGTCAGCGTCCTCAGGCGAAGTGGATCATCTCCTTCTTCTGGGCTTCTGGGCTTCTGGGCTTCTGCATCATCCAGGATGGTCCAGGTTCACTTTTGCACCTGTTCAACTGTTTGTCCATCCATCCACCTGTTCACCTGTATGTCCATCCATCCACCTGTTCACCTGCATCGTTCCATGCTCCTTAATCCCACTCCACATCCCCGACAACCGCGTCCACGCCGCGAATCAAGCATGGTCAAAAGGCCCATACCACTATCTCCCACGGGACACCCGGACTCCCTGTTCGCATGTCCGAGCATGGCCCGTCCAGGTAGCGCAAAGTCGGGATGCTCGTGTCACTTTCCATCGCCATTGCCGCATCCTGTCAATACCCTCGTGAGTCGTTCTGACGGCCGCTCTGCTTCAGCTGTTGATATCACCTTATTGGAAACTGGAGAGGCTGAGCGCTAACGAGAGGCAGCTTCGGCACCTTGATCGAAACCCTGCCGCGCCATACCAGCCAGCACGGAAACAGATGCCTCGTTGGTCATTGGCAAGAGCTATCATCTGACCTTGGGGTGTCTCTCCGCCTTGAGCCCTGCGACGCAACCGTCGACTTCACTTGTCCAAGCAGAGCTCAATCAGACGAACTTCAAACCCTTTGTGGTGCCAAACTTTCATCGTGTCAAACGTTTGACTGGCAGAAAGTCTACACGATTAGCCAGATGTCCTTCGGGGTCTGACGGATTGCCAGTAGCTCGTCTGTGCTTTGATCTAGCAAGGCTGTGGCAATCTTCCACTTGAGTGGCCCAACATAGTCAGGAGATTTAGTGAACCATCACAGGCCCTGCTAAGATCGGGGCGTTTCAAGTCGACCTTGTCGATCACAGTAGTTCCAAGCCTCCAGCTTCTTGCTGGGATCTCTTCTACTGAGCTGGTGGCTGTTACGGCCAACTTCTCACAGTCCTGTCTCGTGGCAATCACCTTCCCTTGAAACCTCCAACACGGGTACGCCAAGCGTCTTCAGTGTCTCCCGCAGCCAAAGACTCCCACTTTCGTGGTGTCTCAGGCGAAGTGATTGCCACTTGGAGTATGGCGGCTGGTGCGTCGTCCCACGCCTGAACAGAGGAACGCCCAGCTTGATCCCCAATTCGCGCAAACACAGCATGCCTGTCGTCCGATCTGCACCCTCGGTCCTGGCACGCACGATGCCACACCGGACGCTACAGCACAAGTAAGCCAGAATGCCCTTGGCACCTGGCCGCTGACGATACCCTCCCGAGTTGGAGGAGGGGCATGCGGCTTGGTGTGCCCCTGTGCGCATCACGCTATCGCGACGGGCGGCTGCATGCCTCGAGCGATTGAGCGACCAAATTTGACAGGAACAGGCGAAGCGTCGTCGCTCGGACCGCAGCTACTCTAGCCCAGAGACACCGTGGCCCCGGAAAAAGCATGGTGTTGCGGCCGAAGCCTTGTGCACAGACAACGCAATCACACCTAGGTCGATCTAGCGCAGGCCAGCCCTCGCCCTGACCTCGAGTTCGTGATAGCTCAAAACCCCAGTCAACTCAAGGAAACTTTGTTTGTTTTTCCCTGATCTCTCGTCTCAGGGCTCTGCTCTATCCAGAGTTCACTCAGCGTGGCATGTCAGAGTCAGAGAAACGGATTGGAGGTGCCTGAAGACATCGAACCAGCTTCGCCATTTGCAGCAAACCTTTCTCTTCTTCTCTTCGCAACTACTCTCTCTTACCCGCAACGGAACGGACGACCATATCATGAGGATACACGCTTTAATTTGAGGCGCTTTCAGAATCCGACACTACGCACCATGCCTTCACACCAAGCCCGGAGCCTGCCGGACGGGCTCAACGACCACGTCTCCCCTCGAGGAATCATAGAAGACATATTGAACGCGCCCAAGTCACTCGTGGAAGGAATTCTCAATCCAGGAGCAGCAACAACTTCCACACCCCAGGCCGCTCCCCCAGCGACGACAAAACCTGCAGATACTCCCATAACCGAGGCCCCTAAGCCGACCACTACTCCCAAGGCAACACCAACCCCGAGTCCAGAGCCGGCCCCGACCCCCATTCCAGAGCCGGCCCCGACCCCGACCCCAGAGCCTATCAAGGCTGGCCCTAGTCCTACCACTGAGAAGGCTCAGCCTGTTGTGACAACCAAGGCGCCGGAGAAACAGCCAGAGCCTGTGCCGGTCCCTTCGTCGACTCCTTCACCAGAGCCAATAATTTCTCCCACGCCATTGCCAGTGACGAGTGCTCAGCCTGAGGAACATTCTCAGACGCCCTCAACGGTGTCAGAGTCTCCTCTGGTCACGGCCGATCCTGAGGAGGCACATCTTAGTGTGGGGGTGCCCACCGACCTGTTCCGAAAAACCACAGCGACACCTTCACCAACCACCAAGTCTTTTTCTCCTAATGATACGTTCTCTCCTGGCAACCCATCGCAAGCACCCAGCTCGGAAGCCCCGGATACTAGCAATTCAGGCCTCGCCCAAAAGCTCGCCTTAGGCTTTGGCATCACTTGTAAGGCAACTCACAATCGCCCTCATTGGAATTCTGGCTAACAGCCACCCAGTTGGCATCCTCGCCCTCATCGCAATTTTCTTATTCATGTGGCGTCGTCGCCGAAGACGCCAATCATTCACTCAACTACCAAATTCGCAGCCCTATGAAAGGAAGCCTCCTCTGCCACCCATGAGCGAGGCTGCCGCCGACCCGGAGGCCGGCTACAAGTATTATCACGAACATCACTTTCACAAATTCCAAGACCCGCCCTCGCAGTTCGATCGTGAAGCCACCACGGCGGCATGGGCCCGAACTTACCCGCCACCCCCCGAGCCTGACAACGAGACGGCTATAATCAAGATATTCCGCTGGCCCACCCTTTCCACGCGTTCAACAATGCGTTCAACCATGCGCTCGACTATGAGCAGCGCTACCAACGACCCGAGCCGCACGCCATCCACCAAGCTCAAGCCGAGCTCGTCGCGTGCGTCCAAGAGTACAATTTCAACCATGCTGCGCAGATCACGCCGTGACATTGCGCAGCGAGCCGAGACGACGAACGCCGCCCTCGAAGCCGCCGCTTTGGAAGAGAAGATGAAGATGATGGACGAAGACTCACCGCAGCCTAGCCCCATTACAGGCTGGCCCGAGCCTGCGATACTGCCGCAGGCGAAGGCAGAGGCAGAAGGGTTGCCCCCGTCAGGGATCCGCAGGAAACCAGTCCAGAAGCAGAGGCAGAGTCTTGCCAAGCAGAGTCTCGCCAGGCAGAGGCAAAGTGTTGCGAGCACGGCGAGTTCAGGCGGTGCAAGCATTGCAAGCAGCAGCGTCCTGTCGCCGGAGTTGATGTCGTTCTACACACCGTCCATGAAGACGCCTTCCATACATCGGGTGTCTCACTTCCCGGTCCCGCCTAGTATCGAGAACAGGCCGTTGCCGCCGTTGCCTTCCACAGTGTACAAACCGTTTAGGCCGGATGGAAAATAAACACAGCCTTTCTTTGTTACTTGTGCTTCCGGCAGTCGTGAAGTGATATGCTTACTTGTGTACTCGGACGGAGCCATCTGGATGTGCACAGCCTGATGAGTGCTGCCCTCCACTGTTAGGCACCTTGATGAAAACACCAATATCAGCACCAACACGAATACCAAGATGTTGGTAGATAGAAACCATCAGCCAAGCACAGCTCACACAAGGTCTACAACCGAGCAAACACATCACTGCCCTCATTCTGATACCATAGAATGACATGTTTCCCCCGACGAGCTCATCGCTGCCATCACAGCCTCCTCTACAGCGTCTAAGCACAAAACTATACCCTCGAATAGAAGTACTGCCCCCTGGACAGACGGGTGACAGGCCCTTCGAAACTGAATTTCTCAGCTACATGGCGACCTCGAAGCTTCTGCAACCAGCAAGAAAGAATGGTCTCAGGCTTATTATGATATTCTTCAACGAAATCTCACGGTGCTGTTTGTCAAGAGATGCGTGGCGAGACTAAGTGTGGTCTTGACAGACATTCAAGGCCAAGACTATCGTCATTCAAGTCATTAATATTATGTGCCGTCGGATGGCAGGACATTCTTCAGAAATTCAAAGCTATAGCAACCTGCTCATTCTGTTACTCTAGTGCTGGGCTCCATCTGGCTAGAAAGCCTCAATACAGGCAGCCACCCGCAAAATTCGTCGCGTTCCGTAAACCCGATTGCTGAGCTTCCTAACTTCTCTCACGGCAGCAGGTGGGAGGGAGGCAGACCGCTGCATCTGACTTTGTTTCTCACCCAGCCGCTTGAGATCAGATGCTATCACACTAAGGAGTCACTTGTCAGTATTGAAGCAAGACGCTTTCGACTGGGAACTCGTTCTGAATTACCTTCTGATTGCACGCAGCAGATTGATCGCGGCACTGTCTCTCCCCTTCTCCGGAACAATCATCCCTTGCCGCGTCCTTTAATGTGGATCAAATTGTTAGCAGGAGGTCTCGTGATGGTATTGCGTAAGCGGGTGAAGCAGTTAATCCATACCGGAGACCGGTTTGCACAAGTACGAAAGCAGGTAAGTTGTTGTTGACTGCAGAACTCTTGGCATTCGTTGAGTCTGTTGGCCCTATCGGTCTTTTCAAGAGCTGAGAGCCTGCCTAGGATGTCTTGCAAAGTTGGGCAGGAGTCAGAAGGGCACTGATCTGCTTGCCTAGCGTGGAGGGCAGACGCGGAAAAACGAGAGGCCACGGCGACGCTCGTGAACAGAACGGCGAAAAGTACGGTGGTCTTCATGTTGAAGTTAATGAAGGGAAGGGATACCCGAAGATTGGTGAATGATGTGCTTGAATGAAGAATTCTCCACGGATCGCCGAGAAAGCATTCATTTATATAGTGGGCGAGAGGCAGAGCTTGAAGAGTTTCGTTCACCATAAATGCACTATTTTGACTATAACTAGAAATTACGCTCTGGACAGCTATAGATCCCGAGAGTCTTTAACTCCTAGACAGAGTAGACCGATGTCTTGACACACACAAGACAAAGACAAGATTACACCAGAACTGTCTGAAACAGCTGCTTACAATGAAATCTTGACAGAAGCGATTGACTGGCTATCATGTACCACTCCATTGGACAGACGGGGAATCATCAAAAGAAAGCCTCGAAAGGTCTTCACTGCACGTCTGAATCCGCAACGCTTTTACAAGGGCTAGGAAATCACTACCCAGGCCCGCCAGGGAAAGGTTACAACTGCTAACGCAGGCGGCCTTCATATCCAGGCGAGCCCGAACCGGCACACAAAGTGAAAGGAGCTCTGCGCCTGGCTGGCTGGCTGCATGTCAAGACGAGAGGTGATGGATGTGACGCATCTTAATTAAACAAGAATCGGACCGTTGACGGCAATGGCTTCAGTCTCAACACAGCAAACAAGCCACCATGTTGACGCCGTGGAGATTACTAGATTGCTGATCTCAGCTTCCCTTGCCTTCTCGCTGGTAAGCGGAGCGTCTGGACAGCCTCGGCCGGAGCATCGCCCCCACGGGGCGGCGCCGTCGACGCTGGCATGCAGATGGGATTGGCGATCAACAAGGAGCACGACAGGGGCGCGCGGACCGAGCTGAGCCCCCTGTAACTCAAAGTCTCAGGCGTCGGAGAGCCCCTGGCGGTCTCTACCGGTAGGGCCCGGCCAAGGCTCTTCACACCACCAGATGCTGTGCATTGTGGCGCTGCCGCACCCCTTGAAGAGATCGCCGTCAAGGCTCCTTTTCCGACAGCAGCGAGCGACGTCATTTTCGGTGATGTTCCCGCCCTTGAGACGACACTTGCCACCATGGGAGAAACGTTACCTTCAGTCAGGAGAGATTTCAATGTATGGCATGCCTGCTGTAGGCACCTAGTTGGAGTATCTTCGGAGGGGAGAATGACTCTCTGCCTCGGGTCAGTGGGCAGAACCATGAAAAGCATCCACCATGGAGTCTGGTGGAGATGCACAGCAACAAGCATCAGCGGAGAAACCACTCGGCCCATGAGCGGGGTCTAGCTAGGGAAGAAAAGCGGCAGCAGATGAAAGAAATATAATCTGGGGAAGACATGATGGGTCCGGGGTAGCAGCTTTCATGGTCTTTTGACGTCTTGTCCCTGTTCCTGTTCGCGAAATGAAGCCAGGATGGTCCATTGGTAATCCGCTGATGGCTTATTGTGGACGGCGCAATTCATAATGCGGGGAGAAGTCCAGCATGCCCAGCCTGCCAGCCCAGCTCTCATGATATTTCATGTTTCAATACGCAGCAATTAGACCATCAACTGCAGGGTCAGTGGAGCAGAACACCGGAGGATGGCCGACGCTAGGGATTTTTCGCGTTGCGTTGGGGTGTGATGAGATGCATTTTTTCTTCTGTGATGTGGGTAATGGCCGACGTGGTGGTTGGGTTACTATCGGAAAAGCTGACGGCCGGGATGAGTCGGGAACACAAGCGGAGCCCAGATGTAGACCCGGTGGGTGCTCAAGGTGCCCTTCCCAGGTTGACCTCTATTCTGCAGGAAGATAGATGTGAGTGTGCCTCTGTGATCTATTTCTAGCGATCCATTGCCTCACCTGATGAAGAGAACTGGTTCACCTGAAGCCGACTCACGCTTCATCTCGAACCACATGTCCTCGCAACCGGTCGCGAAATCATGTTGTTCACCGGGTTGGCCTCCGGCCGGCCCAGCCCGTAGCACTCATCTCCGGCCGTGGCCAAGAGTCGGCCAAGTTCCGACCCTGGCGCTGCAAGTCCAGCCTCAAGATGCACGCCGAGAAGCAACATTCGGCCGCTTTCCGAACCTCGACACATCCTTTTCGCTTTCGCAAAGACGAACCTCGGTCATCTCCCGTCTTTATTATACTCGGACTGGACGTTGAGAATGGGCTCATAGTTATTGGATGGTGTGGCATATCCGTGTCTCCTGCGACATCCCCTCTCCCTGACGGAAAACATCCGGGGCCCAACATCGCGCTCCAAGACGCCACAACCGCCATGTTTTTCCTGCTATTGCTCGCCTCTGAAACTTCGCGGCTGACTTGAAAGGAGGCTTAAAACAACTGCCGCCGCTCGGAAACTGGCCGAAGTGCAGCTTCCACGACACAGCCCCCCGGTTGCGATGCATCGTGTATGCTTCTCCCGCCCAATGCTTGCGCCGAAACCCCGCGATGAACCTGGACCAGCCCACCGACTTAAGCTTAAGCAAACATCTAGCTCATCTAGCTCCATCATGAGATTAAGTGCGGCTCCATTTTGGGCGGGTTTTGGTCCGATGCCAAGGAGCTGGCTGGACCACTTGGCATTGAACCGCGTAGCCGTCGGCTTTGGTGTCAAGCCAGCCAGCCATCTGCGGGCGTTCAGGGCACGCGAGCGGGCGATTCGAGGCTGCAGATATGAGTCTTTGCGGTTTACCTCGAGTTGCCTGCATATGTCCGTTGCGCCCGCCACCAACCTCAGCTCGAAGAACTCTAGAACCACGAGGAGAACGACCATCATTGAAGCAACCACATGAGGCCCATTACCAACATGAACACTTCTTTGCTGGCACATTCCCATGCACCGTGAGGTAATCCGCCGGCGGAAATGCCGACCCTTGTGGCCCAAACCCGAATCCTCATGAACATCTTACCATCCATTGACTCGCGGATCCCGTCGCTCGTCCAATCCCCTTGAATGCCAAGAACGTCACTCGCACCATGTTCAAATCATCCCTCCAACGACCCTGCTTTCCTCCATGCCTTTTTCGCGATGATCCCTCCTTCGCCTCGCGATATTTCCCCGGAAATCTCTGACTCTCGTTTGCCCCTAACCGCCCCCCTCCCCCAGATCAACGCCCGACCCTATCCCCACACGCCAACCCAAACCTGCCGCCGCCAGCGCGACCTGATCCCCGTTGTCTCGTGCCTCTTTTCGCGATGTGGGATGCGCGGGGTAATAGCGTTGTATCCTGCCCAGCTTAGCACCGGGCTGTCACACCGGACCACAGGCGCTCCCTGGGGGTCCATGCCTCACGGTCGTTGGCCGGCGCCGTCGACGGCGCGGGATCTCGTGCTCCATCTCACATCTCACACATCACACTACCCCGGTTCTGGGGGTGGGTTCCATGGAGAACTGGGCAATGGGGCAACAAGGGCACCAAGGGCTCGCCTATATAATACGATGGAGGGGCCCACGACTCTTAGACGATATTAGACCCTGACGAAGCAGCACCTCCCTCCACTTGAGAAGCATTTCCTCTCGTCCTCGGCGCGTCTGACTCTGCCTTTTGACAAGGTCTTCTGCCTGCTCATCGTCTCAAGTGCGATACTCACCAACTCGAAGATTTCCAGCCTGCGCCGTCGACATCATGGGTTGGAGTACTCACGCCTCCGGGACGCTCGACCCCCCCGAGGTTCGCAACTGGCGCATTCATCTTGTTGCCCTCGTTGCCTCCTGCTCTGCTCTCGCCAGTACGTCTCACCTGCTCTGATCTCAGCTCTCTCGTTTGTGATATGCTGACAAAACGTCCAGTGGGCTACGATACGGCCGTCATTGGCGGCACCATGGCCCTCGACTCGTTCCGTCGCGACTTCGATCTCGCTGGAAAGACCCAATCTCAACGTGATACCATCCAAGGCAACATCGTCTCTACGTTCCAAGCCGGCTGCTTCTTCGGTGCTCTCCTCACGTTCCCCCTCGCCGAGAAGTGGGGTCGCCGCAAGACCGTCATGCTCGCCGCCCTCGTCTTCCTCATCGGAGGAACCCTCATGACCGCCGCCCACGGAAAACTCGAAATGATCATCGCAGGCCGCGCCATCGCAGGTCTCGGCATCGGAGCCTCCTCTCTCGTCGTCCCCGTCTACATCGCCGAAACAGCCCCGCCGTCCATCCGAGGTCGACTCGTCGGTATTTTCGAAATCGCCTCCCAAGGCGGCGGCATGCTTGGCTTCTGGATCAACTACGCCACAGACCAGACCATCAACGTCGAGTCCCAAGCCCAGTGGATCATCCCCCTCGCCCTGCAGCTCGTCCCCGGCGTCGGCCTCTTCTTCGGCATGTGGTGGTGCCCCGAGTCGCCCCGCTGGCTCGCCCGCGGCGACGACTTTGACGGCGCCGAGCGCATCCTCTGCAGCCTGCGCGGCCTCGACCGCGACCATGAGTACGTCCGCCGCGAGATGGGCGAGATACGCCAGCAGGTCGAGGAGCGCTCGACCATGCGCATGAGCAAGAAGCAGCAGTTCAAGAAGCTCTTCCAGAAGGGCACGCGCAACCGCATGGGAATCGGCATGGCGCTCATGTTCCTCCAGAGCTTCACGGGCGTCAACATTATCACGTACTACGCGCCTCGCATCTTTGAGACCCTCGGTGTGTCCGGCACCTCACTGCGCCTGTTCTCGACTGGTTTCTACGGCATCGCGAAGACGCTCGGCATGATCTGCTTCACCTTCTACGTCGTCGAGAAGGTCGGTCGTCGCAAGGGTCTCATCTGGGGTGCCGCGCTCGGCTGCATTCCCATGTGGTATATCGGCGGCTACGTCATGAGGGCCGATCCCGCTGCCGCCGCTGCTGCTGGCGTCGTCAACCGCGATGCCTGGGGCTACCTCGCCATGGTCTGCGTCTACATCAACGGATTCATCATCTGCGCTACGTGGCAGGGAATCACCTGGACGTACTGTTCCGAGATCTTCCCCCTGGATATCCGCATGCTCTGCGTCGCCATCACCACCGCGGACACCTGGCTCGGTTCGTTCATCATTGCGCGCTCGACTCCGTACATGATTTCGGATCTGGGCTACGGCGCCTACTTCTTCTTCAGTGCCATTCTCGTCTGCATGGGTATCTGGGCCTTCATCTTCGTGCCGGAGACCAAGGGTAAGCTTCCATTCTTGCCTGTGTGGAATAATGACTCGATGCTAACTTTCCGCTTCAGGTATCACTCTCGAGGAGATGGACGCTCTCTTCATGAAGCCCATGCACAAGGCCGTCTGGGCGCAACTGCGCGGCAAGCCCCTCGTTACCGAGCGCGCCGACTCCATCTCGGACGAGAAGAAGTATATCGAGACCGAGCAGTTCGAGAGGAAGGAATAACACCATTTTTGGTACGAGTGTCTGGCTGAGGCTGGCAGGTGGAAGTGGCAGGGGGAAGCAAGTGGTTGCATTCGCTGCACTGCCTTACACTGCACTGCGCGATGAATGAGTTATGACTTGGTCAGGACAGTTGGATTTGCAAAGTACATGTACCCACGGTACCTAACGATTGAATATGAAACAGTACAGCGTAACGCCCGAGGAACATGTGATACTGCCCCTACTGAACACAAGCCCAGCTGTCCTCGTCTTTGGCATCGCCGGCCCTGGTACACATTGCGAGCAGGCCAGCGGCAGTGTCGACGCTTGTAGTCGACCCCAGCGCTCTGCGTCCCGTTGACAAAAGCAGTACCGACCACGAAACCGGGGCGATCCCCTTCTCGACCCAGCGCACCATAGCCATCAGGACGTTCTCCTCCGGTTCCAGGCTGGCCGGGGGAGAGAAGCCTCCGTTACCGATGTTGCTGGCACCAGGTCCGCCGAAGCAGTGTGCCATGCCCGAGAAGCGGAAGAAGCGGTCAAACTCGTCCAGCTCCGTCGGTGAGAGGCCCATGGTTTGAGAGACATGCTCATAGTACCGAGGCGATTTCTCGCTGGTGATGATGCCATCCACCTGGTCGTGGTAATGGAGAAGCTTGCCTCCCCGACTCTGGAACGCGGAGATATCGCCTTCCCACGTCTCAATGTTGAACAGGTTGAGGTGCGAAGATAGAGGGAAGTCCTCCTTGCTGAGCGTCAGAGGGTCCCAGTTGGAGTCGTTGAAAATTGCGTACTTCCACCAGTCGGAGGAACCAAATGGCTGGCCGTTGAACATGGCGAAGGCGGCCTCGGTGGATTCACCTCCCGGCTGCATACGGGGGTAGACGAAACTACCTTCGGCGTCGAGCAGAGGCGAGTAGATGCTTCGGACGGTGTTGGCTTGCGTGGGCGTCAGACAGGTTGAGCTTTTTTGACCCTCGGAGCAGATGAGGCCCGACGGATCGTAGTCACATAAGTCTCGGGATTCCATGATGCCATCGACGGCGCCGTCAAGGTGGTCGCATTGTTTCAGAATGTCCTACGCGATCAGGGGCCACACGCTCAGGGGAACGAAAGTATCAGCGGTCGGCGGACCGGTCAGGGGGTAGAAGTAGGAACTCCAAGACATCAGGTTGTTGAATGAGAACGCAGGAGCACCCGCGACGACACCATCGAAGTCGTCAGCAAAGCTCTGAGCTTCCTTGAAGCCCTGACGTCCTCCAGTCGAGCACCCAAAGTAATAGCTCTTAGTGTGGGATTTGCCGTAGAAGGTCTCTGAAACGTCTTTGCCAATGATGACACCGGTGTACAGCGCACAGTAGACGTAGTCTTCGATGATATCGGGGTTGTCGAGGAAAGTCTGTCCGTCGCCGCCGTCATGGCCATTGTTCGTGCCTACGGTTGCGAATCCTTGAGAGGCCGCGTACTGCATATCCTCATATTGAATACATCCGCCAAGACCACCGTTACCGGTGCTCAGGAATCTCCCAGACCAGTCAACTGGCAGCCAGGTCTCCATCTTGATGCCTGACCTTGCGGAGGTGGCCACCTCAGCGGTGATGCGGCAAACATCGACGGTGACTTTTTGAGATGTACGACCACAACTAGGCCTGGCGTTGGGAAAGAGCAGAGTAGTTCCAGCGGCTACGAACTGCGTCGTGATTCAGTTCAAGTTAGGGATTCGGAGGGAGACGGGCAAGGTTCGGCATCGTTCTCCGAAGGAAGCGGTGGTGTTCACAGGAGGCTTGCATGTTGCCGCTGCTGCGCCGACGAAGGAGAGAATGAGGAGATCAGACCGGACCATACTGAACTGGACCAATTAGGTCGATGCTCCTCGCTGAAAGGGGTAGTTGTTTGTGGAAAAGAAGTGATACGAAGACCTTTCAGATGTCTTGGAATGCCTATCAAGTAAGGACATGTAAGACGCGGGAAGAAGCAAGGTTTTATACGAGATCGTCATGCCAAATCATAACACTTACCTGCAGCCGAGTCCGATAGCTGCTTCTGATGAACCGCCTTGCCAGTTCACCGACATGGCAAAATGGAGGTGTTCTTGTACGTGAGGAGTCGAGTGACGATGCCGGGGTTCGGTAGTTACTTTGGCGGCATGACTGCTGAATTCAGCTAGCCTAAGTTTCAAGTATCACCCAAGGTATGAAAGAATTCCACCGACAAACAGGCGCTAGAACAAACGGAGTTTCAATGATGGCCTATTAGTCCGAGAGCAGTGAAGCACTGGAGGCGAACCCCGCCAGATCGGCTCACCTTTCCACGAGGGTCTGTTGACATCTTGTGGGGATAATTAGTGTGCCGTCGAGGCCTTCATGTCGACCTCGAACTTGGCTATCTGCATCACTGGAAGTCATGCTCAGTCCCATCAGGTAACGGTCCCGACAAGATTTCCTTGAAGAGCTTGGCTCTCTTCAGTGGAGGGGACATTCCATAATCCACAGGCAAAGAAGCCAACCAGTACCCTCGTCATGCTTGAGTCAATGCCTACGTTGTACATAACAAAGGGACATTGAGGTCACAGCGAGGGCCTTGAAGACCATAGGCAGGGCCTTAAGGGCAATCGGCTTGGCCGAAATCCACAAACAATAGGATCCATAGCTAAAGAAAGCTCGGCATATGTAAAACTTATAGCTTGAACAGGCCGAGATATGCCTTCGCAAGTCTTGATATGATATGCAGTGCCGTACGGCGTATCAAACTCGCTGCAGCTGTTCAGGCGGAGCGACGTCGCTGACGGCACAAGCCGTGAACCCTATGAATAGCTGTAGTCGAATCGGGCATCGCTGCAAGCCACTGCGTCGTAAGGTGAACGACAACTCGGCACGTGCATCAATGCTCAATGCAGAAATTCCGGTAATCGTGGTCCTAATATCTTCTGCTGGTCATCGTATGCCAACAAACAGGATTTACTCCGAATGCGAAACCGAGCCTGTCGGCAATTACGGCTCGGTGGGAGCTCGGTCACTTGACAGCACAATCGATCCTCTTAAGGCTGATATGGTCGAACAGGAAGGTGCAACAAGGTCTTGGAAGTGTCACTTGGCCATGAGTCAGTGACGGCTGATCTGAGGTGATTGCGATGAACCGGGCAGTCACAAAAAAAGGGATGAAACCTGAGCCCATGTACATTTAAGGAGCTGATATCCAAACTGGTCGGTCAAAGACACATCTGGTTAATTTGACTTTTCACAGCATATACGCTGTAGAACCGCTCAATTGAAGACACAAAATAACGACCCCAGGGGTTGTCTGGCGCCTCACCATCGAGCGCCCGGAGTTGAGCGGACATACGAGCTCCAAGCAAAGAAGCAATACTCACGTCCCAAAGACTGCGTATTGTCTAACGACAATTACCTAGGCGATCGGAACAATGGCTTAGTGTTAATATATTGGGTGGCGCATTTCATTAACCCCAATGACCTACTGCTTCTGGCTCAAGTCGCGCTCCGAATCTTCGAACGGATAATGGCCTTTCATGAGCTTCACCAATGGCATTATCAACCAGTGTTGCTTATCAGAAATCAATGACTAAAGGCACTGAGAAAGTTGAGGTGCTTGCAGCTGCGATCACAGCTGCTAAGTAAGCCCGCACACAATTAGGAAAGACTCCGAAGAAACACGGCGCTTTGGCAAGGGAAGGACAGACAAATGCTCCACCATGTTCGCATCAGACGCTCCCCGCCATCTCCGCAGTGAAGCTCCCCCGAAGACGGATTGCCAACAATCACCTGACGTCAAAGTTACTTTGCCCTGATGTTGTGCGAGCCACAGCCTCTCCGGCAGATGACATCACCTCCGGGGCTTAACGTTGCTCACCCACTTTTGCACCGCCCCCCCATTTGCACCACCCCAAAATCCGACCCCTAAAAATCATGCCCTCAATTCAACCCGAATTTTCAACCCGTTCCGATGCAACGACAATACAGTCCTCCGGATCACTAGGTAATTCAGGATCGCTGATTTCACCTATACTATCCTCTTTATCGCCTGCCTTAATCTGGGCCCTGTGGATAGCCTCAATATCGGCAAACTTCGAATTTAGGCTAGTTCGGACCTTCTTCTTCTTCCTAGGCCTAGCCTGTTCTAACTACTGTTCTAGAGCCTGAATTCTGCGTTGCTGGGTAGCTAGTAGGCTATCCTTTTCGTCAAAGCCTTTCTGAACCTTACGGAATAGTAGCCGTTGCGTATTAGTAGGTTGATCTAGCTAGTTGAACTGAGCTAGTTAGACTTATAAGTTAACTGTCTTCCTAGGGGTCGACTATATAACTATAGATATAGCTATTCTATGCTATTCGATAGCCCTAGATCTAAGGGCCCTATCGAGGATAGGATCGACCCTATTAATAGCGTTAGTGGAATTCTTAAGTAGGAGACGGTTAATGAGTAGCTTGTCTATCTATACTAGCTAAAGACCTATCGATTCCCACCCCTTACGTATATTCTAGGCCGTAAAAGCTAACTGGCGTGCTATCCTATAGTAGGTAAGGAAATTTCTTTTACCTACTACTATAGAATCATTCTACTACTTAAGGTATCCTAGCTCTTTCCTATAGGCATCCTTTAGAGGCCTAAAAACTAACTAGTCGAGAGGCTATAGGACGTGTAACGTATAGGGAGGTAGGAAAAGCAGGTGGATATTATTAGTATAGCAGAGATATATGAATTCGGTTATCTTATAGCTGCCGTAGCCGTCTAGGATAAGTAGCCTAGCTATTAAGGGGTCGGTTAGTTAGGTGGATAGGATAAAGATCTCCTTAAGCTAGAAGATAGCTATATCGTTATCGGTCTATCCGTTTTCGGTTATAGTAAACTTCTAGCTACTATAGGGCTATAGGTCTAGAGGGAACTACTACTATTAGACCGTCTTGCCTTTGAAAATAACTAAGGGAGGTACTATAGTACCTATTACACTAATATACTTAAGGATAGACGTCTAGGCCCTAGATCTAGGCTGTTTTTTCCGTAGATTCTAGCCTTCTATAGAGCCTAGAACTAGGCTATTAGATCCCCGGCCTTCTAGGATACTAGTCTTATCTATATTATATCGGTTAGCTAGTCGAATAGCCCTAACCTCTGGAATAGATAGGTATCGGAACTAGGTCCTAATTATATTAGTTAATGCCCCGTTAATACGCTGGGAATTAATTAGTCTAGCTCTTTAGACCTTAATTAAAGGGTTTCTGCGAAGAAAGGCTTAAAACTAGTTCTTTCCGAGAGTCTGGGGGCTACCTCGTAGGTATAGGATTCGTTCTGCAAAATCCCTAACTTATTAATGGGTTAGTGGGAGCCCTAGGGCAGCCTGGATCCGTACCCATTCTACTAGGTGCTTTTCCTGGCTTAGGGATAGCTTCTGCTGGCTAGCAAATGCAATATCCCTTAGTTGGGTTCCTTGGATTCGGTATTAAAGAGTCCGTCTCGGGATACCCTATTCTAAGGATACCTTCCGAATAGATTAACCGTTTATAATAGCTTCGAGTGCCTAGTTAATTTCGTCTTCGGTATAGTTAGGCATCCTTAGCTAAAGTAGTAGTGGTTAAAATCTGGGAAGAATCGGATTGAAATTCGTAAAGGTATTCTAGATTGAAGTTAGTAGGTCAAAGTAGCGGTAAGAGATTTTGGGGTGGTGCAAATGGGGGGGCGGTGCAAAAGTGGGTGAGCAACGTTACCCTACACTTTCGGCAATTTTTCAGCCGCTCCCGGCAGCCCCGCCTTCAGCTCGCCTCACACGACGTCCCTCTTTACAGCATCGACTTCTCGAATCCCTAATTCTCATCCCACCAGTATCCCTCACGGTGAAAACCCAGCATATTCAACATGACCTCCGTATCACCTACCGCCAAACGGGCCAAAACGGCCAAGGATGTCCCCTACAATCTCATCTATTGGCCTGGCATCCCTGGCCGAGGAGAGCATATCCGTCTTCTCCTCGAAGAAGCCGGCGCCTCCTACACAGATACAGCGACTGCCGAAAATGGCATGGAAGATGTCATGGCTCAAATCGCCGACAGCAACATAGGCGATGCCTCCAACCCCCCGCCGCTGGCACCGCCCATTCTGAAGCATGGCGACCTCCTCATCTCGCAGGTGCCCAACATTCTCCAGTACCTGGGCCCTCGCCACGGCCTCGCACCGAAGCTCGAAGATGATAACGAAGGTATTTTCCACGTCAACCAGCTCGCCCTGACAGCTCTGGATGGCCTGAGCAACGAGGCCCACGACACGCACCACCCCGTTGCCGTGAGCCTTGCGTACGAGGACCAGAAGGAAGAGTCGAAGAAGAAAGCGAAAGATTATGTTGAAGGCAGACTGCCCAAGTTTCTTGGCTACTTTGAGCGCGTGCTCAAGGGCGAGGCCAGCGGTGAGGGGCCGTGGTTATATGGCGGATCCTTGACCTACGCCGACCTGGTCTTGTTCCAGGTAAGCTAAACCTCATGCGCTGACAGTTCTTGCGCTAACAGTATCCCAGTGTATTGACGGTCTCAAATTTGCTTTCCCCAAAGCATTGAACAAGATGGAAGAGAGCAAACAGTACGCGGGTGTGTTCGAGCTTTATGATGCTGTCAAGGAGCGCCCCAAGATCAGGGAGTACCTTGCGAGCGATCGAAGGCAGAAGTACTCGATGGGTATTTACAGGCATTACCCAGAACTCGATGCAAAGTAGTGCAAGCCACTTATAGCGACCAACATAGAATAATGAAGGCCTGGCTACAGATCCAAGCTCCGAAAAATGTTCAATGTTTGACATGGCGTCAACATCTACCCCGGGACCCAATAAGTCCAGAATTTCTGTCTGCCGTCACGAAACTTGGGAGAGTGGCGTGATAAGAGGACTTATTAGCCATTTCACCATTGATCCTCTCGCACATTCCACACGCACCAACACGTCTGAGGTTGGATCCCTGACTCGAGGAACAGACCGCTCAGGTTTGCCCTGTTTTTCTTCCCTAGTTCCCTTCTATTACATGCTGCAGGAAAAGAAACATGGTGTTCTGGTGCCAAAGTTGTCTTCTTAAGAGGCAAAAAGATCTCATCCTGTGACTAGCTATATTTACCTATGCGTCATATTGCAAGGCGGGCAAGCTGGCGTGCAGAAACCCCTAGTCAGCGATGACTGCATGAGAGGACCTTTGTACCAAGGGGAAGACTATTGGCTGAGATTCACAACTGTCAGACCAGCGTCGACCATGATTTCAAGCTTACGGTGCGGCGCGATTCCGTTAGTCGTTAAACAAAGCTCCGTAAGACCAGAGGATCTGACGGCCCCGATTTGCTGCATCAGGGAGATGATGTCGCCTCTCAAGGTAGGTTCACCGCCGGTGAGCGGATCTCGGTGACGCCCGGCACTTTGGCAGCGCGGCAATCCTGACAGGAGCGTGGATTGTTTCTGTCTTGAAGTTTTATTCAACGAGTCTTCAAGCCATGACGGATACCTTGAATCGAGCAGTTTAGAGGCATGCATGAGGCAAGGTGAGCCAGCGTAGCGATGGTGAGAAGCCCGGAGGTGGTTGCAAGTCAGAAACTGCGGTGGACGGATGGACAGTCAAGCAGATCAACCGAGCGCGATTGTTAGATACATTTAAGAAGTGAGGTTGTGTTGTGTCGTGGTGTGTTGAGGCAGCCCCAAAGCGAATCTCGTTGGAGAGGCGACGACGGTCTTTCGTCGCAACACCAACGTACACTCTCACCTTGACGTACCTTACTCAGCAGACCGCATCCGTTGTGCGCAGGATTCGGCGACTTTTTGACGCGTTTTCCGAGTTGACAGAGGGAGCGCCACCTGCTCCCTACGAACCTCCACGCAAACGGTGGAAGAGGCAAACAGTTTAGGACAACTCCCAAGCTCCAAGCCGTGTTGAATATCAACCGCAATTTGCCTACAAGATACGCGTTACAGGAGTGTGTTTGTTGGACTGAGCTGAAGTCGGAACACCGCCTCTGAACAGCACGGTGTGTCAGCACCATGCATATATCTCCGCCGCTTGAAGGATGCCGTTGGCCCTGAAGGAAGCCCTTGATGCAAACGTCTTTCAGCAATTGCCGATCGCAGGTTGCTCCACCCCCGCTCCCACCCTCCCCACGGAGTCCGACTAGGTGTGCTTTTGGCTTGGCATCCATATCAGTCCAGCATTCTAAGCAGCAGCCCTCGTGTGGTCCGATATCTCTGAACATGCGGGGGCTCTAGTATGATGAATGCCAGATACGATAAGATAGCTTGAGGTTAGGGAGGGGCAGGTAGCCCCAGTATTTGATTCCCTACCGTCCCTGACCTTCCTTAAGCTCGCATCAGACCAGCTGTCTCTTGGATCCACGAACGATACCAGAGTAGATACATGGTACTGCATCCGTCACGCTCGTTGGGGTCTGGGGGCGTAAACCTTGTTGTGTGGCCTCTTGAAGGGTAGCTGGAAGTAAAGTAGTTGGAGTCAACGCGGTAGCCGTCCAGGAAGCTGAACATGCGGGCTTGGAGGACCGAATCAGAATCAGCAGAGCCGCAGATACCATTCAAGGGCATTATGAACGGCGGTAAGCAGGCCTACTCAGTGTCCTCAAAGTAATTGTTGGGCAGCCGACGCCGTTAACTCACCCGCGACTGGCAACCACCACGGCTAGCGTGGCGTCAAATCGGAGGGCGCTTATTAAGACGGCACAAGAATGCATGAAAACTCACGTTGTTATTCAGGGCCAGACGGCTGACGCGGCGGAGTAAATACATCGCGTTCGGCCAGGTGTGGGTGCAGTCGAGGATGTCGATTGGGGCGAAATGAATCCCGTCCGGACGCATATCCTGGACAGAGGCCATCCAGACAGGGTAGTCTACGGCTATTAGCACCAGAATAGGCCTGCGGATTTGAATAAAGGTATGACAACGGAGAAAAACAGCAAGAAAGCAATGGATATTGAGGGACAGAAGTCGTGGTGATGACGAGTTCTGAGATGCTTCCGGAGAGCGCTTGCATATTCATCCTCCTTATGTAGCGTCATCACAGGTCTCTAATTCTTCAAAGAATCTGTTAGTGTTGGCCATGCTCTGTACGCTATGAAAGCAGAACTGCCGTTACTTTGGCCTCGGGACCTGGCCACCAAAGACGTCCTATCCAACTTCAGCAGCCAAATAAATGATCGCTGACCGCCACAAACTTGATCACCGCTGCCAAGCATCCCATTGCGGTACAGCATGGTTTCGAGTGTTGCAGCTCGCGAATGACACCATTCCCCTTCGGCATTAGCAGCCCGAGCACCTGTCTCTGTACTACTCTTCTCTGTCACCCCACTTCTCGAGTCCCTCCCCCCCTTCCCTTAAGTTATATCTACTCGGGCCTGGACTTGCCCAGAAGTCAGTCTCATCGCACGAGAATTCTATCATCAACCATCAGACATTCGTCACCCAGAAGCAGCTTCTGAGCAAATTGGTTCACCATGGCCCCAATCTCGCGCTCTCAGGTCAAAATGCAGACCACGACGAGCAGCAAGGGACAAAGCACGAGTACGAATCGCCCAGACGAGTGGAAAATAGAACAAGGCTTATCTGGGGCCGTCCTGCCCGTGCTGGACATGACCGGCCCCGAGACTAAGACCATCCTACCACAGGTCTTTGGTGAGCTCACCAAGGACGAGGCAGCCATAAAGTCCGTGGGAGACCGCCAGAAGCTCTTCAAGATGGAGCGTAAGGGTTGGAAGGGGTGAGTTACTTCATACTTGTCGTTTCGATCCGCCCTTTGACCTCGTCCCTCAGGTTCGTCGAGTGGGAGAACTATCCCGAGAAGAAGGCGGCCGCCCACAAGATCCTGACATCGCAAACATTTCCGCCAAACCCCGAGTTCCAAATGGCCGAGATACCCGCAACTAATCCCGTGCTACCGGGAACGCACTGGAAGATGTGGCACCACGCCGTGGGCGGCGAGTTGGACTCCGTGCCTGACGACTCGTGGAAGACGATCCTCGAGGAGAAGCATCCAGATATGCTGCACCTTCTCCAGTTCCCGTACAACGGCGAGCCGCCCAAGCGTCTAGTCACGGATATGCCCATTACGCCCAACCCGCTCCACTTTGTGCGCAACCACGGCGGCATCCCCATCATCAATAAGGAAGACTACAGCTTCCTGCTGGACGGTCTCGTAGCCAACCCCCAATCTTTCACGCTTGACGACCTCCAGGATGAGTCGCGCTTCCCCCGCGTCAAGAAGGCCATCACCATGCAGTGCTCGGGCACTCGGCGTATCGAGCAGATCCTCAAATATCCCGGCCAAGGCGACGAGGTGCCGCAAGCACCCTGGGCCGAGGGGGCCATAGGCACGGCCGAGTATGAGGGTGTCAGTCTTAAGAAGGTCATCAAGGCATGCGGCGGTCTGATCGAGGGGGCCAAGCACCTCGAGTTCTACGGGGCCGAGACGTACGTCAAGGACGACAAGTGCATGAACTACCTCGTCAGCGTCCCATGGTCCAAGGTCAAGGCCAATGAGGTCATGCTTGCGTGGAACATGAATGGCGAGCCGCTGCCTAAGAGCCACGGGTACCCCCTCCGCATCATGGTGTACGGGTATATCGGAGCTCGGAGCGTGAAGTGGCTCTACCGTGTCAAGGCTATCAAAGAGCCCTCGCGTGCCCCTGTGCAGAGTCAGGAATACCTCTACTTTTCGCAGCAGGTGGGCAAGCACAACTTCCGCCTGACGGACGGCATCCAAATCCAGGAGATGCCGGTTAGCTCGGCTATCATGTCGCCGTGGACCAAGCAGGTCGTGATTCACGAGGGCAAGATTCGGTGCAAAGGATGGGCATACTCGGGCGGCGGGCGGTGGCCTGAACGCGTCGAGCTTTCGGCGGACGGCGGCTTCAACTGGTACACGGTGCCCGTGGAGAGTTTGTCCAAGAAGCGCAAATGGACGTGGCGCACATGGGAGCTGGACCTGCCCTGCGACGTTGAGGGCTGGGTCGAGATCGTGGTCCGCTGCTGGGACAACTCGCTGAACACGCAGCCGCCTGACGTGCGCACGGCGTGGAACTGGGGCCTTCACGTCACCAGCTCGTGCCATCGCATCTCGGTGTACAGCGTGAATAAGAAACACCCCAACACCAAGGCCCGCCTCGAGGAGATGGATCGCAGGGGCGTTCCGTTCGCCCCGCTGACCGTGCCCCTGAGTTTCCCCGCCCAGAGCTCGGACGACTACGAGAAACACTGGAAAGAGCATGATCCCCGCGATGCAGAGGATGAATAAAGCGGGGATGAGGAGTTCGTGTTTGTCTTGATGGCGATGTTTGGCGTCGTTGGCGACGGCTTGTGATGGAGGGTGAGTGACTGTGTGGTTGTTGGTGGGTTGGATTACATTCACTGCCTTACTCGATCCAGACTGGCCCTGATCTAAGATAGTGATATACCCAATACTTAGATGATTAACAATGAGCAAGCTCATATTTCTGTTGAAAACCCCTGACAACCAATGCACAGGCGATAAATGGTACCTCAACTCGATGTCCTCTCCCCCCAGGACATATCGGAATTTGCCATTGATCTGAGCAGACATCTAGGCTTCATCAACCAGCTTCATCTTGCCCACAACGCCCTCAAAGCCACCGCCCCCAATGGTCTTCAACGGCGCCTCAATGCCGATATACGTCCACACATTCTTGTCTCCTTCCCAGCCCAATATCGTGAAGAACTCCATCGGCCCCTCGCCCACATCAAGATATGTGCTCCTGCCCCTCCCAATCAGACTCGCCTCCGTCCACTCGCCAACTGGAAACGTGTAGTTCAACGCATAAGCGCTCTCCCCTGAAAAGAGCATGACAGCATCTGACGTCCCGTTTCCAAACCAAAGCTCGCTATCCTTTCCCTTGAGTATAGGTCCCTTGGTGTCGCTCTTGGGCTTGATGCTGAAGCTGAGGGTAAAATTTCGACCCTTTGAGTTAAGTGGCGTGGTTACCTCGCACCCAGGCTGGATGATGATGCCTTCGTCTGAGCTGGCGCATGTGGAGACGGCGTGGTAATTGTTCCCAGACGTATCCCTGAATTTGCCGTTGCAGCCGCGGCCATTGACGAAGTCGAACTCGAAGATGGTGGCGCTGACAGAAGGGATGCGGCGGTCGAGGTTTTGGCCTGGGGCATGGGGTTGGAGGGCAGCGTACAGATCGAGGTAATTCTCTCGGGAGAGTTTGCCGCCCCATTGCTGGTTTGCTACGGCGGCAATGCCATCCTTCCACTGGTAGTAGGCCTCGAGGATAGTGGTGGCATTCGGCCCAAAGTCGTTCCACTGTGCGGCGATATGGCCGAGAACATTCGGATCGTCAAAGGGGGCGTTGTTCGTGGCATTGCTGTTGTCAAAGATGTTGGGATAGAAAGGCCCGCCTTCGGGGTTGGCGCCGAAAAAGAAGTCAAGGTTGAGCTCTTGAGGATACGGCTCCGACCATTTGCCCACAATATAGGCGCGATCACCAGAGTTTAAGACCTTGTAGCCATTCTGTAGGAAATCCCATCGAGGATTGGCTTCCCAAGGAGCCCAGTGCTGGATTGAGACGTCTTTGTCCGTGTCACCACCTTGACGGGGCGGGAATGTGCCCCATATTCTGGTTTCCTTACCAGACTTCTCAACGATGAAGTCGTTAATCTCTTGGACGAAGCGGGTGTATTCGGAAGCCAGAAACTCATCGGGAAGTCTAGGGTGACGGTATTCGTCAGCCCCCATGTGGACGAGCTTCGTGTGGAACCACGGCAGAAAGATCTCCCAGATGGTCTTGACCGTCGGTATCGTATCAGGATGTGAGATGTTGAGCAGGCTCATGTCCGTTGGAAGGGCAATCTCAGGCTTCCATTGCGAGATAACCAAAGCGTGGCCTGGCGCTTCAATCTCTGGTAAAATGGTCACGCCGCGAGAGGCACAGGCGTATTGCAGATGGTCAAATTGTTCGCGCGTGTAAGATTCATTGCGGCGGGTATTCAGACCCTCGACAGCAGGATCGTCCGACCAAAGACGAAAGGCGGCGTAGAGCCCTTGTTGATGTTCGTAACTGTACAACCGGACGTTGTTCCAGAGGTTATCGCTAAGGTGAATGTGCCATGTGTTCTGTTTGTAGAACGACATGTAAGCGCACATTTCTTCGAGGAATTCGATGGGATAGTAGTGTCTAGCGACATCAAGCTACGGATAGGGTAAGCAAAGGAACAACGACCGCCTGGAACAAGGCTCACCATCATTCCGCGGGTGCCCCAACCGGGGCTGTCTGTGGCACGTCCGAGAGGAACTGTGCCTTTCCCAGTTGCTACGAGGTGTTGAAGGAGTGTGCGAGTGCCCCACCAAACACCAAGAGGGCTTGCGCCGGTAATCGTGATGCCAGTGGAAGTGAAATCCAACGAATAACCCTCCGAGGTAGGTCGCCCCGAGATGTCGAGGTACTCGTCCGGGTCCCCGATGGTCAATAATATAGTCGATGCATTGGATACAGCAGCGACTTCAACCGGCACATCCCAATCGAGCACTGAGGCCAAGTCACCAGAGAATGTCTCAGCGAACTCCGCGAGGGTCGGAGGGATGAGCGTCGCGCCCTTCTCATCGCGAGAGTCCGCGAATCTAGCGTCGACGGTGATGCTGGACAGAGCCAAGATGTCTAATGTTCCATCGCCAGACGAGGTGAAGGGTACGCTGGGGATGACGGAGAGCTGAGCCGAGGCTGCGGCGGTCAGAGCCAGGACGGGTAAGACGATGGACCTCATCGTGCTTTGCAATTGAGAGGTGTGGCTGACTTCAAAGAACTTCGATCCATCGCAGGCCGCTGCGTCCTTTATTGAGGTCGTGATTACACCCAAGCTTCGCAACTCGTGTCGCCCCTCAGTTCGGCTGCGATCAAGCTCGGAAAAGATACGCGCCGGGCAGCATCAGAGGCTATGGTACGGTAGGTTGGACTTGGTGCTGCACGCAGCATAGAGTCGATACGTCACGTCGAGGCCACATGGGGGTGAGTCCCCTCTCTTCACGCTGAACTTCCAGGCCTGGATCAAGATCTCCATCGAAACAAGATACTGAGTGGTGGCATCAGCAACGTTGCAGCTTCGTCGGACGGAGAAGTGAAGGCACGGGTGCTACTGCGGATCCGGCCCAAGCTACGCCGATGATGAGCCTGTCGTTTGCTTGTTGCGTGAACAGGGGGATTCCAAGCCTTGGACCGATGTTGGGGGTCGTCCAAGCGATACGGTGAGGAGGCGGGGTAACGATCGTCGGTCGATGTAGGTAGTGTCGTCGCATGAATCTCTGGTACGAACTGCGGCAAGGTGGCCGGGTTTTTCGGATGCATGGGGTGTCCTTGTTGAGCCTTGGCTACCCCTCACGGATTGGATACCTGCATCAAATTGCTAGCATAGTTTGGATGTAGGGACCTTGACAAGATATGCCCTGGTTCGCGGCTGGTGTCGAACGAAGACTGGTGCGCAGGAGTGGACTGTAGAGATGCAACATCGCACCATCAGTAGACTGGCTGACTGCTTGCCCACTCCATCTTTTACCGCGTAGCAAAGCGATGAGATGGAGGATGGCAAGACGGAAGAAGTCAATGCAACCCAGCGATGCCGCTGCAGAGATGGAATCGGGAGGGAACGTTTGTCAGGGACAGAGCGGAACACGAGCATTGGGCTTGATCGATAAGACGCCAGAATGGAGTGAGGCAGGCTGTCGTTCGAGAAGAACAGACGTTTACTTCACTCCGTCACGGCCGACGACGCACGAAAAATAATCTTCGTGTGTCAAATAGCTTATTGCAACCTAACAAGTATGTGTTCTGACTGATATTTGTGTCTGACAACGAGGACTTTACGACTAAGGTACCAGCTACGCATCGATTAAGTTGATAACCCGGCTGATACTGAACATCGAACAATGATCGGCGTACTAAATCAACAAGTTTACTCCTCGTCTACGACTCTGTCGTCGCTTGAACCGAAAGCCAACCCGGAAACTTCATGGCTCTACTAAGATTCCTCTGAATAATCATTGGAAGCTTCAGCTGTGCTCCGCCTGCCATCCTTGGATCTCGCTCAGCGTCAGGACATAGTCGCTGCTGTAAACCTGCGCACCATTGTTAGCAACCCGCATTGGCCTGTTTTCGCCCCTCAAAATCAATGCTCACCTCTTGCAGGACCTCCAGGCTATTCCAAGCAGGGTCGTTGATGAAAGGCGAATTCCACACGGCGAACCACAACCAGTGGGCCTCGTACAGCTGGAGCTGGTCAGGCAGCGGCGCGGCGCCGACCTCCGTGGCGGCAACGAGCTTTTGGTCGTTGCCGAGCTCGACGAGTTGGTTGTACAAGCCGGACATGGGCTACGAAACTCGTTAGCAAATGGGTTCACAGCCTGGTAGAAGTTTTGTCAACTTACGCCGTTGCCCTGGGAGTAGACGTCCGCGCTGAGGATGTCGACAGTCTCGTCACCGGGGTACCAGTCCGCCTCCACAGAGTTCCACACCCAGATCAAGTTGTTGATGCCGTGGTGGTTGACGAGGCGCTCGTACAGAATGTCCCAAAGCTGCTTGACGGGTTCGGGTCCCTGAGCACCCCACCAGAACCACTTGCCCTCGGCCTCGTGCAGCGGGCGCCAGAGAACAGGCACGCCGGCGTCTTCAAGCCTCTTGAGCTGCACGGCGATGGCGTCAATGTCGCGGATGAGCAGCGTGTAGTTGGCGTTGGTCGTGTCAGCCAGGGCAGTCGCGACGTTGAAGTCGGTGGCCGCCGTGTAGAAGCCGCTCCACCAGCGCTGCTCCGGCGTGTCGTACAGACCGACGGGTGCGTTCCAGTGCCAAAGGACGGAGACGATACCGCCGCGGTTGTGGAACTCGATGGCCTCCTCGACAGCGGTGGCGACTTGACCCTGGCGCTCAACACGAGATGGAGAGTAGTCCATCAGATCGACGGCGACAAGAGCCGGGGTCTCGCCCGTCTGCTGCTGGAGCCAGTCGGCCCATTCGAGCTCCTGCTGACCCGAGAGGATCTTCTTGCCGTAGATTGAGCGGAGGTAGCTGTAGAGGGCCTTGGAAGGGGCGTCGGCGTTGGGGTTCACGAGATTGGCATCAATGTTGTGGGGTCCACGAGGAGGAGTGGGCTCGACGGTGATCGAGTCAATGAGATACCTGTATTTGGTCAGTTTCGAGGGAGATGAGGATGCTCAACTCAAACTAACCATCCCCAGTGGGTCAGGACGTCGATGGTGTTCTCTCCAGCGTTCAGCAGCACCTGTCCGCCTGCAGCATCTTGGAAGCCAGTGCTCTCAGGGAGGTAGACTTGTTCGGTGGCGCCGCCGTTCAGGACAATGTTGGTATACTTGTTGCCATAGATGCCGGCGTAGCGGATGGTGAGGTCGAAGAGACCCTGCTTCTCGCTCGTCACGGTGAAGGTGAGCTTGTCGTCGGGGCCCTCGAAGCCAGTCACGTAGCCAGTGCCTACGCTGAAGCATTAGCAAGCAATCTCTCAGTCCTCGGGGGGTTCCCCAGTCGAGATCATCTTCTCACCAGTGAAACCGGCCAACTCGGTCGCGACCCTGGTGTTGCCGACGAGAGTGCCCTCTTCAGCCTCATACAGCGAGGTCGCGTTGCCAGTGCCAGGCTCCTCGGGCACCTCCGGCTCAGGGCATCTCTTGACGATCGCCGCCGCAGCGAGCGCAAACTGCAGATAAAATGCAATCAACTTCATGGCTCAGGAATGAAACTGGGCTCGTCAAGTCTGGTTCGGCTTGTAGATCCGTTCCTGCACCCCAGGCTTGGTCTGGCACCAGCCCGCCCTCGTCTACCAGCCTGCTCTTATATGCCATGGAGCAGGGTGGCGCGATGTGATGCGTGATAATTAGCTCAGGAACGATTTGCAAATATTGACGGTCGGGCGGCATGTCGGGGCCGGGGCGGATTCGGCTGTCACGGAGGCTGAGCTTCCGCCATGCTGGGTTGCGGGAGCTGGGGTGATGCAGGGATGCGATGATGAAAGAGCTCGGAAATCGCCCAAATAAGGTTGTTTTCGAGCTTGGTGGAGGGGTCTTTAATATGAGGATGATCCGCTTTGTGCCATTCGTGGTCACGGAGTTGATTGCCGTCGGGTTTGTCGGATCCTGAGTCGCGAGGTTTCGGTGCCTCACTGCCCATGATCAGCACAAGTGGCTGTCGGGCCCGCTTCATTTGATAGACATGGTCATAAGTAAAACGACGTCGATCGTGGTTCAATCCGGGGGGCATCCTCATAATCATGAGACACCAGCTTGTGTGGGCACGACGAGCCAGATGATGTTTGCAACGCCAAGGATTAGCATACTTTAAATACCTTGAGTGAGTTATCTAATCCAGGCCAACGTTGACTGAAAATGGAGAAAATCCAGCGACCACACCTTTTGTCCAGCCTCTTACTCGATCTGGATTGTTGGCATACTGTCATAGCCAAGACCGCGCTGTTGGTGTTCCAAGCCTGTCCGCATGTGAGTGGCCAAGTTCTACCCTCCGACTTCTCAATGTGTTCATTATCGATTCCATTCGCAAGAAAGGCTTTGCTTCCGTCACTTGGGGATTAGGTCATTCATCCTAAAATGTTTCAAATAAGCCTTCTACATTGCACAATGCGCCCTGTATAGTTTCTTTGCTCACCTGGCGGAAGACGCTCAAATATCTCCTGGGTCGTGATTTGACTTCGTGAAATTCATCCATCAATTACTTAGACGGCGATGTTCTCGTCAAAATTTCAGGAGGCTGGCCATTGAAATGTATCTGACTAGGCTTTTGCATAACACTTCCATTCCGATATGCCTGTGTCGAATCGTTCAAAAATAGAGTGCTATGCAGAGCTGATATCCCAAACGGTGGAACAAAAGTGCCATGGGTACAGTTAGGCCCCAAATTAGGTCAAGAAGCGAGGTCTTGTATATTCAAACATCAACACATCACCTGAGCTCAGCTTTGTCCACAAGGGCGTAAAGCGGTCTCATACAGCTCGGGGCAGGCCTCGTAGGAAAAGATTTTCGAATAGAATAGCCATGTTGAATAGCTTAGACGCCATGAATGTCTGGAAACAAACAAAGTCGAATATACACACAAGCATTTGATAAGACCACCGTCCTCCACTTGTCGCCCTGGTCAAATCCCAGCCACAACCTCCCAGCCTTTATTTTGTTCCGACAACGGATATTTGCGAGAAATCATCAGCAGACCTTCTTGATGATCTCTCATAACAATGCCAGATTTCCTCTAGCAGGCGCCGTGTCCGCAGTGCTGCTGGAAGTACTGCTCGGCAGCCTGTCTGGCACCGACCTTTGCTTCGCATTCCTCGGCGCCTCGCTGGGGCTCAATAACTTCCTCATCAGTGGCTCTCTTCGAAGATGAGAAGCAGTGACCGTACTGAGCCCACGGCTGCTGCCTCCAGGCGGGATGGTTGGGAGGGAAACCAGCAAGCTGAGGCTGGGAGCCGCCTCCATGCTGGGCATCGTAAGTGCTGTTGTATTGCCGATTCTCCCTTTCATCAACAACCAAGTTTTGTCGAATGACTCTAACACCTCTGATTTGGCGCATTTCGACGCCACCCATGGCGGCGATCTCCCACTCATCGGATAAGGGTTATGCTGACGAAGGGTGTCCCGAACGTCGATAAAGTTCATGCCCGCGGCAATAGCGTAGACATACCCGTTTCCACCGAAGTGGTCCCGGATCCAGCCCATAGCTATATCAATTTGCGAGGTCGTTGAGACATAGCCATCATCCATGCGGCTGAAGCCGTTCGGGGCGCCAACGATATAGTTGTAGAGACTAGTATTCGGAGACACTTATTGGATGCTAGCTCCGCCTCTGGGCACAAATCCTCTAGTACGCTCGATCTCTTCAGGGGGTCTTAAGTCTGCCCGGTAGACGATCTGCAATCCGCAGCAAAGGGAGGACTAAAGTGCGAGCAAGAGGGGAAGAATAATGCTGAGATTGTTGTGTCGACCCATTTTGTTGGTGATCGACAATTCGAGATGAGGGAAGAAGTCTTGATGTTTGAGAAAGCAAGATATTGAGACGAGCTTGTGATGCTGAACAAAACTCTCACGTCTTCAGCGGATGGCAATGCTTTTATAGTTTGTCTTTCGCATGAAGCGGTTCTTCGTGGCCCGCATAGTCAACGGAGGCAGCGTAACTTACGAGGCTAACTGCCCGTTGGACGCGATTCAGATTTGCATGGCGTGATCGCAATGCCGAAGAAATATGGTGTTCGCAACAAGAGCAGTTCCCTGTGTGTTCTCATTCTGGGCGCCGTTCTCAAAAGTCGACTTTACATCGAGTCATCTCATCCACAGGTGCAGTGAACGAGGCCATATAGACCGGAGTTCGGCACTTCAAACCTCGTTCTTGTCCATGTTCAGCTGAAAATGGGTCCTGATCCCATGAGTAGCTGAACCGCGCAAGTAGTGCCGTCTGGGGGTGCTGACAGGAGCCCCTTGGTAGTTGTCACGATACCATACTGCATGGGACAACGGCCCAGTCTCAGGGGTACTGTCCGGACGATGGCCACACTTGACTTTGTACGGCACAGCCCCTGTATCTCGATACAATTTAGTCTCGGAGAAAGTATGCTCAATCAGACTGACCCGGAACTTTAATCCTTTAAGGAAGCTGGAGCCGCCATCAGATTAATGATTACCTCTCTTCCCCGATGCTTCACTTTGGCTCCTGGGAATCATTAATGAGCCTTCAAAGTACTACCCAAGAACGAAACATAATGAAACCCACGTGTGTGGTGTTGCCAGGGACGAAGCGATACATGTGTGCTTGAGAATTGAGTCAGCTTGCCATGAAGGAGGCGGCCTCGACCGCAACACAGAACAATAGCTCCAAGGTTAGCAAGCCGTTTCCCGCCTCTAACTACCGACCCGAAAGGTTCGAGCAGTCAATCTTGGGGATAAACACCTGACGGCAATAATTAGCGCCGTGCATCGAGGCGCTCCAAACAGATCAGTGAAGGGCAACGCCACAACATCTGTCTTGCACGGCATGAAGTTAGACTCTCGACGTCTCTGGAGCTTCTCGATGTAAGTGATCCTAGATCTGTTGCTTTGACGATCGACATTGGAGCCCTTCGTGAGTCATTTTCAAGTACACGAGGTTTGGCTGACGCGTTCTCGTGCTTAGCCCAGCCACCGAAGAGAAATGAAGGCCAAGGTGATGGCGGATCACAAGGTTGCCCGGAAGAGAGAGCGGATGTTGCCGAATCGCTCAAGGAGAATGAATATTCTAGCATCTCCTCAGACGTACGCGTCTCGGAAAATAGCCCATTCGGACAAGCACAGTTTACCAAACCTCTGCCAGGCTGACTCGTGGCAACAGCAGGTGTCAGTTCTCTTTTGCTAATGTATTTTGGTGTCAGCGCTAACAGCGAGGGATCTCGCTTTGTGAAATGTCGCGAATTTTTTGAAAATGAAACTCAAATCATCTCTTCGACTCGTCACTATTTGCATTGCTAGAAGTTTGCACATGAGGCCCAAGATTCTGTTCCGCAAGAGTCTTGAATTAATCATTTCGCTAACGTCTTAGTCAACCCTACCACAGGCGACCTCAGCTGCCCCCAGAACGAGGAACCATGAGCATGAGGGGGATATCGCGGAGGAGATTCGCAAGCCAATCACAACCGGCACCACGAGGCTTTGTCTCACATGTCTTGACTATAAAGCAGCATTATCCCAGTCCAGGACGAGAGCTGAGCCAGCACCATCAGGCCCCAGCTTTTTGCGTCTTCTTTATCCAGTCCACCATTTTCGTATCTTCGGTCCGCTTATCCGAAACGCCATGACTGACTCTTCGACCGTCGCCTTCCCCGGCGTTCCTGCCAAAAGAGTTACTGGCGTCGACTGGAACGTCAAGGCTATTCGAAACCCTATCGTCTCCCGGTGGAGCCTCGCTCTATCACTAAGCGACGTTACGAAGCTTCTTAGGGGCTTCCAACCTGTCGAGATGGAGGACCGTTGGATGTCTTGCGCTAAGGGCCCTGATAAAAACGGCACGTTTATGGTCCACATCTATCGAAGTTGGACATCGGAGGAACAATTTCGAATCAAGGCCAATATAACAGCTTTAAATGACTTGGCAACGAAAGGGTCAGGATATCAGGCCGAGATTGAGGACATCACTTGGGACAACGGCCCTGCCCACTCCACAGAGGAAGATGCAAAGCATATGGCGGTTATG
Source organism: Verticillium nubilum (assembly GCA_002851675.1). Lineage (NCBI taxonomy): Eukaryota > Fungi > Ascomycota > Sordariomycetes > Glomerellales > Plectosphaerellaceae > Verticillium > Verticillium nubilum. The sequence continues at coordinate 143,394 of NMXI01000022.1, forward strand.
GTCTGCAGGGGGCTTCTTGGCTGCGAGTTGGAGCAAGCGTCTTAGAATCGTTGTCAATCGGAGCCTTTGCATGTATCGAAATCACTTCCGCCTCAGTTAGTCTTGGTATTTTTAAAGTTTCACAGCTTTGGCAGGGCAAGGCAACGAATCATGATCCTGGTGACAAGGGGTTTTTCAGCTGAAGACGAAAAGAATGGGATCTTCCCGAAGCTGATGAAAAGTCAGCACCTGGACACTAGCCGTTAGTACCGGTAGTACCTATTTGGGTATGGTAATGTCTCAAAATATCCTTTTTAGGACACGCCATATTGAGAATAGGACACGGACAGATAACCGACGCCACATACCATCCCAGAGGAACGACCAGGACGTATCAGTGGGAGCAGCATGGAGAAACCAGCTAGCGTGCAACTTTGAAAGATTGTCGTTTACAGTCCGGTCAATTATAGCTCCTCACACCTAAAACTCGTTTACACGGCAGGCCCGTTCTGCCGCTGACAATCTATTGGTAGGAATGCCCACGTGCCTACCAAATTGCCTGCGTACTAATGAGGCTGGATCGGATTTGCTGTCAGAACGGTATCTAGCTCGAGGCCAACGTATCAGCAGCGGTATTCCTTGATCGTACATTAACGGGCGCACGAGTCAACTATTAGCCTCTTGTATTGATGTACTTGATGTTGATAGCCACACGTGTGTCATTTCATGAGCAAACATATTGCCTTGTGCACATATCGACCTCATTCCATACCAAGTATTCTGCGAACAAGCACTCTAAAGCCTACTCTCCACTAGGAGGTACCTGAACTTCACCAATCGGCCGCGGCTCTCCAAAGTTCGGCATATTGTTCTCGTCAAAGGTAACAATATGAGCCGAGGTAAACCTATCCCTCCCGCATGAGCCACCAGCTTGCTTCGTCGCGTGGAAAGCATTCCAGATCTCCGTGCCGTCGGGGGACATGAAGAAAGAGTTGTGCGCCGTGCCATAGAGGCCGTTGGCCTGCGCGAAAACTGGGCCCTCCTTGTCCCAGGAGGACGCGAGGAGGGGATCGCCGCCGTTCCAGTGGAGGAGACCCAGGGAGTAGTTAGGCGTTCCGCAGTTAGAGCCTGAGTAGCATAGCCAAAGGTCATCTCCATGAACAAGAGGCTAAGTAGCGGTGTTAGCGGTTGGAACGACCAGTTCGGAAGCTGAGGTGAGCACTTACGTGAGGGGCCTCGTTGACACCGATCAAATCAGCCTGAGGAATCGCAGCGGCTCCGGTGACGTTCCTCTCCCAGGCTTGGTCCGGGATGGAAATTACATGCCACGCACCGACCGTCCATTTTTCCGTGTCGAGCGGCGTGATAGCCAGTGCCTGGTTGAACTCTTTATCGCGAATACTGAGAACGTGGTAGCGCCCGAACTCCGGCACCTCGAGGAACGTGCCGTCAATGCTGAAGGCAAAGTTGTCATCGCGGCCGCCTCGCTGACCCTCTGGGGGAATCAAGTCTGCATGGTGCTGGAAGTCGCAGTCGTAGGGGCCGGCGCTGTCGCATCCGCGCAGGACTCGGGTGCTGCAGCTGTCGCAGCAAGGCCGGGCTGAGTCACAGCTCGAGTAGAATATGTACCAGACATTGTCGATCTGGTGAAGCTCCGGAGCCCATATGTTGGCGTTGCGGGTGGAGTTGGTGTCGGTCCATACTGTGCGCTGTTCGCCGTCGATCAGGCCGTTCAGGGTGCGAGAACGGATAATAGTGATCTTGTCATACGATGTGAAAGTTCTGATTCCGGGTCAGCAAGCTTGTTCCGTGGCATTGATAATTGGGTGAGCCCCGCACAAGTAATAAACGCCGTCGGCCGTCACCAGAGATGGGTCAGGGGCGGGAGCGCGGATAGGGTTCTCGAAGGCGACAGAACCACTCGCAAGGAGAAGGCTCTGCAAAAAAGTCGATTTCCAGCCTTTGAACATGATGGTGGCCTGATGGTGATGATCGATCTTGAGTTGGATTGGAGTTTACTATTACCACCTGCCTGGCTCATCTCTGGATGTGGTGAGACATTGCTTCCTTTTAAGATGGGATACCAGTCTAGGAGTATCGCAGTGATCTCAAAAGGACCCAGCAATTCAAGTGTACCGCACCAATCTACGATGAGCGCTTGGAATACCCGGATCTTCACGATTGCATCCCAGTAGAGGTTCAGCAAAGCAACGCGGAGTACCACCGGCTCTACTGCAGGCAACTGACGAAGTCCACGTACCGAACCTAACGAGAGACGATACTTCGGCATACGACCCAGAATGCGGGGAATAGCCAGGACATTCTGGGGTAGAAGACGGCGTTAATCGTCACGTTGCTTCGCAATTCTCCATCCAACTGGATGCGCGCCAATAGCGTCATTGACGATCCCCTACCAGCCCTACTCAGCCAGTCTTGGCACCGCGCAAGAGTACCGGCGCCATTGTACTAGTTATTGAGTATGACGATGTATGCAAATACGATACAGACGCAAAGGCTTGTGGTCTTTGACACTGGGAGAAGCGATAATAGTGAACCCACTTGATATGTGCTCACTGCTGTGATTCCGATGCCTTCACACACGCAGACCACAAAGAAAGGGGCACCCTGATTACATAAGTCACGTAGAGAAACCTGCGACGTCCAATTAGAAACTCATAACAGGGATTACATCCGAAGTCTGAAACGGGTCATCACCAAGCTCCTTTTCGAATCAACCGTCGACCGAGCGAATTCCAGAAGTCGAGCGCTTGTCCAGTGGGGATTCAAGCTCTCAGATGTCAGTGCACTGTCATTTCGGAGCTTTGGCTCGCCTCCTTGTGTTCCCTGAGGCGATCATGTTTGGCCCCTGGTTTGGCCTGATCGGATCTCAAGGGACAAGCCTCTGGGGTTGAGTTGCCTGACTGAAACATTTCTTCATCGAAAGGCTCCTGTGAACATGAAAAACACCCGTTGAGGTTTTCGCATTTGATCATAGTTGAGCTGATATAGCCATAGCACCTTTGTGTTCATCCGACTCTCCCCATCGTCATGCAATCTACAGTTCGCCGCAGTCCTGTTGCCTGCCATCCCTTCTTCGTCTGACAGAGAAATTCATGCGCTGGCAGGGGCGACATCGATACCAATCCACCAAAGCAATGCAACCCAAGCAAAGAGCCCAGTCAACCATCCCGCGGCTCCTCTCAACGTGAGCCCCAACCTCGCCCTCCATTGGTCGATGATCGTTGATGAAACCGCTTTCGCCGCCTTGGCATCTCCTCGCCCAGAATGATTAGAACTCCCCTGTGTGCCTCCGAGATAGCCTCATGAGGGATCTTGTCCAATCAACAGACGAACATGTCACTCAAGATGTGCCTGACGGTTCCGAGACAAGAACCCAAAAGCGCCGGCTCGCCACGTCGCACACGCGCCGCCAACGCAACAACCTCCTGAAGTCATGGCACGTATCGCCATCGCCATTGGCCACCCCCTGCCGTTTCAACCTCCTTATCTTCCCTCCACCACAACTCAAGTTCAAGCCCCCTGTTCTGCCGCGTGCTTTCTACCATTCTAGGCTCAGGTAGGCCCAGATCCGCCGACGCTCTCCCGCCGCCCCTTGGCCAGGTCCCTCCGGCGTGCTATTCGTCGATCCGCGTTTCACGCCCATCTCCCGGAGGGGCACATTTACAACCCCGGATGCCCTACGAGATGATTCTGTAATGCATCAACCTGGCTGGGCCTGTTGAGGCCAAGAACAAAGGGGGACGAGGATGTGATCATGGGGTTTCCTCTCCGAAAGCCTGGGGCATGCTCCTGACTTGGCTTGGTCTGATGTTCCAAAGCACGTTTTTCTTCCCATGTTTATATATATCTCCCCCTTCCACCGTGATGTCGAGCAACCCCAGACCCTCGGATCTTTCGTCCCAACCTTGTGTTCCGCTGGGCATCCTCACCATTCTCAGTTCGCTGGACGTGCCATTCCTTTCACGTCTTGCCTGACATTCTTTTAAGTACCAAGTGTGTATCCATTCTTTTCGTTTGCGAGTTAAAACACCTTATCAGCCCTGTCTTTCGCCCTGTTCCTCTTCTTCTCAGCATCCCAATCGTCGCAAAAAATGCGCATCTCCACCCTCTCAGCGGCCCTCGCCGCCCTCCCCCTGGCCACAGCCTGGACGCCGCCGGCCTACCCCGGCTACGATGAGCTCTGGTCCGAGGAGTTCACCGGCTCGGCGGGCGACCGCGTCGACACCAAGACATGGAACTACATAACGGAAATCAACGTCAACAACGAGCTGCAAAAGTACACGGAAGACAGGCGCAACGTGCAGATCTCCGGCGGCGGCACCGTCCAGCTCGTGCCGTGGAAGGACGCGCGTGGGAAGTGGACGAGCGGCCGCATCGAGAGCAAGTACTTCTTCACGCCGCGGCCGCAGAGGGTGACGTTTGCCGAGGCGACGCTGCGGTTTGGGAGCAATGACCCGTCGACAAAGCAGGGCATGTGGCCTGCCTTTTGGATGCTGGGCGAGTCGATCCGAAACGGCGTCGACTGGCCCGGATGCGGGGAGATTGATATCCTCGAGAGGGTGAATGGGGCGTCGGAGGTGACGGGGACGCTGCATTGCGATCGTGAGGGCGGCGGCGCGTGTAACACGCCTATTGGGCTCGGTGCGCCGACGGCGCTGCCGGATCAGGAGTGGCATGCCTGGAGGCTCGAGTTTGACAGGACGGCGCCGGACTGGAGGGGTGAGACGATCACCTGGTTCCGGGACGGGCAGCAGTTTCACCAGGTTAGTGGTGAGAGGATCGGCAGCGAGGGCATCTGGAAGGCGCTGTGCCAGTCTCCCGTCTACTTTATCCTCAACGTGGCCGTCGGTGGTACCCTGGTAAGTCATCATGCCCAGCAATGAGAGATGAACATCGACTAACGAGGAGCAGCCCGGAGATCCCAACGACCAGACACTTGGAGGCTACGGCGCCATGATGGAGGTCGCCTACGTGGCTGTCTACCGCTCGCAGGATATGGGCTAGAAGCCGTTTCGCGCTGGACATTGCACATACGGCGCTGGCATCCGTACATTCTGCATATACATATTCTCAGCACACAAGCTGGCTCCAGCGGGGCCTTTCAGATACCCATTTCCTTCGAACAAGAAGTCGATTTCATTCAAATAACATCTTCGCTTTTCGCTTGCCTTGCTTCTTCTGCCAAGTGATTTTATGCCTCATCATCGTAGAACACGAGGCACCGCACCTCGATGCTCTGTCGCCCCTTGACACCCTCAGGCGTCTGTGGATCGATGAACGCCGTGTGCGGCGTGTATGCAGCCCGACCTTCCTTTCCTCCAGGAAGCCCCTCGCTCCTCGAATCGAAGCACTTGATGAACATGGCCTCCTCAGGCGTCATGTCCTTCACGTAGTAAAACTTGTGCGCATCACTCGGCGCAACAGCGTACGTCTCACCCTTGGCCGCATACCCCTCCGTCGAATCAATCGTCGAAGCATCAGGCAGGATCTCCTTCCCGCGATCGTCACCATCATCGCCCTCCCCACGCACAGGGTACATCAAGTCGACCTTGATCAGATCGTCCGGCTTCGTCGTCCGCCAATCAACAACCGCAAGCGGGAAATCGCTCGCAGCATGTCCGATCGGCCGCCAGACATTGATAATCTGGAACCGCCCCTTCAACAACCTCTCCGCCTCCTCGCCATCCTCAACATGCCGCCTCACGCGCTGCTCAGCGGCCCAAGGCGTCTGATCCACATGCAGCTGCTGCACAGGCTGCCTCGCGGCCCCCTCGACGCGCCGACGGATCGTGTGGTCGAAGATGACGACCTTGCTCACGCCCGGCAGCTTCTTGCGCAGCAACGCCTCGACCTCGTCGTAGTACGCGCCGCGCACGGCGTCGTCGTCGGTGAACTCCTTCTCCTTGGCGGGGGAGTTGTAGACGCCGAAGCCGGATGTCTCGGTGGAAAAGGCGTCGAGGCCGGCGGCGCGCATGTCGGCTACGGAGCGGGTGCGCTCGAGGCGCGAGAAGGAGGTCTTGTCGACGTCGACTTTGCCCCAGGGCTTGCCTGTGAAGGAGTCGAGGTCGATGTACTTGAAGGTGCCGGTTGTCATGGCGGCGGTTTTACTGCTGCTGCTTGAGAACCGGGGTTGTGCTTTGGAGAGACTCGTGATTCTGGGAGGCAAGAGAGGTCTAAATGCGGCTGGTCTGGCGGACAATGAAGTGATTCTTGCAGTGGTTCGAATTGTAGGCTTTATGATGTGATTCATGCTCCGTGCACTTCTTTTCCCGATGAGATGCCCGCCTGAGCTGTGAATGAGTTGCGATGGAGGGGCTCTTAATGGACCCCGAGATCTCGGGATCTGGTGATTTACGATTACATCATCCGCCCAAGTGGCGGGGTCGTCTTACTTACAACATGTCGCGATTTCTAATCGGTGGGGCTTCACTCATTTGTCAGCTATCATCGTGTCATCCCCATTGTAGCACGACATCATTTGGTAGCCAAGTAACGATCACTACTCCGACTTGGGTCCGTCACATGCATGGCTGGATAACGTCAACATGATTGTTTTGCTTATTTCTGGCGGAAGTCCGATGCCTATGCAAGGGCTCGTAGAGGGTCTTACGCTGCAGCCGCGGACAGAACACCACTGAAACAGTTGTCACAAACAAGGAACAATCAATGAGGTGAGGCCGAAGCCATAAGAGTAGAATTCATGCGTCCACTTGAGGTCTGTATCCCCCATATCGCTACAAAAGGCTGTCCAATGTATCCAAAATGTCCAAAACGCCTTTTCATGAATGCCCCAAATGAGAGCAACAAACCAGCCCATCCGCTTTCAAGTTCATGAAACCATCCAAGTACTCAAAAAACCGAGGGGGGTATAGTGGTAAACCAATAAACAATAAACAAATGCAAAAAGACCTATGCTTTTCTTTTCAATCCTTTCCATGTCCACGAGATCGATGTCTCATTATATCTTCATCATTCGACACACAGGTGCTCGTGTTTGTTCACGCTCTCGGTTCGGGGCTCGTGCGGAGGGCGTCAAGTGGCTCCAGAGTCTCGTAGTCGAAAGGCTGCGCGTTGGGGTAGGCGGGCGGGCTGGGAGGCACGTCACTGTAGACAGGTGGAGCCTCGTTGTCCCAGCTGACGCCGAGGCCGGCGCACTCGGTGAGCATAACATGGTATTGCATACGCAGGATGCGGCCCGTACCCGTCTGCGCGGCAAGGTGTGGCTTGCCGGCGGGAGCCCACTCCTTGCTGACGACCATCTCGATCATCAGTGCGTGCGACACCGAGGTGCCGTCTAGGGAGCGGCTGTCGCATGCAAAGCCCGGTGCTCCGTTCTTCGCCGAAGAGGCAAACAGCGAGGTGGCGACGCCGTACTCAAAATCGAATTCGACATTGCCATCGGTAGCGGTGTAGTCCGATTTCCAGCCATCGTGCACGTGCTTCTCGCCAAGGATGCGGGTCTCGGTGCGAGAGGCACCCTTCTGGGTAGATGGGGCAGAGCCCTCGACAGGGGCGGGCTGGTGCTTCTTGCACGCAGGGGCGACCGTCTTGATGGTCTCCTCGAGCTTCCACGAAATCTTCTTGAGCTTCCAGTACTCGACCGTCTTGGTGGCGTCATTGACGGTAGTGAGTCCGTCCAATCGAAGCTGGACGCCGTGTTGGGACCCAGTAGGGTGGATGATCTGGTTGTAGTGGGCACCGGCCTTGATGTTGGTGGGAGGGAAGACGCGGACGGAGTGATGCGGGGTGTCGGGCTGCGGCAGGGAGCGCTTGACGTCAAAGTCCTTCCAGAACTTGATCGGCAGGGCTGAGAGCCTGGGGTTCTTGGCCAGCGTGACCTCGGACTTGAACTCGTAGGCAATGGACACGAGCGGGGTGTCCATGCTGGCGGGCAGGTGACCTTCGAGAAGAATGGAGAAGGGGAACTGGTGGGTGCCCTTGCGCAGGGTGGTGGGGTGGCTGAGGAATGTCCACTTCTTCAGCTCTGTGTACTGGTCGAGGCAGTCGGCACAGTTGGCCACGAAGGGCTTCTTCTGGTGCACGTGAATGTTGAGGGCCGCGGAGAAGTTCTCAATCTCGAGGTGCTCGTCCTTGACCTCAATCATCATCTGGCCGGAGACTAGCGCCCCCGAGGAGGACTCGGCGTCGCCGAAGAAGATGATTGGCGGGCTCTCGATCTTCCAGTTCAGGGCGGCATGGGGGTTCTCGTGGTTCTCCCTGCTGCGACCAAACGGCAGGGAGATGCGGTGGTTGGTCTTCTCTTTCTTGTGACTCTTCAACATCTTGTCCTTCTCTTTGCGCTCCTTCTTTGCCAGGTCTTTCTTTTCCTTGACAGGAGCAGGTTCAGGCGCGTACATCAGATAGGGGATCTCGTCGTACTGCTCAGACAGACTGGGATCGTAGGATGGGAAGCGCTCAATGCGACGTCGCACGGGAGCTTGTTGTTGGGGTCGGATGGAAGACTTGATTGTGTTGACAGCGGCAGCAGAAAAGGTCTCTGTGGAAGACCGCAGGAAATCTGCTACTCTGTGGGGCATGTTGACGGTGATGGTTGCGGCGATGCTGGGACTGGCTTGGAAATTTCCCCGGATTCTATTCTTGGCTGTAATGGAGCCCCGAGAGAAAAGCCTTGAAATGAGGAGCAGGTATGATGTGATGTGGCGTGTATTTGACTGCCCTGATTGCTCGTTCCAGTCAAGGGGTGAGCAGGGCGAAGAGCTGGCGGTGTAGGCGGGGCGATCCAGGGGGAAGGCTCAGCTGATCGAGCAGGAGAGGGTCGAGGGTGATCGCTTGTTGCTTTGTCTTGAGCTGTTGTCAGGCGAGCAACAGACCCATCCAGCCCACTAGTTGGTGTGGGAAGCTTGCTTGATGATTTCCGATGCAGCGATTGCGGGGTAGTCGCTTGGGACAGGCAGGCGATGCAGTTTCGACGTGTCCAGCTGACGGGGTAGAATTTGCGCCCCTGCAGGACTAGTTGGTGTTCGGGCTTTGAGGCTGCAGCGCTTGCAGTCGGAGGGAAGTCGGGGTTGCGAGGTGGGCAGATGGAGAGAGAGGCTTGAGACCTTGAGCAGAGTGTCGCGTTGGGTTGGGGGCCGTTAGGAAAACGGTTCTAGGGTGACTGCTCGGGAGGCAAGTCTGATGGAGGGGTAATATTGTGATGTCGCTTCCGTATAAATGAGCTGGATTGCGCGATGTTGGGTGCAGATGCAGCTGGTGGTACAGTGGGGATGTTGGCAATTGAAGTTGGTGATATGAACAAGATCGTAAGGTCGTGAAGGCTCAACGCAACAGGCAGGCTGAGCTCGGAAGATGAATAGATGAAGAACGAAAATCTTTCTGTGACTTCAAGGGCAGACGTCAACACATTATTAGTATTCGTCTCAACCTCGCCATGTCGTGATGCTCGGTGGTTTTCATAGAGTAATTATGTGTCATGAATTGGGTCCCCTGGTCCACTCCGTGCCTGCGCTTTGGAGCGACACGGTTCGGTTTGGGCCGTTGCTGCTTGTTCTACGCACTGGGGCGTGCCTGCACCTTTCCACTGCCCATCGGTACCAGGCTTGCCAGGCTCAGTCAAGAACCATGTGGCCTGTGGCAGGGGGGTTGGTAGCACCTGACCTGCCCTGTGCTGACGTGCTCCGGGATCTGAAGCTCGGTCTCAAGGGGCAGTCACAGTCGAGAACCACTGCCAGGCTTGGTAGGTAATAAGGCAAGGGAAGGAAGGACGTGCCAAGGATTCCTGCCTTCGCGTTCTGCCCCCTCTGCCCCTCCTGCCCTCCAAAAGCCTGAACTGGGTCTCTTGCAATCCGTTTCTCACGGGCCTGGCCACGTTGAGACTGGGGTGAAGTGTAATGAGACGACAATCGGCTGGACAAGGTCTGAGCTTGAGGATGTGATGGGACGTGACAGACGGCCAGACGGCAAGACGGGGAGCGAAGCAACGGCACGGTTGGGAATGGCGCAAAACCCAAGGCGCATGGCGTCGCAAACGGCCGTAAAAGACTTTGTGCATCATCGATGTGGCACGTCGGACCGTCCACTGTCCACGAGTACGGGCTTCGTGTCCCTGACCGTCTCACTCCCAGACCGATCTGCCACAACAGCTGCAACCAGGAACCTTAGCAGCCAGCCGAGCCGCCGGCCGCGCAGCCGGGCGGTATGATGGCGTGTGATGCAATTGTCCGGATAAGATGGCGCGATGCCTTGTTTCGATGAGGGTGTGAGGAGGGAGGGGTCCTGGCACCACTTTTGCCCTGCCATTGACGCTCTGTGGCCAGGAGAGCTGGCGCAGGAGCCAGTGTTTGTCCACTGTATTTCGTCAGGACATCTAAGGTAAGTTCTACACGTCAGGCCACCCACTAAAAACCGCCCTACCTCAGCCCCGGAGGAAGCTCCTTAGGTACCTACCCACCGTTTCTTAATGCCCACTGCACATCGCATCATTCCGCCAGAGGGAAGCTTCAGGCGATCACCGGTGCTGATGCTGGTGCTGGCGTTGATTTGGGCAAAGGCGTAGCCTCATCTTCAAGCATCGTCTTGTGATGCGGGGTAGCTGCATCGCCAAGAGAGCATCTCTGTGCCCCTCTCCTGAACTCTAGTTGCATTATTCACCCTAGAAAATAGAACTTGAGATCACCAGTTGACTCACTCGAGTTGCTGATCTTGCTCGCCACAGGGAGAGAAGGGAAGGAGGGAGGTAGGGTGGTAGGCCCCAGTCAATCCGTCATTCACGGTTTGCACTCCGTCACCCAACGAACGTCCAAAACTCACGATGTCCACAGTGTTATGGACCCACTCCCTCGAGCACCTCATCCAGAGGAATGCTGTGAAACGTGATGAATTGACACGCCCGGGGCGCTGGCCGAGCGTCTGGAGTCCAGCTACACGAAGGAACAAGAAGAAAATTCTCAATCACGGGGCAGGAAGGCGCCAGACGGAATGGGTCCTACCCCACCGTGCGCGCACGCGCAGCTGGTTCCAGCCACAAGAGCCAGTCCTTCCTCCCAGGTGTTCCCCTTCTGGCCATCTGGGCCTTCTGGAGACCCCAAGAACAGACTTTTTCTTTCGTGTTTCCCATCCCAGCTACCGCTGAGCACGTCCTCCACACCTTGCCTCGTGTACCTGATCGCCGACGCCGCCATTATCACAACATGGCATTGTGAAAAAGATTTTTTTAAAAGAACAGGGTGGGGACTGCATGATTCATGGAGGGGCGACAACATGCTTCCGTGTCGAATCATCCTCCTATAAGCTCATGAAATCGGAGTAGAAGGTCAATGAGCTACCTCCTGCCTTGGAAGGTACTTCTCAAGTCAGGCATATTTCACCCAAGCCCTCCCTGCCCTGTCCTGTGTCCCCTCGCACTGGCAGGAGGGACCCCCGAGAGGCTCCATCACAAAACCTTGATGTCTGCCGCTAACCAATTCGGGACATCAGAGAGCAGCACCTTGCAGGCTATCCTTCCCCGGAATATGATGTCAGTCATACAGCTGGTCAGTCACCGGGAATGAATCTCCGGGCTGTTGTTGCCAGATCGCGATGGTTTCTTCGGTGAAGGCAATTTGTGTGCCATGCCCAGTTTGCCTCAAACTTGCTTCTTGGCCAGAGAGGGAGTCGAAGGCAACATTTATTTCTCTGCAAGTTGATTTCTGCTTTTTGCTTCGCTGCCAATCGAGGCAAGACTGTTTGTTGCCAACCAGCATCGAGTCATCAGGCAGGCAGTCAAAGTGCCCGACGCGTATGTACTGTGGACGCATCAGCTCACTCACTTCCTTCGCTGTTGGCACTTGTCATTGATCATGACATCGATAGCACTCTTGCACCAGATGCAATGATCACGTTGGCCATTCACCTGATCACTCTTGAGGCGCCTCTTCGCCCCGACCTTAAGATCAACAGCACCAACCGCCTTGCGTTGCACCATGCAAGCCACCCAAACGCAGCAACTCACTTCCCCGCATTCTAGTGAAATGAATGCCAGGTCGCAGCAAGACAACGTGACGTCGAAACATCGACGTCTCCGCGGTCCGCGGGCTGGGCCCCTTTCAGCCCGCGACAGGTGCGAAATGATGTCTACCACCATCCCAGCGGAAGCTGCGAGCTCAACTGACCTACGCGTGGTTTTACCCTCGGTCACACACCATTCCATATTCACCGAACTCACCGACAGTATTGACACCAAACATCGTGAACCGTCAGGCACGACGTTCATCCTACGTCCATGATAGCGTCTACGCGGTCTTGGCTTTTCGCTCCGGTTACTCTCATTTCCGCCAGGGTCCTTGCTCGCTAAGCACCGGGACAGCCCGCCCAGCTGTCGAACTTGCGTCTCTTTCGCCTGATGCGGAAATCATGTTACTAAACTGTTACACGATAGAATCCACCCAGTCTCCCAAGTGCCGCCCTGTATCGACCTGACACCACCCCACCACCAGCTCCCAAGACTCCGTTCAAGCTCTTGATCTGATAACGAACCGTAGATCTGGGGCGTTTTTCTCCGTCGCAAAGGTCAGAGCTTCTGCTCCCCCGGTTTTCTACACTGACATCGCGATCTCGCAACTGTTGTCGTCGTCATATGTTGAAGCAAGTGGAGATCAGGAGTTGTCGGGATCACGATCCCATCATGCTCCGGGGCTTCATGCCCGGACACGCACCTTTCATCAGCAGTTTTTCCAGTGCTGGCGCCGAACGCCCCCGCCGGGCGTGCATCCGATTCTGCAGCCATCCGGGCCTGGTGGCCTTCCGTGGCCATTCCGTGAGAAGACCCCGGACGCTACCGGCAGCGGTCTCGACCGCCACCCTCCCATTCTTGTTACGTCAAGCATAGCCCGTGGTGGATCCGGGGCCCACGGCCCAGACTCTTCTTTTCAGGCGGCACGATCAGCACCTACCACCATGTCCACGGCACTGTGTCACTCGTCGTGCGCATTTGCGTCCTCATGGAGCCACGATCCCTTCATCTGAGTCACGATACTGGCACTTCACGATGCCGCCCGACCGACGGAATGGGTTTTGTTCGGCTCGAATGGGGCGTGGGAGGAGCGGCGCGGGGCGTCTTGACAGAAGTCCCTGCATAATAATCTTGTCCACCGGTCAAGACTGACGCCAGCTTGACTGCTTTGGTCTTGTCTGCCCGCTGCAATCATCTTGGAAAGAAAGACTAGAACGATGGCGGTGAGATTGCGACGCGATGGCATGCTCGATCGAAGGATCAACCCCGGGGTGAGAGAAGGCGAAAATGGTGCACGAACGGAACGAAGCCCGGACTTGCGTGTCGTGCCACCTGAATATCCGATATTCCTGGGCTATCGGGCAACGGAGGGAATGCCGAAACATCGTGAGTTTTGCTTGATGTTGCAACCCCCATTGGGTTGGCCTCTCAGGAACCCAAGCTCGCCCCCCTCCTCCCCAAGTTTTTTTTTTCCCACGAAATTTGTTCTTCTTCTGGCGTGCTTCTCTCCTCGAGGCGCGCGGACATGGCGTTTTGGGCAGATGCTAGCCCGTGGGATCGAACAGCTAGCGTTGGCGTCCCTTGGTCCTCATCCGAACCTTGATGTCCCCGTGGTATAAAATTGGCTTCTGCTTGGACAGCGACGCCTATACAAAATGGTCTAGCGCTGGACATCTCGATAGGGTTTCGCGGCTGGACGCCGATATCGGGATATGGCTGATTACCACTACGCGAGCCCCCGAGCACGCCACTTCCAAGGATAGGATGCAAGAATTACACGATCGTTACCAGGCGTGATATGTGACAAGAGAGTGAAGATGCTTGTGGTGCTGTTGGTGACAAGACGCTGCTCCTGCATATGCTGCGCTTTGTGACTAATGGACGCGCCGGCCAACATGATCACATTGCTGGTCACTAAGCAGCGACCCTGAATGTCTAATTTCGCACCTCCAAGTACAAGTATACGAAGATCAGCATTTCTTCGCTCGTAAGTTTGGCCCTAAGGTGGTGTAATTGATAACGAAGCACAATGAAATTTGTGCCTGAGTATAACTACGTGACTACCTATCTTGAATGTTTTGGTACCTTGGTGATTTTTCACACGTTCCATCAATCCGGCAAATGAGATCAACCCAGATAAATTCTGTTGGCCGTTCAATATTTCACGACATTATTGTCCAAACCATTCATTTGACTCATTGCCACTCGTTCCAAACATTCCCTCCATGTCCGCTCAAAGGTCCTCGTCTACGTTGGGTGGGCACACCGCAACATAAGCACCGGTAGCGGTATTCATAGCCGAGTCGAGCCAACTGTCCAGATGCCACACCATCTGATCCTTGGCAACACCCGAGTTGCTGACGCGCAGACGCAAGTTGTGCCCGTTCTCGAAATCAAAGCCGCTGATGGCCATCATCACAGCCGGTGCAACTTGAAACCCGGCATTGCTGAAGTCAATGACGCCAGCGTTCTCGGGCCCGGGGATGTCATCAGTGCAGAAAGTACCGCCCGTGATGCCCTCCTTGTCAGCGGGGAAAGCAACCCAAGTAACAGTCGCACCACGGAGATCCGTGTCCGGCCCAGCCTCGACATTAAGCTTGAACTTGAACGGGCTGACCTCGGAGACGTACGTCTTCAGTCGCCAGGCCGATTCCTTGCCGAGACTGAGCCCGGAAAACCATGCGATGACGGTAGGGGCGCGGCCACCCTCGAACCGTGTGTCGTACTTGATGACCGTAGATACCTTCAAGCCTCGCTTTTCATCAGCCTTTACCTCCCATGTCCCGGTCTTGATGTTCGGCTCGGTTGCAGACGCCTCGAGCCAGGAGCAGGCTGCCGAATAGACGTGGGAGTTGGGGCCCGGCGCGATAGCCGCCGTGAAGTGATCGTCGGATACGTCTTCCGCCGTAGCGACGACCGAAATGTCAGTCGTGTAGTCCAGGTCTAGCCAGCTCAGGCCCATGGCCAGGCGGGGTGGGTCGGCGTAGGCGGGCTCGAATGCCACGTCCTTGCGATCGGGGTCGGAGCTGATGCTGTCCCATGATCTGACCTCTAGAGGATTTTAGTCTCGTCAGCCACGCATTCTTGGTGCAAACCTTTCGGGGGCCAATAATAATAGCAATTGGGATAGGGATACATACGCAGCGTGCTGAATTGCCCAATATCGCTGGACCAAGGCGGGTAGTTGTTGGCAATCCACTCCTTGTCACGGGTAGACAGTGTCGTGTTGTTCTTGGTAGCAACGGCGCCGACGTTCTTGAACCATCTGGCGGGGTACTGGTACAGCATGATCGAGTCAGGATCGTACGCGCTGGCGTTGACCTCGCTGCTCTCGAGACGCTTAATGACGTTGTAGTTAATGGTCGCGCGTGACCAGCTGTTGGAGGGCTTGCTTAGCTCCTCGTAGATGAGTTCGGTGTTCCATTCGAAATTGGCGAGGGGCGACTCTTTGCGAAGGATCAGTGAATGGGGTTCTCACGCCAATGGTATCGTAAAGGGCTTTCACTTACGGTGCTCGTGTTCGCAGCCCATGACATGGCCGAATTCATGGAGAACCTTCCGTCGGATAAACTCCTCTGTATCGCGAATGTTGATGTCGAGATTCATGGTTCTCTTGGCTTGGTTTGTCTCGGAAAGAGCATCGGTGCCAACACGTGAACTCGAGCCTCCACCTTTCACAAAGTCGATACGAATATCCGCCTTTGGTGCGTCCATGGGGAGCCTATGCAAGGTTTACTGTCAGCTACGTTCACCTCGGTAGAAGGGAGCCACGGAGCTGACTTACCAGCAGAACTTGATGTTCGCGTACGTAGGCCAATAGTCCGCATACTTCTTCACCTTCTCCTGCAGCGCAGACTCTCCAGAGAGGAACTTGATCTTCAGAGTGCGGCCAGGCTGCCAGTTCTTCTTGACGTTGACAGCAAGGTATGACTCCCCGTCGTCGCCCGCAACGGGGCCCGACCACTCGGGGAGCGCCTGAGTCGAGCCAAGAGCATTCTGAGGGTTCTCCTCCAAGGCGATACGGAGAGACTCCTTCTCGGTCTCAGGAGGGTTACGAATTTCGAAACACTGAAAGTGTTCGACTTCTTCGTACCCTTGAGTGGCGGCGGGAGACATGATGGGAATAGTGCAGCTCGTAAACGTGGAAGGAAGATAAACTCGTGAGGCTCAGTAGGGAGACTGGTGGCTAAAAGAGACTAGTTGCAAGGTGAAAGGAAAGTATGGAGATTGCCATATACTGGTGCAAACGCTCTTATAAGTCCTGCTCGACAGGCTGTTCGCGATTGTGTGTTTTGGGTCACCGCAAAGGCTGTAAACATTCATCAAGTTGACTTGTGATATAGACCAGTCCAGGCTTGACTATTGATTCAGCTAATTGATGTGTGCCTCGCACCTTGACCCCTCAGCTTGTCACCGTCACGGCTCGCGTGGCAAAAATACCTGGAATTGACGAACTACACCAGAATTCCAGGCATTCGTCTTAGACATCACTAGCTGGAAGACACGAAACCAGTAACTATCTATGTACAGGAAAGTCAAAGTTAATACTTGGAGGTCGGTGGCATTGGCGACTAAGCCGAGAGAGAAAACGTGGCGGACAACCCATGCCAGGCGCTTCTCCTAATTGAGAACCGAATTTCACAACTTTGAACCTAAAGAGCGGGAACGGGTGCTGCCGCAACGTACACCAACCCCTGCGAGCTAGATAATGGATCAGCGCTCAGCCAGCCAGCTGTCAGCCGTGTCTCAAGGGACCGTGGCCTAGACGTGGCAACGCAAGGAGTTGAAGCTTCAGCCTCGGAAGTTAGCCACACGGTAAGATCGGTGCCGAAGAGCGGCACGGCTACCACCACCGGTCCAACGACCCTTGTTACAATTCGATGAAGGATCCGCACTCAGCCAGCCAGCCAGCCAGCCAGCCAGTCAGTCAGCCAGTCGTCAGTCGTCAGCCGTGTCTCAAGGAACCATGGCCTGGCCACAGCATCGCAGTGAAGGCTTGAGCCCCGCAAACTAACTCATGCAGGCAGGTCACCAGTGACACGCGTGACCGCGGACGCAGACCCATGTACACCGATATTCCCGGTCTGGTTCTTAGGACCACAGTACTGATGATAGAGAGACCCTATTCGCCAGGACTTCCACCTCACGCACATGAGATTCCACGAGAGGCGGCGATCTCAGTTTATTGCACATTCCCCTGAAGGATCTTTCACCCTTCAGCTTCAGGAGAGAGTCTCGAGGTTAACCCCGCTAACCAGACCGAGCTTCTTGTTGTCTGTATGTCGCCCCAGAAGGACATAATCGTCGCCGGTGACTCGCTTCTGGTTCAAAGTATCGAAATCAGGGGTGGTGTCTAGACTCGAGCCTCATTGCCACTAGACTCAATAGTTTGGCATGATGTAGGCCCTGGGCAGCAGTAGGTGAGCTATAGGGTTTCTGTTGATGTGGTGGCTTTGATGTGAAGACACATTCGCTTCTGTTTACCTTGTTCAGGGGCGCGAAGAGATATGCTCAAGAGACCGAGGACACTCTCCTTAGCCTCAAAATCACATATAAGAGGGCATCCAACCACCTGCGATCATTGAGTTTTGGAACACCATCATCTCTTCATCTTCTATCTTCAGATAACATCTATCTAACATCTTTCCCCCCCTCCAACACACAAACATACCCTCAGAAAAGTCTTATTCTTGCCTGTTTTCAAGATGCGTAACGTCCTCGACATCATCCACGCTACCGACAAGGTCTCTCACCAGATCCGTGATGCATATGCTCATGGTGAAACTTCCCCTCAACTTTCTCCAAAGGAGCAGGCCGAGAGCATCATTGCCAAAAACCGAGTAAGATATTTTGTCTCCAAACAAAACCCCAAGATGTCATACTGACGCGATGTGTGTGTTAGGTCCTCAAACTTATCTCACGCAACATCAGAGATGTCGAGGCTGCGCTAAAGCCTTCCGTTGTGGCAGAAGCCGCCGATCAGGAGCCCGAGCTCGCGGCGATGGACATCGTCGATGATGCTAACAAGCCGCCCGGAGACGTCATTCGGGAGGGCATGTCAGGAAAGGAGAACGGCCTGGGCAAGCAGGCTCCCTCTCTCGACAAGATGGCCGAGAACATTGGACCCATCGTCGATACCTTCAAAGACATCTTGGTGAGATATCTCATCCCGCCTGACCCCTCGTCTTTCATGTACGATTGAGACAATACTGACCTACCGTCGTTGTAAAGAACAAGCCGTATCTGAAGAACTACAACGCGATGCTCAACACAATCCCCATCGTCGGACTCAAGGGTGACAACATCATGTACACTGAGACCAAGAGCCGCGGTGTGCTTGGCGTGCAGGAGGACTGGTCAACCTTTGGGCGCATTCCGGACGGTGTCAACATCGACAGCAGCAAGGCGGTGCATTTCTTTCCCTACAAGGGTGACTTCTGCATGTCGATCGGCACCGCCGTTTGGCGCAAGAAGCACCGTGATGAGCGAGACCCGGAGATCAAGTCTGCAGTCGACAACTGGCCAAAGTTGTACCTCGAAG
Source organism: Verticillium nubilum (assembly GCA_002851675.1). Lineage (NCBI taxonomy): Eukaryota > Fungi > Ascomycota > Sordariomycetes > Glomerellales > Plectosphaerellaceae > Verticillium > Verticillium nubilum. The sequence continues at coordinate 161,885 of NMXI01000022.1, forward strand.
CTTGGGAAAGGGTTGGCGAGAACTGCCTGCCCATGGACAACGCCCGCAGTATCTTGCCTTTTGCACGTCTTGCGGGCAAGGATATTCGATTCCATCTCGTCATCCTAGGACAGGATGGCCGTTTGTTGGCTTTGAATGGCGACTTGGCTGGAAGCAACAACTCATTCACGGAGCTTGAGAACGTGTCGGACGAGAAGAACAAGGCCGCGAAGGCCCTCAACATCCAGCAAGCGGCTTACTGGAACGGCAACATTGTAGCCTACGACAATGCCAGCAACACTTGGAATCTGGACGCAGATTTCGACGCCTCAACTTTCACGGCGTCGGATCAGATGGCTGTCGACCCCCTTTTTGAACTGACTGCTACGGACATCGGCCCGGTCGCCGTCCAGAAGGATGGTTGGATCTATCGCCGTCGACTTGAGACTGTTAACGACCCATCCGACAAAACAGCCAAGAACAACAAGAAGGCTGGCTGGCAGCGATGGATCCAGCAAAAGGGTGTCATTCACCTCGGCGTCGCCTCTCCCGGAGTCATGCTGAACCTGGAAGCCCTCACAAAGTCGCTGGAGGTCCGGTACATGGACACTCAGACAGCCATATACCCTGTTGTCAGCAAGCTCCAGACGTTTGCTACGAACCACGAACTTTTCCTCAAGAACCAACTTAAAACTGCCGATGAATACCAGAAGAACGAGGACAGCGCGGCGAAGCAGAAGATTGCGATCAAGGAAGCGAAGAAGCTCGTCATGCAGACAAAGATCTGGGCGTCCATCATGCGGAAGCAGTCCAGCCACGTTAAGGACGCCGTCAATGGCATGGGCACGGATCTTTCTTCAATTCGCACTCAGCTTGACCAACAGCTCATCGTTCTTCGCGATAAGCTGGTTTCGCTCCAAGCTCAGATTGAGGCCATGAAGGACGCAAAGTCCAAGATGGACGCCGCGTTCTGGGGTTCCATCGGTGTCATGCTGCTTGGAATTGGCCTTGCCGTCCTCGGTGCGGTTACCGGCGTTGGTGTCATTGCATTGGGCATCGTTGGTGGCGCACTCTTCGTCGGCGGACTGGTCGCGGCTTGCTATTTCGGCAGTGAGTCGGCGAAGCTTGCTGGCCAGATCAGTGACCTGGAAGCAGAGGCAAGAGGCGTACAGCAAGCTATCTCCGACATCAAGTCTGTGGCCGACAGGTTCGGCGATCTTGAGAAGATGTACGAGAGCCTCAACATGTTCTGGGGCCGTATGTTCAACGCTGCTTCTAGCCTGAAGGACATGAACGAGGCCACTGCTCTGCAGATCGGCGAGGGCATCCTAGAAGATACCACCTCCATCAAAGCCTCCATTGGTGTTGTATCCAAGATGAAGAACGGATGCGCGACCTATCTCGCTGTTCTGAACAGAACTGGTATCAAGATCCCTCGGGATGATGATTCGGATGACGAAGACAGCGAGGCTGGCGACATGGAGCCACAAACACTTGAGGCTATGACTGTTCACCCAACGTTCAAGACTCTGGCAATTTTCAACAAGCAGGTCCATGTCGCCACTCAGGCACTCGAGAATGGACAATTTGCCGAATATGTGAAGCATCTTGAAGTTGCAGATCTTATCGATGTGTACACCATCGAGATGGGCGTTGCACCCGAAACCGTCGCTCAGGTGCTGGATGACGCCCGTCAGCGGGAGGGTGCAGAAGCGGCTGACATCTTCGGCGATCTGGCCAACTTTGCTCGGTTCACTCCCCTCGGATCGGCTATCGGGGTGATCGAAGGAGCCGTGTCGCGTGACGTCGACTTTGATGTTACACCCCGCGAGGAACAGAAAGAGGCTGCCGACATCTTTGACGTGTTGGCCAACTTTGCAAGAGCCAGCCCTGTTGGAATGGTCGTGAACACTATCGGAACAGCGGTCGAGGCCGTTGCACGGGATGTTGATCTCAGTGAACAGTCTGCAACCACGCAGTCGAGCGGCGCAGAGGCCGCAGATATTTTTGGCGACTTGGCCAACTTTGCTCGCTACACCCCCTTTGGTATGACTGTTGGTCTGGTCGATAGTGCTCTGTCTCGCGACGTGGAGTCCGACACAACCCAGCCTCAGATGCAGTCGCCAGAGTCAGCAGATATCTTCGGGCTGATTGCCGACTTCGCACGCTTCACACCCGTTGGCTTCGCTCTGGAGGCGCTTCAGCTTGATGGTCCGAAGCTTGTGCAAAACTGGTTCATGAGGACCACGCTTGATGCAGCGTCGAACATTTTTGCCGTCGCTGCGCCGTTCTCGGCGGACCAGCCCAGCAGTGGTATGCTCAACGGTGTGCTGGCCGGTGCCAGAAACAACGTTCTTTCCATGGTGGACATGACGCTTAGTACGGCATCGGTGTCCGAGAACTGGATGAAGCAGATTCCCAACGTCCCTGAGTCGGAGAAGGATGTCTCTGACGTTACCTACCTCCAGGGACAAGCCCTCCTTACTTGCAAGCAGGCAATGGAGAAGGCGCGACTTGCGAACAACGCCTTTGTGGAATTCAACCACTTGGCCCAGAGTGAGCAGCAGCGTCTCCAACGTGACATCACTATGCTCCAGGATCGTATTCAGAGCATCTGCGCCCAGGCTGACGCTGAGGTGAAGCAAATCATGAGCTTCCGCATTACGGACATTTTCGACTTCGGTATTGGCCGTTTGCAAGCCATGCAGAAAGTCAACGAATTGCAGAACCGAATGAGCCGAGATGTTGATGAGATTCAGCGCCAGATCGAACGCAACTCCCAGGATATGCAGAGTGGGCATTCATTCATGGGACACACTCAGACGTGGATCGAGCTTTGTGAGCGCACGAGTGGTAACCTGGGGTCCATTTACGGAACTCTGATGTCCGTCAAGTATGGTATCAAGGTTGATGCCCAGGCATACAAGGAGTTGGCCGACACCCAGTGGGGCCAGATTCGCAAAGAGGCAGAAGAGGTGAAGAAGATGCTTCTGGGAGAACAAAGCGGCATGGTGGCTATGGATATTGACAACATTGGTTCTGCTGCTGATGTTGTCACGGACTTGGCGCTGGTGCAGATCGCTTCTCCAGCCCCTGTACTGTTCAAGCAGCTGCAGACCCAGACGAACAACTCGACCATCGTATGGGAGAATCTTGCGAAGCTGCAGCGACTTACCTACACCGAGGATATCGTTGGCTACTTTGACACTGCATCCAACCGAAAGGTCACACTTCTCGAGGTCGTTCGGGGCATCAAGCAAGCCTACATCCAGACGGCCGCCCTTCACTATGGGACAGTTGAACAGATCAACACGTTGGCGCTCCTTCAGGACACGCGCTCAAAGAACCTCGTCAACGGCAAGATCTCGACTCACGTGTTCCTCAAGGGGACCTTCTCCTCCGTTTCGATGGCGCGCAAGCAATCGTCTCGGGTTAAGTCTTTGTTGGCGAATTCGTCAACCGAGCTCAGTGGAAAGCTCAGCCTGGTCAAAGCCTCGATTGAGAACTTGAAGAAGGCTATCTCGGGTGCCAACCTCGATTTGGCCCGCCGCGACAAGGCGTATCGTGACAAGGTCACGGGTACAATTGTCGAAGGATGCCTGACGGGCTTTGCTACCGGTGGGTTGGTCGCCGCTGCAGCCTTCGCTGCTTACTCGGGCGTCACGATTGCCTCCATTCCTGCTCTTCTTGCTGCTGGGGGCGTCGTTTTCGGCAAGGACGGCGAGAAGAAGGAAGAGGAAGAGGCCAAGCCCAATGGTCAGAAAGCCAAGGGCACAAATGGCACCAACGGTACCAATGGCCACGCAAAGAAGCAGGCTGATTCTGAGGATGATGAAGTCACTGGGGAGGCTGGAGATAAGAAGGATGATCCTGCTGCTCCTGCAAAGAAGGATGACAAGGAAATCCCGATTCGGAAGCGCGTGGAAGCCGCACAAGACACCTGGACTGCGCTCAGCGGGGTTCTGCGCACAGTCAAGGACGCTGCCAGCGGAACGGAGCTCGGCAAGGCGCTCTTCAACAAGATGAGTATTCAGGACCTGGCCATGCTGGTGCAGCTGGTCAAGACGTCGATCATCGTCATGGAGCGCACTGTTACGGCGGTGGAGCATCTTGCAAAGCCCCTCGAGGACCTCCTGGCCAGCGTTGCCAACATGGCCGATATTCTGTCTGACATGGATACGCGTTGCAGCCAGTACCAAGTGAAGGCCGGAGGACCGTCGGTCCAGTTTGGCAAGGCCGAAGCTGAGGTGGTCAAGGCCAGATGGGCTGAGGTTGGCGACGCTGCGGAGGGTTGGCTGGATCTTTTCAATGCTCAGGGCATCTCCCCTCTTTCCTACTCCGTTATTTGAAGACTTTAACGGAGGTCCTCATTTAAGGCTCGGATCAAAGCTTGTAGATTGGCATAACTATAATTAGCAGATAGTGTCTTATGTTATGACATATTGCACAAACTTTCCACGCGTTTGCCTATTTCCTACAGTCAAATTCAAATTGTGGCCTGACTTCGAATGTCATCCTCGCTGCCTCAGCCAGACGTCTCAACTCGCGGCGGTGCGCAAACGTTTGCGCATCCATCCCAATGTCGTAAGCTCCGCCATGAAGCAGCGCATTGGGATCCGTCACCACAAATTTTGATCACACGGCCTTGCGCTATCGCGGGCGGACGGGAACGATGTGCCGAATGGCATTCATATCCGCACCAACCTGATCGAGCCGAACATTCGCATTATTAATTTAGGTTACTCGACAACAGATCTACGCAACTTTACATGCCAAGAGACCCTGTTTCGGGCCAACCGAAGAGAGTGAAAAAGTCATCCGTGGGTTCAGCAGGCCATGTGTCAGGGCCCATGGACCAAGAGCCCATGTGAATGTTTTTCCAGTCATCGGAAGTCGGAAGCTGGCCTGGCAGTAAGATCTCATTGATGATTCTGGCACAGCGAGCGGCCAGAGGATTATCAGCAAAGACGTTGCTGAAGACGTGGCGGACGGTCTCGAGATTACTCTGCCATTCAGGCAGATTCGGTGACTCAGGGTCCCCACGAATGACGAGGATTACCACTAGCGGCGCGTGGAACAGAAAGAAGCTGCGCAATCTGTTAGCTACGTTGTTTGGATTCTCCGACAAGCTTAGCTTTAGCGTCAAGTGAAAGTGATTGCTTACATCAGGTACCACGTAGCCAGCCTGCTAATCACTCCATTTTTAGTGTAGAAGTCGATCGAAGTGATTGTGGCAGTCGCTGCATGAACCGCAATGCTTCTGCACTGTTCATCGACCGAGCCAACATTCGGCGGGCCGTGTCCGCCCGCTCTTCCAACCGCCTGTTGAAGGAGAAGCTGACGGAAGAGGATGATCTTGAGGTTCCAGAAGCGCCACCATAGGCGGGAGCTGGTGAAGAGGAACGATGACTCGCTACAAGGGCCGTCGTAGTCAGGGCGAAAGTACCCTGGTAATGTCTTCGACCATTTACTCAAAGCTGCATCCATAGCAAGTGCGCTCTCAGTAGAGACACCAGAAGATGAAAGAAGGTGATTCGAAATGAAGTTTGAGTGGATATGAAGGTCACTCTGTATCTTAAGGCCAGAGTAAAGAGTTGGCTCGTTGACTTCGACAGGGTGCTCAGCTGTCCTGATGGTAAGGGACTATTGTGCAAGACGTCAACAAGAGCAAATAATACGACCGATGACACACTTACTGCATCATGAATGTTCAGGACTGGCCGGACATCCATTGCCTCAGTGTCTGGCAGGAGAATGGGTCTTCCGAAAGTCGTTGAGGCGCCGCTGTCAAAGATGTACAGCCCCCACCAGACGCGCCGACGCATCTCACGGTGCAGCTTGTTGATGCGCCAATCCGGTAACTCTCTATGCAAACCCAAGCTGAGGGCCATGCGCGTCGCTAATCCGAGGAAATTCGAGCCCGTATTAGGTTTATTACGCTTTTGACTGAGGTTACTGAGCAGCACCAGAGCCTGCACGAATGTGAGGTTTGCGCTCTCGAATAAGGACTCATCTTCACCAAAGGCGAGAGCGCGATGGTAGAGTTCGTCGTCAAGTTCTCCTTGCGGGTCATCTAGACACCAAGCTCCCAAGGCCAGTACAGTATGGAGCAGCATCTGCCACGATCGTTTCTGTGGCCGTGGTATGACCTCGTGGAGCTGGGCTCTGAAAGTCGGCTCGTGGATGAAAGGGTACGTACAATGATATATGGAGAAATAAGAATCGACCAGGCTTTCCACCACTTGTCTTGAGGCAGCCATTTGGGCCAGATCTGACGAAGCGTATAATGGAGACCAGGGCTGTGGAAGACTCGCTGGTTGGGGTTGATCGTCGGTAAGTGCTGCGGAATGGCCTGTGAGAAGCAGTAGTGATCTAAGAAAGAATACGCCAGCGGTTGAGCCTAATGAATAGTAAGCATCAACTCTGGTGGTACGGGTGTGACGAAATACCCAAGTAACCAGCGCCTCTGGGTTCCACGGACAGTGCTGCCATTCCATCGGCGAGGACTGCAATATCCTCCTGCCAATCAAATCCATCAGATTCTTCGGGCACAGCTTCTGAGATGGATCTAGAGCTTGGTGTTTCGGTAGGTTTCGACAGTAATGATTGGGTGCCAAAGCTTTCCGGCGTTGCGCTGGTTTCGTTGTCCGTCAATTTGGCGGCGAGGGCCTTGTCAATGTCGACATCGGGGAGCAATTCAGCGAACAATTTTTCAATTCGTTCCAAACGACTCTCAACGCTGCTCAGATACCTACAGAGGCTTCAGTTTCAGATACATCGCACAATGAAGGAACACTGGACACAAAGATTGCAACAGAGCAAGCAGAGGGTCCATATAAAAGCTTACACGCGGGTGAGGGGTGATCGATGAGCTCTCCCGCTATAATGGCAAGCCATTGCATTCCTCATGCAAGCTCTGCAGCTGGGTAACTCTTTGGAGCACTGCACTAAGTCTCAGCCCCATGTCTTTGGTTTCGATTCACCAGGTTTCGGGGTGGCCTATTGGTAGTGACGGGTGGTTGACCAACTCTGAGTTTCTTGGCGCGACAGTAATCGCACTGAAAGGGGTCAGTCATGCCATGGCGAAAGAGAATATTGGAGGGTAGCTCTTCATACTGCTAAAGTATTTGCGAACATTGCATGCGGGCTTGCTCCGGCCATGTTTCTTGCGATACCGCGCGGGTGAGGAGGCAGTTGTTGAAGGCGAAAGCAGACCTGCCACCATCTTGGAGTGGCCCGCCTTTTACAGAGAGATCGTTTGTATGCATACCAAGGCGATTTGGGCGGAAATCTACTCAGGTCATTTCCGCCCGTTTGGAGCATATTCCCACCAGATTCCCTCGTTTCGGATGGGTCCCCGATATATACATAGATCAGAGCAGCCAAGTCGTCAAGTTACTTAAGTCAAATAGATGATGCTATTCCCGTCTCCTGGCGATCCTTTGCGAACCTGATCATGTCTTTTATGCGAGTTGAAACTCGCTTTGCAGCCTGTCAGTCTCACTCCATGCGGTTTTCCCAGCAGTTGACAATGTGTGCCGAACAGTCAACATCGCGGCCTTTCACCCAATGTAATGTGTTTCTTCCATGATCCCAATATCAAACGTGCTTTTTCTCCTTGGTAGGAGTGTTTTACTTGATATGGCTACTCATCAGAAGGGGTATAGTCGTACTACGTCCTTCGATTCCATGCCAAGCGTTCATTGGGTTCCACAGCCTTACGTAGGTACATGACCTCAGCTTGTCATTTACTGGGGTTCAAAGCGTAGGACATTGTATCTCAGAAGACCATTAATGCCCTTAGAACGTCCTGAACAGGGGGCCGTATCGAAGAATATATACTTCGCCCATAACTCTGGCGTCCGGCACAATAACACTTGAGCGAGGATCATCCTTCAAGACTGGGCAACCACAGGACTTGATGCATGAGTTTACTCCATCGACGACATAAAGTAGGTAGGAGGCTGAAATACAAGAAAAAGTGTACGGATGATGTCTCTGACTAGGCCTTCTCAATCGAAAGAATCACCTCTTGAATGCTCGACGCGGACTGCCTCAAGAGTTCCGTTTCCTTCTCATCCAGCAGCAGCGGCACCTCCTGGAACGCTCCGCGCCGATTGATCTTGCAAGGCATGCTCAGCGCAACGTCCTCGACGCCAGCATACGTACCAACCTGCGACACGGTCATGATGGCATCCGAATCTTTGACGATTGGCTCGACAAGGCTCACGATGACACTCGCAATGCCGTAGTTCGTCTTGCCCTTCTTCTCGATAATCGCGTAGGCCGCGCCCCGGGTACGCGCCGCGCAGGCCGCCATCGCCTCCTCGTCATGGGGCCTGCCAGCCTGCTGACAGTACTCGGGCAGTCGCATGCCGGAGATATTGGCAAGGGACCACACGGGGAGCTGAGAATCGCCGTGCTCACCGATGATGAAGGCGTGGACGCTGCGGGGGCTGATGCCGAAGTGGTGACCCAGCTCCTGGCGGAAGCGGGTCGTGTCTAGCGAGGTGCCGGTGCCGATGACCCGGTGGGCGGGGAAGCCGGAGAGCTTGGTGGCGGCGTGAGTGAGGACGTCGGCGGGGTTGGTGGCGATGACGAGAATGGTGTCCGGAGCGGCCTTGGCGATGCGGGGGACGACGTCGGCGAAGAGGGCGTAGTTTGTCTGCACGAGCTCGAGACGCGTCTGGCCGGGCTTCTGGTTGACGCCTGCCGTGATGACGACGAGGGTGGCGCCGGTGCAGTCGGAGTAGTCGCCGGCGCGGACCTTGGAGTGCGTGAAGTGAGCGGCGTGTCCAATGTCTGTGGCCTCTCCGTCGGCGCGATGGCTGTCGATGTCGATGAGGACAATGTCACCCGCCAGGCCGCTGAGCAGGATGGCGTACGCGGTAGTTGCACCAACAGAGCCGGCGCCCACGATGACGATCTTGATGGACTGCATGGTGATGAGCGATGGTGAGCCAAGGTGCGATGATGATGACAATAGACTAGACGTCAACTCACGCTCGAAGCAGCGGCCAGCGGCTCGGGTTCTTGGGACATGATGGCTGGGTAAAGTGTCTCGCCAGTGGTGGGTTCGGCTTCAGTGTTGATGTTAGTGGCGAGCTAGATTTGCTTTTGGTGTTCAGCTTTGGATCCAGAAGCATTCGAAAGTCAACAATACGTCTCATACATATATGACTCGGCAAATGTCGACATTGTCAACATCTTGCTCAAACTCGTAAGTGGCCTGTTTCTGACTAAACAGACATGCCAAGCCTTGTGGCTGACGATGTTCAATCGAACCATTCAATTGTCTCTTGATCTGGCATGGAGTCAGCTCACTTCAGTCGGATTGTACCACTATCGCCAACCCAGCCACCAGAGGACCTCGGCTGAGAGGTATTGTTTTGCATCCGAGCGTAGGACGGTTCAAGTCGTATACCATGGTTTACGTGGGTTTACAGGTGCCTCTCAACAAAGTTCATGTCCATCACCAGAAAGAAAACTACTAGGAAACCAGAGTTGGTGTCATGTTTAACAAAGATATCTCGTACGAGTGCCTATTGAAGTACCAGCAGGCTTATCTCTCTGTTGCCGATCTGTACGCTCTCTAGATGGCTAGACAAGATCTGGACGATCGACGGTGGCTGAGGTCTTCCCCACGTCCAATCTTTAACAAGTGGGTGGCCCCTGTAATAAATCACCATTCGACATTCGGTCCCTCTCATCGGTGGAGCGGAGCATTGGCACTTTGTACAGCAAGCAGATAAGCGAAGAGATTTCGCAATCCCATGTTCTTGAGCTTGGAGATATCAGTCCGTCAGTCGCAGTAACAAACTTTCGAATTGTCCCATGGCCTCATCCCAGTCAACCTTGTGAGTCACCGCCTCAACCCCAGGTTGTCTGTTTACACGACAGCTTGCGCCACCGGAATATGACCCCTTAAACGAGATCTAGAAGCCCGATTGATGGATGCAAGGCTGATAAAGTGATCAAAATGGACAGCAATCGAGGCGCGCCTCAATCTGTAGCCGCAATTGAACCCTTTTCCCACGGTCCGGGCCTCCTAGCAAAGCGCTTGGCACTCAGAAGCAGGTTGCCCTCGTGGCAATCTGCATCTGAATCCATGTCACTGCGGCAAGGCGAATCAGGAAATGACCTGCGATTCTCGCCTAATCTTATTGGTGCCTGTTGTATTGGTCGCGTGGCCACCCGCCAAGGTACGAAATGAGGCCAAGACGTCTTGGCCTTGAGGAGGCGCGAATATCGCGGCAGCCGCCCTGGGCCAGTAAGGCTGTGACTGTGCCGCAGCGTAGCATCGAGGCACACATCCAGACTCGTATCGATGATCTTCTCTGGAAGGGAGGTGAGCGAACATATCTATCGACGACTTCCCTGTCATCGCGATAGCATCTGAAGCCGATCAAGATCATGATGAACAGCTGGCACTCATATTCAAGCATGACGCCAACGCTTTTCTCGACTTGCAGATTTCGCCAGCCAACCGATCACGACACATCACTCGCACGTCAAACACGATGCTCTCCCTACGCGTCCTCGCGATCATGCAAGCAGCACACCCGCTCTTTGCGCACGGCCAAGACGATTCGGCCTTGATTCAAATGACCTGGCCGGACTCCAACGACATAATCTACCAAGACCTCGACAGGGAGAACACTACAGTCGCTGAGCAGATCATCGACGGGGTCACGACCGGCTTTCCCTGCCCAACTACGGGCCCTCCGCCAAACGCCAAACGAGCTCTTCTCTCCATCGACGGTCCACGCATCCAATTCTCCCAAATGTGGGACGATGACACGAGGCCGCCTGAGATTGGAATGTGGATGATCAGTCAGTCCGTCGGCCAATTCGAGGGCCTCGTCGGCGCAGACGAGGATGCATTCGCCTACGCCGGCCGCCGGACCTACTCTGGCATATTCGACCTGGGCACGGTATGCAACGATGTAACAGTGCCGAAGACTTACGGTAATCCCAGAACGGAAGGGGAAGGCTCCTCCAGCGTTTCCGTGGAAGAGGAGGAATGGGATGGGGTGAATGCGACCTTGGGCCTCGTTTTCATCCGCACATTGCCTGATGATGAGACCGTCTTGCAGGTGGAAACAGTTTACACGCAGGTAAGCCACACATGAACGACTTGCAGCGCTATGACTTTTATCAAGAGAAAGTCCAACTGACATGATGAAAGTGCGCCTACGTTCAGTTTACATCTGGCCCTGTTCCCGCATCGCCTTGTCAAGCAGTTACATCAACAGTAACGACTGCATCCAGCACAAGCACTCGGACCGGCTTTCCCTGGAGCGGACAGTCATCGGGTTCCAGCTCAAGCCCCAGCGACGACGAGGATGAGGATGACAGCGGCGGTCGTGGAGGTCCTACTAACAGGAACATTGGCCTTGCTGTCGGACTATCACTCGGCTTCCTTTTAATCGTGGGTCTGGTCGCCTACTGTTGGCCTCGTTTGCCAGTACAATACACATCTCGTCTTTCAGGGAGCAGCGCATCGGCAGCCCGCCGCTCCACTCCTTGCGAGGAAGCGCCACCATCAGGTGGACATTCGACACTGCGAGTGCCAGCTGCGGCCAGGACGGCGAGCGCGCGCAGCTCGACTTCGGTCGTGGAAGTACCGCCGGGGGGCTGGTATTATTCTCGGCCAAGCGCCACGCAAGAGCCCAATGTCGAAGCTGGACCGCCACAGCCGCAAGAACAGCAGCAGCAGCAGACTCCCTTGCGAGAGACCGAGATCATCATGGTACAACGGGCTCTTGCGGAGTCGAATGAGCCGAGGGTGGCAGGAGACGAGCAACTTCCACCGTACCCGGGACCTCCGCCAAAATACGAGAGTTAATGGTGTGTCGTCATGGTGGATTGATTTGAATGACATATGTTGAAGCGTGTTTGGGTAATGAAATTGATCGTAAATATAAGTCCCTTATAGAGCTCTGGGGTATCGGATAGAAACCTGATCATGGCTATACGGTGTAAGATAATAAATGTTTGCATGGCATATTCATTTGCTCTCTCACCGGGATATCCTCAATACCACCAAAGTCGAAACAATCTCAAAAGGTCTGCGCGTCACGAGCAATAGGCTGCAAGTTCCCTTTCCCCTTGAAATTCTCCAGGATGGCCGCCTGCTCCGAAAGCATGAACCGGTCAGTCTGCTTCCCAATCTTCGCCAGACCTCTCCATCGCTCAAACGCCGCGGGGTCCCTCTTGTCGCCGTGCGCCTCCTGCAGGTGCTCCCAGTGGCCCTGGGAGAAGCCGATCAGCGTCGTGACCTTCTGGTTGGGTATATCGTAGACGAGAGAGCAGATGGTGCCCGTCTCCTCAAGCCAGTTGACCTGCCAGATCTCGCCGGGGCGAACGCATTGGTAGGTGGCTGTCTGGTAGTTGACGCGGCCGGCCATGGGGCCGCCGTGGATGGCATAGACGATGCGGTCGTAAGAGAAGAACCACATCTCGTATCGCCACTTTTCGGGCTTGCAATTTTCGTCTTGGGCGTCGTAGTCGTAGATGAGATGGGTGTCCTTGATGTCCTTGTCGAAGGATGGATCGAGCTTGGTGTTCGTGAGGAAGCAAGGGAGGGCCTGTTTCGACTGTGACATAGTGACAGGTACTTGGCAAGTAGCTGTAAAGTGAAGGTAAGGTGAGGTCGTTATATCGTGAAAATTGATCCATGCAGGTCTATATACCGAGTTTGAATCATCTATGAGGTCATCATTGCTAGAGCCACATCGAGATACGGGACGGGGTTCAGCTTACAACCCGGAAAGTCAATTGAGCGCTAACCGGGCAAGCTTGCCGGATGTGCTGTAAGGCTGAAACTTAACAGCCTGCGGCGTTCAGTACAGCACTATTTCGATACCGAGGCTTCTTCTTCCCAATGTCTTACAAAGAAAACACCGCTGGGGCATGCGTTGTCCAAGGTATACTTGAGTGTGGTGTTGACAAAAGAACGAAACGACTAGTCTTCCCTGCTATTCCCTGCTGTGGCCTGACTGTCATCGCGCTGGCCTCGGTCTCGACTCCAGAGTTAAGGAGGTCGTCTTGCCCTGTTTCAACATCAGCGAGCAATTCAACATCTCTACAGCGGCAAATCAGGGACAGCTCTTGGCCAGTATTGCACCCCGATCAAACAAGTCAAATACAGCGTTCGTATTTAACTATTTAGCTCGCTAAAATCGATATATTTATTTATTTAACTCTATTTATAAATATTTAACTTATTTATTAGATAATAAAGCTCTTATAATAGTCAGGGACTTACCTATTACCTAGAATCGTTAGTATTAACGCTATTAATACCCTAATATAGCCCTCCTAATTAAATAGCCCCTTGACGAAGCTAGTTATTAAGGCACTAAAGCTCTTCTAATATCTCGAGAGCTATTCTAGCCCTCTATAATGTTATTATTAACTTTACGAGACTAAACGCCCTCTTATAGTCTGCCGATATTATAGGTATCGCTAAGATATCGAGAGCGAGCTTACTAATAATAGGATACGTCTCCTAGCGCCTATTCTACTAAGTAATAGGATCCTTAACGCTAGACTCTTATAATAGATTAAGTTAAAGGTATTAATCGAGCTTAGAGTTAGGTATTATAGCTCTCTAGCGCTTACTTTATACTTAGTTATCGAAATTTAATAAAAGTATTATAAGTTAAAGTATTCGGAGCTAGCTAAATCCGTTTTATTCTTAACCTTAGGGGTAATCTAATAAAGCGGAAGTAGAAGAATAGCGATATTAGTATTCCTATTAATAATATAAGCCTACGTATATATTATAAACCTAGATAAGCTATTTAGAGCTCGGCTACTATACTTTAAGCTATTAGATACTAAGGCTAGGGTAGAGGATAATAGTAGCTATATAGAGAGGAGACTCTCTAAGCTTTATATAATATTAATTAAGCTTCTATTATATATTAGTAATAGAGAGATAGAAGTAGTAGTATAAGTCTTTACTAAAGGTATTAATACGCTATAGAATATTAGTATATTTACTATAGATATAGTCTAGAAGTACTTAAATAGATAAAAGTAATAAATATTATTAATTCCGCTACTTTTATATATACTAGTAAGACCTCGAAGAGTCTTAGCTTCTCTACTATTAATTACTATTATCTATATTATTAAAGAATATCTTCTACTCCTCTATTCTCTCGAGGATATACTCTATCCTAACGAGAACTTCCTAGAGCGTACTATAGCTCCTCTACTTACTCTATCCTTAGGTCCTTATTATTTATCGATAGAGGGGCTTAAGGGTAATATAGAGTTCCGTTAAGAGGCGCTAATCTTCGGGTTAGAGGTAGTCTTCGATAGGAACTCGCTTATATAGATCGACTTCGTCTATATTCTATATAAGAAAGCTTTAGATATCGCCCTTCTTCTTTAGAGCTTAATTAAATATAAAGTATATTAAATTCTATCGAGTATCGTTATTAAGTACTAACTTAAGTTCTATTACTATTTATTAATAAAGGAGAAAGTCTCTTTCTTAAGCTACTTCTACTATAATATATAAGAAGTACTAGCTTCGCTATAGAGAAGATCTTACTTATTAAGCGATATTATAAAGCTTTCTAATAGGTCCCTTCTTCTATTAGAATTAAAGAACGCTATCGAGATTATCTATATTATCGAGAGACTAAGACTCTTATTTAAAGGTCTCGCTATTATTACTATATAAGAACGCGCGACTAATAAGGTTTAAGATATAACTAGAGTAGTATATCCGCTACTTAGTAATATCCTCGTAGTATAGCTTAGATTATAGAAGTTAGAAGAGGTTATAGGAATATATATCGTTTCTTAATATATTATCGGATACTATAACGCTAATAAGGTCGATAATATCCTAATCTCTTACGACTTCTATAATAGTATTAGCTATAATATTACTTATATAAGTACTAGGTTACTTATAGAATATAAGAAGGTATTATTATAGTTATCTATATTTATTAATATAGTACGTAGATACTATAAGGATTGTAATTTAATTCGGAGAGGTCTAGTAGTTATAGGAGAGGTAAATCTTTATAAGAGATACTCGTAGCTCTACCTATACTTATCTCTTCTTACTAATAAAGACGCTACTTAGTCTCTTTCGTAGACTATTCCGATTCTAGAGTAGGTTATTAGATACTTAAGGATTTAGCTTCGAGAGTAATCGATATATAAATAGATTATTAAATACGTTAAATGCCTAGTTTATAGTAATAATAAAGCTAAGAGCGAGCTCTTTAAGTACCTCTAACTAAGCTCTTAGAATAGTAATAGAATACTATTATAGAGGGAGAGGTATATTAGATAAGCTTAGAGAGGAGTCTTTAATAGAAGAATTCTCGAATATCCTATACTTCTTCCTAAGATAAAAACCCGTAGAGGTCGTATTAGAGGCCTTAAAGAGTATTAGATCTCGTCTCTTATTATAGAGACTATATACCTAGAAGCTATCGCTAGTAGTATTTACTATATTAAGTAGCTTAGTTATAAAGATCCTATAATCCCTAATCTAGCTTATACGGCCTCTAGAGCCCTTCCTCGTAATAATCGCGTCGAGAGTAAAGTGCCGGCTATAGTAAATCGCTATAGAGAGGTCGGAATTATACTGCGTTAGGCATGAAAGTTAGGTTCGAATTAAGTCTAGTAGACGCGCCCTAAAGACCGTTATAGATATATCGATAATAGTAGTAGTAGTAGCGATAGCTTTAATAGCGTAGGTAGTATCGCGATAACGTTATAGGTAGGTAACGTTATAGATAGTTCCGTTAGTAGAATTACTACTTTAGTAGGAGATTTACGTCTCGATAATTTTTAGGGTAGGAGACTAAACTAGCTAATTAGTAGATTAATATATATAAGTCTTTTCCCCTATTAGTAATAGTAGTTAATAGCCTAATTAGTTAAGGTCTCTACTTTATTATAGAGGGTCTAGGTTCGATTCCTAGTATTAGCGTTTATATTACCTATTATAAACTTCTATTTAGAATAGGTAATATAAAGTTTTAATTAGCCTAGTTACTCTTTTTTATAGGTCTCGAGTCTCGATATCTATTTAAACGTTTACTAAATATCTAAATATTATAAATCTATATATTTAGCTATTTAACTATAGAAAAATAGGTTGTTTGTTTAGTTGTTTAATGATTTAACTTATTAGATTTAATCGGGGTGCATTACTGCTCTTAGCCAGACGGCCCAAGCACGTCAAACGCATCCGAACTTTTTACCCTGCTCTGGAATTTCTTCCCATCTACCTACGCGAAAGCAACAATATCTCCCCATCTCGATAGCAGCCTACTACGGAGACACTTATCTCAACGTGCGTCTCGGGAGACTAAGCTCTTGCCGCGTCGAAGAGGCACACTGCGTCATTCGCAGCATTTACCACGGCACCCTGTTAGCAAACTGATATTCTTTTCAGCCCGAGGTGGACAGCAGGCCTTTCCTCGATTCCGCAAGCGCGCGGTTCATCAAGAATGACCATCTCCCCCACATCATGGAAACGCTGCCACACAGGACCCACCCATCATTAATATGGTGCCCCGCAAAAGCTTCGAGGAGACGTACCATACGCCCCTCCACCGCAGGCCCGCCATGAAGCCGAGCGTGGCCCGCTCTTGTGCTTGTCGAACCATCAATGCTTTGTGGACACCATCGCGATCGAAACGACAGCAGAGCTCATGGCCGAGGCAGCAGCGAGCTCGTATATGTAATGGCTCGAGTACTTACGGAGCATGTGTCGCGAGCGGCACCTCGACGCACAGCTCAAACAGGATTGTCATGGTTTAGAAATTCAGCCCGGCATGATACACAACCCTCCAGTTCTGGTTTTCCATGATCGATAGGCGTAGAGATCGTTTGGTGGGCATGCTTCAGCGTAGAAGGTGAGTGCGTTGATGCAGGGGAGGCGCATCTCTTCGCGTATGCGCCGGAAGAGACGCGTCCTTCTGGCGACTTTCGTAGCTTCGATGTCGCCAACTGTACCGATAGATGAATGAACGCCCTTTCCTAGAAGCACAAGAGTCATGGGCCTGCGACGCACGGTCAGGGGAAGAGGCAGCGGAGGAGCGTGGGGAAATGGATCACGGGCGACGCGGGGTGACGATGGCCTGTAGTTAATGCCTTGCCTCTGCTTCAAACAGAAATGATGACGCAGGGATAAGGTTGCCACGATGTCGAGAGCGTTGTGCTTCTTTTGGGGGGTCGAAGATCGCCAGAGCAAGGCCAATATGATTGCGAAGACGCCCAAAAGTCCTCATTCGAAAGACGTTTGGTTAGGAAGATCTTCAGCCTTTCGAGCTGCGTCTGCGGGCTCGGACCGACAGCAGATTGATTGAAAATGCTAGCGAGGCCATCGTGAAGCGACTTGACTGGGCGATCAAGGTCGAACAGGGCAGATGACTCGACAGTAGCCATCTCGTCAAGCAGGACATGCCAGCCACATATGTCGTCTTTGTCGGCAATGCCGCAACAAAAGCTTGTTTGCAGAGCTTGTAACCCGAGATCCCCTCGGCAGTCGTTCATCTGCACAAACCTTTCAGCCTCGACTGGGTGATCAGCTTCAATCAAGGAATCAGGTTCCAGGGTCCGACTCCCTTTTGAGGATGACTGACCTTTTGCCAAAAAAAAAAAAAAAAAAAAAAAAAACGCACAAGCAAGCCCCATACCAAGCTCCATCGCGAATCTCTCGCCGAATCCGCCCCCCGTCAAAGACGCAGAACGAACCCTGCAAACGGGCCGCTCTCCTCTGCCGCGTGGTCTCGACAGGCGCACCTAGTTCAGCCCATCGGCGCTTGACCAACCCTGGAAAAGCCGTCTTGCAAGTTTCATTCGAAAGGCAGCCCGGCCTCGCCGACCACGCTGCCAAGTGGCGGAAATCCCCTCCATCGAGCAGCGCCGCCCCCACCGCCCGAGTCAGTCGAACCGGGTCCGGCAACGGGTGTTACGCAAAAAAATCCACCGCAGCGCCGATATTCCCGCCTACGCGCTGCCGTCTAGTGCAGGGCGAGAGGCGAGCACGGCCGAGATGCAGGCCTCATCCGACGAGGAATCTTTACCCATTGGTATCCTTTCGCATGGTCTGAGGTCCACAATGGCTGGGATTTGTTCCTGGCTAGCTTTGATGATACCATCGTCTGGCTCCGGTGTCGCCATCAGGGAAGGAAAAAAATTGATCTGGGTTGGAGGCTACTTGTACTGGATGTTGCGGCAATCTGGATGTATGGATTGCTTTTTGACTGGACCCTCCGCGAACGACCAAGCTTGACGTAACGGCTTTCATTCCATGACCAAGTGAGCATTTTGTCAAGGTTTGCTTCCAGAAGCTCAGATCACCATGGCGCGTTATCCCGACGATGTGGCCGACCACATCTCGCCGGATGTTGAGTACACGGCGGCCGATGAGCATATGCATGGCGACGACAAGGCGGCCATCCTGCCTCCGCAGCTTGGCGTCGGCGGCCAGGGCGGCACCCAGCGCCGCCTCCGTGACTACCAGGTCACGATGATTGGCTTCTGCAGCGGCATCGGCACCGGCCTGTTCATTGGTACGGGCTCGGCGTATGCGCAAGCCGGCCCCGCTGGCCTGTTGCTTGCGTACATCGTCGTCGGCGCCGTGCTGTGGTGTGTTATGCAGAGCATCGGCGAGCTTGCTACCTTGGTGAGTGAATGTACTCGTCGACCCCTCGAACCAATGGCTAACCCTCCAGATCCCAACTGCGGGCACTTTCCCCCACTGGGCCACACGCTTCATCGACCCTGCAGTTGGCTTCTCGCTGGCCATTTCGTATGGCTACTGCTACACCATCTCGATCGCTGCTGAAGCCTCGGCTTCGGCGATCTTGGTGGCGTATTGGACGGATATGACGCCGGCAGTCATTATCACCATCTCGCTCGTGCTCATCCTCGCCATCAACCTCCTCAATGTGCGGTGGTACGGCGAGGTTGAGGTTTTCAGCGGTTCCATCAAGGTTCTCTGCTTCCTCGGCCTCATTCTCGTGTCCATCGTCATCACGGCTGGCGGCGCTCCGTCCCAGGACGCCATTGGTTTCCGTTTCTGGAACAACCCGGGCCCCTGGGTCGAGTACAACGGGATCGAGGGCTCAACCGGTCAATTCCTCGGCGTCCTGTCTGCCTTGGTCAACGCGTCCTTCTCTTTCATCGGTGTCGAGACGGTTGTCATTTGCGCTGCCGAGGCGATCAACCCGCACAATGCCATCCCGAAGGCCACGAGCCGCGTGACGTACCGCATCGGTCTCTTCTACATCCTCGGCGCCCTGCTCATCGGCATGATTGTGGACCCGCGCAACCCCGACCTCGTTTCGGACGCCGGCAACGGCAACGCATCCCCCTGGGTCATCGCCATCAAGCAGGCGGGCATCACCATCCTGCCGTCCATCGTCAACGCCTGTATCCTCGTGTCAGCGTGGTCGGCAGGCCTCTCCTACTGCTGGGTCGGCTCTCGCATGATCGTGGCCATGACGACGGATGGCCAGCTGCCTCGTTTCTTCGGCCGCACATGGTCCAACGGCGTGCCCTACGTCGCCGTCATCACCGCCTGGCTCTTCGGACCCCTGGCGTACCTCAGCCTCGGCGCCGGCGGCGCAGGACAGGCCTTCACGTGGTTGCTCAACCTCAGCACCGTGTCCGGCCTCATTGCGTGGGCGACGCTGTGCTTCTGCTACATCCGCTTCCACCGCGCCATGAAGGTGCAGGGCGTCAGCCGCGATACGCTGCCGTGGAAGTCGCCGTTCCAGCCCTACACGGCTTGGTTCGGATTCATCGGCGCGACCATCATCACGTTTGTCGCAGGATTCCCGGTGTTCCTCAAGGGTAACTGGTCGACTCCTGACTTCATCGCGTCGTACATAAGCATTCCCATTTTCGTGTTGCCCATTATTGGGTGGAAGCTGTGGCACAAGACCAAGGTATGTCGCTCGTTCCTATTCCTGCGAGATGTGGTCCATGGATGCTAACGAAGACAGTTCGAGCGTGCAGCGACAATTGATCTGTGGTCGGGCCGTCTGCACGAGTCGCAGCAGCCGCCACCGAAGCCCAAGGCGAGGACCTTCAAGGGCAAGGTCGAGAACTTTTTCTCATGAGCGTGGTTGGCATGATGATGGGTGTTTCCAGTCCATATGGGTTGCATTGATAGCGTTCAAAAGTGTTTGCATTGTAGATCGGATTGATATCCAGGTAATTGACAGTTGAAGCAGATTTGACACGCATGGTAGCATCGATGATACAGTGAATGATGAGACGGCCAGACGTGATCGGGTTGATTGGAGAAGCTTCGAGCGATCCCTAAAGAAGTTTGGTGGTCTGACCAGATGGTGCCTTGGTTGTCTCACCAGGGTCCAGTCCTGAAAAGGGTTTAGGAAGGTAGGACCCCAAGACAGGAGGGGCAAGGCGCGGAGTCACGTGCACATGGGACGATCGCGTTAAGTGGTGGGTCAAAGCTTACATTTGGGCCAATGCCAGTGGTCGTCGACCAGGTGATCCTCGAGCTCAAAGCGCAAGCAAGCGCGACGGGATCCCCATGTTCATGGTCCTTCTTTCCCGTGTAAGGTGTCTTGCTTGCTTGAGCCTTCCTTCAACCTTCCTTACCTTCCAAAGCTTCTGCACTCTCACACTCACTGCCTTCTCCTCTCTCTCTGTCCAGAGTCAATTGATGGGCCAGATTCAGTTCTAGGAACCATCAAAGCTCTCTCTCAATCATTTTCACATTACATCCATTCCTTCCTTTCTTCTGCGGCACGACACCCGCGAATCTCGACACTTCCTACATCTCACAGATCTACCAAAGACCGGACGACAACCGCCTTTTCCCATAATCGCTCGCAAACCCTGAAAATGGAGTGCTCCAATTGCAAGCGGAACTTTGCCTGGCACCTCCACGGCCGAGATGGCTGCCATTACCACAGTGGTGCGTCCGATTCCTCCCTCCGAAAGCCGTCCCCATCCAGTCTACTGACACCCCCTCCAGGTTTCCTCCAGCCCATGGCCTCGACCTCCGACGACCGAATGGACACAGAACCCACCATGGAAGATTTCCTCCAGAGTCGCCGATGGTCCTGCTGCCAACAAGCGGGCAGCAACCCCGGATGTAACTGGGGCCGCCACCAGCTTCGCCAGCCGCGATCCCTCGAGACCATGAACGGCGTGCGCACCGGCGGCAGTGCATTCCACGGCGCGAGGGGAATGAAGAGGAGAAGTTCCGACGACAGCGATTCGGATAGCAGCGGCAGCGGTGCGGAGTCATCGATTGGCTTCCGGAGCATGGCGACGGGCTTCGGCGTCAAGATGCGACGGGTTGATCGACGGGAGGGCATGGGTGCGGCGGCGTTGTGCGATGGCCGGCAAGATGGGACTGTTCCGTTTTTCGCGGGGGCGCATTCGGGTTGAATTGATTTCGGCGCATGTAGGATATGGTACGAACAGGGTACCGCGGGCAATTGGCGTCTGTTGACAGGGTTTGCTTGGCTTTGGGCGATGGAATGGAGTACTTACTCTTGGTCACTTTGGAAGATAGTTTCGAGGCTGGCTCTGTGCAGGTGCCCAGCTTTCGCACCAGCAACGGTCTGAATAGCATCACTTTTTATAGTGTTACCCCGGGGCATTGGCGACTGATTCCGGACTTATAGGCCAAGCAACGCGAGCAAACAGGCTGACCGTACGGAGGTGTATACGATGCTGAGATGCCACTGAAGCACCCCTTTTTAATGTTGTGCATGGCTGAAGTCACTACTGCCAATCAACAGCCCTGCCTGGTGGGTTATCCGCTCATCCTTCACCAGGCAGCAGAGGCATCAGAGCCCCAAACATCAATCTCAACCTTCAACCCAAGTCGAGGAACAAGTCAGACAGAGCAAAGTGCTTTGTGTGCTGTTTGACTTCGTCATTGCGCCCAGCTCATTGAATCAACCATGCATTTAGCACAACAGGGCCCTCGTCTCACGACGCTGCCTCCCGAATTGTTCCGCCGCATCATTCACTTCATCGATTCATCGCCGCCGCGCATCATTGACCTAGCCCTCACCTGCAAGGCTCTCGTTCATCAGACAGACTACCTACTCGAACGCCATCGCAACGCCCACAAGCGGTACGCAGTCTCTTCAGACCTCGATCCCTCGACGGTGCCCACCCTGCTTCTGAGTGCCCTGGGCTTTGGTGACCCCGTACTCATCTGGCACGTCCGCACCTTCGAGGTTTGGGGCACGCGCTCCTTTCCAAAGGAATGGCTTCCCTTTACACCCGACGCCGAGACCTTCATCGCGGCCACCGGCGAACCTCGACCGTGGACCTTCAGCGCCGCGGAACATGAGGCCATGGCTGCCCAGGCCGAGGTGCACTTTTTCCAGGGCGCTGCAGCGAGATTCACAATGGACCTCGACGCAGGCGGCGACAGCACCATCAAGGCTCTCCTCATTCTACTCTGCCCGCGCCTCACCAACCTCAAATTTGCGCACAAAGACGAACGCCCGACGACGTGCCTCGACTGGCTCGGCCTCGGGCTTCAACGTAGTTCAAGCCTTTTCGGCCCAGGCCTCCGTTCTCTTGAATCCATCGCCATCAACGTGGACATAGGCTACAGCACAAGTGCGGAAGACGGTGCCAAGTGCCCTTTCCACCTGTTTGCCGATCTGCTCCGTCTGCCAGCCCTCACATCGATATACGCCGCCGATCTCAGATCAGCACTCGGAAATACATACGAGTACGATCGCGTCTCCGAAGCGGATGATTTCGAGCGTCTTGAAAACCTCCAAGATGAAGCTGCCCTCGACATCCTCGAATCAGAATGCTCCGCCGTACAGCACATCTACCTCGACGCCCCGCACGGCTTCAACATAAACGGCGACCAGATGCGGGCTCTCGCAGCCGCGCCCCGCGCCCTAGAGTCCATCTCCCTCTGCGGCGCCCACGCCTCAGCCATCAATGCGAACGACGGCTCGTTCGTCGAAGCCGTCAGCCATTCGCAGTTCGACTCCCTGCAGAGCGTCATGATTTACCGACATCGACACCAGGAGATCGACGGCCACGGCCAGCGCGCCTTCTACCCCAGTCTCCTGGACGCGCTCTACCAAGCTGATGTGCTGCTCCGGATGGCCGTCCACTGTGAGGATCTGACGCTCGAGGCTGCGAATGTGGACTTTGGCGATGAGAATGGCGCAGAGGCTGATGCGGCTGTGTTCAGAATTCTGTATGCCTGGCCTACGAGCGTGGAGACCATGATTGTGTTCGGGGAAAACGCGAAGGAGTCGGCGCTCAGGGCTATAGAGCGGGGGTTTATCGAACTGATTCGGAAAGGGGATTACGAGAACCTGAAGGATTTATATCTGTATCAGCTGGAGGAGCGGCAGAATGTTGTCGTTGAGCCCAAATTTCGGTTCACGGAGATCATCGAGGTCGGGAAGGCGGCAGGCGTGAATGTGCATACCATGTCTAACAGAGGGCACATGGGGCATAGGTCAAGGTTTCCGATCGGTGTGGATAAGTTTGATATGGAGTCTGGGCCCTGGTTTACCCCTGATCGGTGGAATGATGACAAGTGGGAGGCGGATATTTACGACGGCGTCTTCAGGAGGAGAGAGAGAAGCACGACAGAAGTGGCCGGTTGAACGGTTACATTTCAACGCAATTCAGATGATTAATGAGACATAGTCGAAGGTCATCTCATACTGTGACAACAGCCATCACTTTCGAAGTACAGCTATCTCATTAATCATAATCATTACTATTGATTCTTTTGAGGGTGTATGTACATAAAGTTACGGGCAATGACACTCGTCTCGGTAGACGAGCAGCCACCCAGCAACTTGCGATATGCTTAGGCAAAAGGCCAGTAGGCGAGCTCGTACATGTAAGCCAGCGCCATCTTGGCGTGCTCGTTAACGTGCTCAAACGAAACGTGCTCCATCGTGTCGTTGGGCGTGTGGATGTACGGGTTGTGGTTGCCAAACGGCGCCTCAAAGATGAACGAAGAGGGGAAGCCGTTCCTGTTGGCGGAAGCATGGTCAGAGCACGCGTAGCCGCAGACGGTCTCCTCGTAGGGGATGTTGGTGAACTGGCCGATGGCCTTCTTGAGGAACTCGTTCTGGTCGGCGTCGGTGAAGTCGGTGACGAGGCCGAAGCGCTCGACACCGTCGCGGCCGCCGTAGCCGACCATGTCCTGGTTGAGCATGGAGACGACCTGGCGGTTGAGGGTGCGGTACTGGGTGAAGATGTCCTGGGAGCCGAGCAGACCGGCCTCCTCGGCGCCGTACCAGTGGAACTCGAGGGTGTTGAGGATGTCGCCGTCCTGGACGCGCTTGTCGGAGAGGACGGCGCGGAGGACCTCGAGGTTCATGAGGGAACCGGAGCCGTTGTCGTCGGCACCGGGAGCGCGGCCGGTGCCGCGGTCGCCCGAGATGACGGAGTCAAGGTGGGAGCCGAGGATGACGGTGCGCTGGTTGCGGCCGGGGATGGTCACGATGAGACTGGGCTGGGCCCAGGCGACGTGGCGGACGTAGCGCAGGTTGACGAAGGGGATGCCGCTCTCGTCGATGGCCTCCTTGATCTGGTCGTGCAGCCAGTCAACGGCCTGGACGCCCCAGTTGGAGAGGTAGTAGCGGTTGTGGAACGAGGAGAACTTGGTCAGGAGCCTCTCGATCCTCTCCATATCGAGCTTGGGGGTGAGCTCGTCAATGGTGCACTTCTGGTGGAACTTGTCGGGGAAGGGCAGAGCCGCGGCGACGGCGAGCCTGTTGGCCGACACCTCCTTGTCCTGGAACTCGGTAATGTCGAAGAAGTGAGCGCCCCTCTGCTAAGATGTCAGGATGGCCCCGCAGAAGAGTTCAGTCTGCAGTCCAGAGGCCTACTTACGTCCATCATCTCGAATTTCTGCTCCTCGGTGACCTCAATGGTAACGCCGGGGGAAGTCTCAAGGGTGAGCATCTTGACAGCGCGGCCGATGGGAGCGGTGGCGCTGACCGAAGCCACGAGCGCGGCGAGAACAGGGGCAGAGTAACGCATACTGGCGGTGGTGACCTTTCTCTCGGGGATGTGGGTGAAACTTGGAGTTCTGGAATTTGTCTATCAATCTGACCTGAATCCTGAAGAGATCATGAAAGCAGCCCGAGGGACCAGAGTGGAGGCAGGGCCTTCATATACGTGGTGCCTGCTGCAGGCCGTCCTGAGCTGTCAGCTCCTACCCGTCAGCTTCAGCGTCGCATCCCCGCTCCTGCAGAAATCTTGCTCGCCTCGTTGCTCGGGAAGCGGGTGCAACGATACTAGCAACGAGGCCCAGATGCGAGGGCTGCACTGAAAGAGGAAGCTCATAGACGTCGGTTTGCTGCGGGCAGGACAGACAGGACAGTCAAGACGAAGTACCAAGCCCGCGGTCTGTCGAGCTTCCAGAATGGAGCACACTATAATCCATAAAGATGGACATTGGTTCCTGTGGCGTATGCAAGGTACCCTGTCTGTGTGCGCCCGACTTGTTTATTCCCCGCATCGGATGATCCGCGATGATGATTCCCTTACGGTGAGCATGTTTTTCTCGTGTTGCTGCGGGGCGGTCGCCTCTCCGTCGGTTATCCTTGGATGGAAAGAACATTTCGTTCTGATCAACAATTAGCATTGGACCTCTACATGTTTTCGTTTTTCACCCAATGCCTGTGCATCTGGTGATGAAGTCCCCAACTGCTTTCATGCCGCCATAGAGATGCCTTCGCCGCAGTTTCCTGACCACCTTGTCGCCGTCTCACTCATCAGCCCTGTTGGCTTGAGTAACACCGCCAGTCGGTGTGTGACGGGACGCTGCCGACAGGTCATCTCCTGGCCAGCCGACTGAAATGGGAAGGTGACAGACGGAGCCAAGCCGTTGAGACCAGGAACTGATCGCGACTATTGGCGTTCGGATGGCTGGTTGTGCGGGGAAATAAGCTTGGCGTGCATATACAGGTGTTGGACCGCTTTCCAAATGGGAAGGCCTCGAAACGCAGGCTTGAGCTGACGGTTCTGCCAAGGGACTTTGGTCCAGCCGAGGGATCGAGAATGTTTTGCTTCGTCAGTCGGCCAATATACATTTGTCTGCGTGTATGTCGCCCAGGCGGCGCTGTGCCGTCTAAGGACCAAGGAATCGATAACGGTTGATGCCATGAAATTTGCGTTCCTGAGGCAGCTTGAGGCACGGAAACCGATGTGTCGACATGCTTGAGCTTAGCGAGTATCCTCTGGCCATGGCCATGGATAACCTGAGCTGCCACTTGGTCCTTGCTTTTGATTCTTCGGGCCACTGAGCTTCCACTTGGTGCTTCAGCATCTGTCGAGGCTCTATCAGGTGAATCATGACCCCAGCCTGGAAGCTGGAAGCTTGAGCTTGCCGAATTGGCGAAAAGAATGAACTCAAGGCGGCGCTTGGAGGTTTCGAAGAAGAGCAAAACTGGAAAACGGTTTGCATGATCGAAAGAGGATCACGACAGATATATGTAGTCGTGGGACGCTGGCCATCAAGGTTGCCCATGTTCCTGCATGTGCGACGTCGTGTAGGGTGAACATCTGGGCATCCCATCGGCAGACAATGGGCGCCAGTGGCTGGTCCTTGCCGCAGCCAGTCCGCTCTGGTAGCGGTCAATTGGTGATGTGAAATCGCGACAGCGGAGCCCCATGTTTTCGTGTCGCATTGCATCGCTCGGACGCTGCTCATGTGTGACGTGAATCAAGGAGGCAAAGGAAGAAGGAGGTATTTTGGGGTTTGGTTGTGAAGAGAACATATGCGACTGGACGGAATCCTATAGTCGGGGCGCAAACACTGCTTTGAGGGATTGCTGCCCCGACCATGTGCATGAACCTCCCGCCTTCCTCTGAAGCAGTCTTGAATCTCCCCCTCTGACCAACCTCCCCAGCGAAGAAATCTCGTACCATCGATTCATGAAGTTATAAACCAACCGACAGCCAGTATTTTCGGCTCATGAGGTCGTTACATTGTCCATATCCTTGCGAATCGCCGCACCCCCATACTTTACGCATCAGATACGGCTCAAGAACACACATTACAAGAGGACTAGCGACTACTTCGTGGATCTCTTTCTGCACAGATTTGGTCTTCCTACGCCTTGAAGCTGGCTAGGAAGTGTTGGCTAAATGGATAGTCAATGTATCTCTTCGGCTCCTTGGGCGTGTAAAAGGTCGAGCGATCATACGGCTCCAGGTCCACGCCCGACAGCACCCGATGCACCAGATCAGGGTTCGTGACGAAGTACCTTCCAAAGACAATCGCGACGTCGTACTTCTTGTACGTCTCATCAACCGCCGCCCGCGCCGTGCCAGGCTTGAACCCCCCTGCCAGCAACACAGGGCTCACGTTGTCCCAAAGCTCGACCATCCACTGAACCGTCCGTTGGCCGCCGCAGTCGGCATCATCGTTACCTCGGACTCTCGCCTCGATGAGGTGTAGGTACGCCATGCCAAGCGGCTTCAGCTGCTCCACCAGGTATCGGAAGCTCGGGTCGGGGTCCTCCATCAGCATGCCGCCAAAGTCGCTGTACGGACTCAAGCGGATAGCAGTCCTGTCTGCGCCGACCGCTGCGATGACGGACTTGGTCACCTCAATGTGGAAACGCGCGCGGTTCTCAATGCTGCCGCCCCAATCATCCGTACGCTTGTTGCACGTCGTTTGCAGGAACTGATCGCATAGATATCCGTTGGCGCCATGGATCTCGACGCCATCAAAGCCCGCCGCGATGGCGTTCTTCGCAGCAGTCGCGTAGTCGCTGATCGTTTGCCAGATATCATCCTCGCTCATGGCGACCGGCGTCGGGCTGTCGGCGTTGATGGGGGTCGCGCTGCTCGACTCGAGCTTGAATCCCTCGGCGTGGAGCGGCTCAACCTGGCCGGCGCGGCCTTGATGCCAGAGTTGGCAGTAGATCTTGCATTCTTTGGCGTGGACGGCATCGGTGACCTGTTTCCAGCCGGCGATGTGTGAGTCGGTCCAAATCCCCGGCACATTGCGGCGGCCGACGGCGCGGTGGGAGATCAGGGTTGCCTCGCTGATGAGGAGTGTGCCTGGGACGCAAGCGCGTTGCTCGTAGTACTCTGGGGGCAATCGTCAGTCACTGTGGTTTCTTGCGTGCTAACGCCACTCTCTCAGACCTTTGGTGATTGAGATTGGAGTCCAGCTATCGTCACAGCGATATCGCGTCAATGGCGCCATGGCCAGGCGATGACCCAGGTCGACAGATCCCACTGTCAACGGTTCTGAGAGTTTTGTCATGGCGTGTTTATGAAGGGGTCGCGAAAGGAAGTCGACAATCTCGATGCGTGTTTCCTTACTTTGCCGCAGTGGACAAACATATACAGTTGCGTCTTGCGAGCGAAGGTCTATTCGTTCAACTGCGAGGCCTACGTCAACACTTGAGCAGGGGTATCATTAGCTTCAAGAGGGGCATCCATCCAGTCGCGGGGTTCCTGGGCCTAAGCCGAGCCCTCACCTGTCCAAGACCCTCATTACGGCGCCATCGAACCCGATTTCCAATCACCAAATCGGCACCAAGTTACGGAACACTCCCAGCTGTCGACGGCTCCAGGGCAAGGCAAGGCACGAGCACGACACGCGAAAGATCGGCCCAAGCATCCGCCACCCGCCTCCGCCTCCACTGGGCTGTTTGGTCTGTTTGGCCCCCTTTTCGTCATCCCACAAAGTCGTTCTCTACGCGCCGATAGCACCCCGATGAGGCGTCGGCTCAAAATTTGCCGACAGGGACGCCGGACTCTGACGAAAAGGCTTGACCAACGGCTCGACATCGGATCCTTGCCATCGGGCATAATGGTCGACGGGCCGTTCATCGGGAAGCCTTTGGCCACTAACAAGCGATGACACACGGATGTGATCCAGTTTTTGCAGGAAGAAGTCTTTCGCCATGGGATTTGCATGGCGGCATCTCAAGCCGACGAATTTGTTTTGGTGAATCTGTGGAAATAATCCGGAAGCCAATTTTTTTCAATTCCTTCATGGCCTGAATGATTGTCTGCTCTCAAGATTTCTTTCCGAACACTGCTTTATGTACATGCCTCTCTCGCTTGTAATTACCAACTTGTGTTGATTACGATGATATCAAGATGAGGGCCGAATCTTCTCCCATCAACGACCCCGAAAGGCCCCCGGCTCGCGTCGCCAACAACCACAAGCCATGCAACGAGACTTCCTCCGATGACGAGCCGAGCGTCAATGACGCGGCTGTTCTTGGTACTACATCCAACGATGCCCGCGACGACAGCGACGCCGAGAGCATTGGCGGGCAGCGAAACACCATGACCTCGAAGCGGCTGCTCATCGCTGTCCCCGCGCTGTCTGTCTGCCTGTTCGTCTCCTTCGTAGACCAGACGAGTGTGTCGACGGCCACACCAGCCATTGCCGGCGACCTGGACACGGGGACAGCCACCTCATGGGTTGGTGCTTCGTTCTTGATTGCCTCGACCGCCTTCCAACTCATCAATGGCCGACTTTCGGATATCTTTGGGCGGAAGAACTTGCTTTTGATCTGCCTTGCTTTGATGGGGCTTGGGGATCTGGCATGCGGCTTTTCGCAGACGGCCGAGCAGCTGTTTGCTTTTCGAGCTATTGCTGGTATTGGAGGCGGTGGCATCAACAGTCTGGTGATGATTATCGTCAGCGACATTACGACGTTACAGAACCGCGGAAAATATCAGGGTAAGAGCTCGTGATCATTGTGAATTCTTCACCCACTGACGTATTCAGGCATCCTCGGGGCCATCATCGCACTGGCCAACGGCGTCGGCCCCTTCTTGGGCGGCGCAGTCGTCGAATCTTCAACATGGCGCTGGGTCTTCTGGATGATTCCCATCATGGTCGTCCCGTCCGCCATCGTCATCCTCTTCTACCTCCCCCTGAAACACCGTCCCGGCAACTACGTCGAAAAGATGAAAAAGATCGACTACGGCGGCATCGTCCTCAACGTCGCCTCGACCCTCCTCCTCCTGATCCCCCTTTCCGGCGGCGGCGTGACCTACGCATGGGCTTCCCCCTTCCTCATCTCAACCATCACCATCGGCGCCGTCCTCGCCGTCCTCTTCGTCCTCTACGAATGGAAGCTCGCCGCCCTCCCCATCATGCCACTCCGCCTCTACCGCGCCCCGCACTGCAGCTACCTCTACGCGCAGTCCTTCCTGATCGGCCTCGCCTACTTTGGCAACTTCTTCTACCTGCCCATCTACTTCCAGTCTGTCCTGAAGAACTCGCCCCTCGTCTCCGGCGCCCTAATCCTGCCCATCGTCATCACGACCTCCTTCGGCTCCATCCTCAGCGGCCACGTCATGGGTCGTACAGGCAGGTATATGCCCTGCATCCTTGTCGGTTTCATCCTATGGACCCTCGGCGCGGGGCTGACCCTCATCTTCGACCGCGGCACGGGCCTCTGCGCGCTGATTTCGATTCTCGTCGTCGAGGGCGCGGGCATCGGGCTCACGCTGCAGCCGACGCTCGTAGGCATGTACGCTAACAGCCGAGGCGAGGACAGGGCTGTGACGACGGGGCTGCGGAATTTCATCCGGACTATTGGCGGGGCGTTTGGGCTTGTTGTCTCGGGTGCCATCTTGTCGAATACGCTTAGTAGAGACCTCACGAGGGGAGGGTATATGAATGGTGGGGATGTTGCGAGGCTGACCAGTTCCATGTATGAGCTTGAGGCGATGGGGCTCGGGGAGGAGAAGATGGACAGGATACTGGCGGTGTACATGGAAGGACTGCATTTCATATTCATATTTTACATGGTTTGCGCTGGGTTGGCTTTGGTGCTGACGGCGGGGGTGGGCAACACGGATTTGAAATCGAAGGCGCCGGCTGAGGCACGGGACGATGAAGAGGCTCCTCGTGAGGTTGAGGCTGGGAGTCTGAGCAGGGCTAAGAGGGGAGGAGCTGAGACGAAGGCTGATGGCCAGGATACGGAGCAGCCGGTGTTGAGAACGGCCTCGCGTTGAAGTGTTCCGGATCAGTCTTGCATGGTGGTAAGGGGCACATAGCATATTAGGTGCATTGCATTATGGAAGGTTGAATCTCCATATAGAAATGGCATGGAAGTCAATGGTTGAAATCATTTGCATTTTCCGTTTGGACTGGTCGCACACTTTCGTCTACCGCCCAGGGGAGAAGTGCCATGAGAGTTTGACAAGACACAGAGCAGCCCTGCTTGGCTGTGTTGCGACTCTACATTTGCCTCCTCTTCCGTATGCCGATGACCCAGGACTCAAATCTGGCCACGACTCAGCAGCATCCATTCCCACCCTCCGACATCGCAATGTAATCGGCAAAAAGCCCGCAAACACCGATTACTACTCATCACGACATGCTGCCTCTCTGGATGAATCGACACATCTCCAAATGTTCAATCCGAGTTCCGGATTCCGCCCCGGACTCCGAACTGCACGATTAGAGAGCGAAGCATCTCACGGTAGCAATTACATCATCCATCCTGCATTTCCCAGATCTTATCATCCAGCGCCCGCAGCTCAACCCCGCGGATCCGCAGTGGGACGACGCCAACGCCTTATCACGGTCGATTAACGATGGAGCCAGGGGCATGTCAGTCTACGTAACACACGTTGCTCGTCTACCGATTCTGCAGCCCTGCGGTTCGTCTCAAGCCGATGCTGCAGGTAGCTTGACATTTGCGCCTTTGGCCTACGACCCCTGATGCTACCACATGGTTGATAACAGGCTGTCAGGACAGGGGTGCGATAAAGCTCTGGCGGGGTTGGAGGGGCAGGAAGGTTGATGCCAACGAGACAGTGGTGCTTCTGCAAGACGGGTGTGACGAGCCGATGAAGCTATTCATAAGACCACATTGTCCGGCGTCCAACTGTGGTGATGCCCTTGACATTGCCTCATCTTCACCAACCGGTTCTCACGTCCCTAGCCCCTGACATCACCTCCATCATGCCGGAAATCTACAGCGCCCACCCCGACTACGGTTTCGACCGCGACTTCAAAGGTTACGGCGAAAAGGGTCTCCAAGGCCTAAAATGGCCCAACGGGGCCAAAATCGCCGTATCATTCGTGATTAACTACGAGGAGGTAAGTCCCCCTTGACTGCCACAGCCATATCATTCCTCCATCGCTCAGAAACGTAACTAACACAATCACAGGGCGGCGAACGCTCCGTCCTCCTCGGCGACGGCGTCTCAGAAACCAACCTCCGCGAACACCCCGGCGACGCCAAGCAAAACGAGCGCAACTACAACTGCGAGTCGGAATACGAATACGGCTCCCGCGTCGGCTTCTGGCGCCTCTTCCGCCTCTTCAACGATAACAAGATGAAGTTCACGCTCTACGCCGTGGCGTCGGCTGTCGAGTCGCAGCCCGAGGTCGCCGTGCGCTGCGTAGAGGAGGGTCATGATGTCGCGTCCCATGCCTACCGCTGGGTCGACCATCATGATTTCTCCATTGAGAAGGAAAAGGAGTATATCCGCAAGGGAATCACTTCTTTGAAGAACATCACGGGGTATGCGCCGAAGGGGTGGTACTACGGTCGGCCGTCGCCGCATAGCAGGAGTCTTCT
The DNA here is from genome assembly GCA_002851675.1 of Verticillium nubilum. NCBI lineage: Eukaryota > Fungi > Ascomycota > Sordariomycetes > Glomerellales > Plectosphaerellaceae > Verticillium > Verticillium nubilum. The sequence goes on from NMXI01000022.1 coordinate 194,434, forward strand.
GCCGCAGGTGTACGCTGAGATGGGCGAGGAGCTCGTCTGGGCGAGCGACACGTATGCTGATGACGTGCCGTACTGGACGGACCTGCCGCACGAGCGGACGGCCGAGACGCCAAAGGGGTGTCTGATGGTGCCGTATAGCTATGACTGCAATGACTTCAAGTTTCACACGCAGGGGAGCGGGTTCCGCGACCCGAACGGGTTCTACACGCATCTGCAGAATGCGTTCGACGTCATGTATGAGGAGGGCGAGGCGGGTGCGCCGAAAATGATGACTATTGGGTTGCACTGTCGGATCGTGGGGAGGCCGGGACGGTTCAAGGCGTTGAAGGACTTTGTGGAATATGTTGGGGCGAAGGAGGGGGTTTGGGTTGCTACGAGGACTGAGATTGCGGAGGCCTTTAAGGAGCAGTTCCCTTACAAGAAGGGACAGTTGGCGTGATGTAGAGGGTAGTATAGAAGTCATGTCGTTTGAGCTTGTGTTATTTGCCTTGAGCGCAGTTGTCGTGCTTAATGAGGTTGCGTGTCAGCTCTGGACGGCAGATACTTCGTTCTGGTCGCGTGGTGTCTTCTCGTAATCATCAGTGGTGTATTTGTAGCATCAAAATAAATATCGTAAACTTGACGCATCTTAGATGGCCATGCCTCTCATCTTCAACACATCTGACCAGTCTTCATGTGAATATGATTTGATATCACTATCATGTCTCCTAGTGTCTGAAAGTCTACATATTATTCAATTTAAGTACTGAGACGCATAGAGATCACATACACCCACCGACACTCCCAAACTCCCACCCCGAATCCACCCCCTGATCCCCCATCTGCATAGGATCAACACCATAACTCCCTCCCAGCCCCTGAGCCTCATCATACCCCTCCCACGCATCCATCTGCGACATGTTCACCTCCCCTTCATCCCTCACCATCTCATTCCACATCCTCCACCCCTGCCACCCCCCCGGCGCCTCCTCATCCACCTCCATAAACGCTTCCTTCACAGCATCAGACACCATATGGCTCATAACCGGCTTCTCCCCCGAAGCATCCTGCCCCTTCCCCTGACCAGCCTCCCCACGCGGCAAACCCCCCTCATCTCGAAGCCGCAGCGCCCTCTCCCCCGCCACCCGCAACGGCACCCCCTCCCCTCCGCCCGGCCCAACAATCGTCCTCAGCAAGCTCCCCGACAACGCATCAAACACATCCCGATACTTCACAGCGCCCGGCCACTTTTCCCCAAAAATGGTCAACGACTGGCTACATGCCCGCGTGGCCTCGAGCGCGTCAAACCCCCACAGACCGCGGTCGCGCCACAGGCAGTACGACAACGTCAGCCCGGCGACGAAGCAGCTGTGCAGCGAGACCATGGTATAGCTGAGCGTCTTCTGCTGGTTGAGACGGCGGTAAGCCGTGCAGACGCTGGCTGCCGAGCGAGCGCAGGTTCGGAAGCGAGGGTCTTTGGGCTCGAGGGTCGGCAGGAGGACGGTGAAGAGGGCAAGGAGGCCTTTATGATATTGTCTTTGGAAGTCAGCATTTTTCTCAGCATAGATATTCCAGAGAAAATGTTACGAACAGCGTGAAGAAGTCGCGCGAGTCGTGGTAGGCGCTCTCGGGGTCGTACATCCACGTGATGTGCCCGGCGTCCTTTGGCGGGTGCGGAATCGTACGCGCCCACTCGTCGAGGTCGGCTCGCATGGCGGCCATCTTGCGGTCGAGCTTTGCGCGGTCCACAGGATCACCTGCGAAGACGTCCTTGTCGACGCGGAAGACGGTGCGATGGATTCGCGACTGTATCCGCTTGAGCTTGATGATGTGGATGAAGGGCTCAATGTTGGACCAGCTCGTAGGTGAAGCCGAAGACGGATCAGCTTGCTTCTGCGTGAGATGGCGAAATTCGGGGCTCGGACTCGGGAATTCGCAGTTGATGTCGCGGTCGGCGATGGCAAAGGCCCGGCCGAGAACGACACTTGTGACGCGGTCGAGACAGTAGCAGCACCAGAATACCCTCTTGCGGATCTCCAGATCACGCGCATCCTGCGTTGATGACCGCCCTACCCTCTTCCTGTGCAAGCCCATCTCGATACATACAGACACGGCATACCTCACTTGGCCCCAGGCGCCGGCACCATAGGGCGACCTCTGCCCGTGGACGGCCAGCAGCAGCAGGAACTGCACGGTGGCGAGGTTGTGCTGCTCGAGGATGTAGTCCATGGGCTCGATGGCGGCAATGAGATGCGTCTCAGGATCGACGCCGCAAGGCTTACGAGTCAGTTGCAGGAAACGGGCAGAAATGGCATATATGAGATGGATGATACTACGTTGTATGATGGAGAGGGCACCTTGCTCGTACTGGCGCGTGAAGAGCAGAGCGTACACCTGACGGTCAAGCAGGGGCCAGCAGGTGTGCATGCGGTCGAAGAAGACGTCGAACAGGATTCGAGCCTGGTCCGGGGCGGGAAACTCAGAGACATCGTCCGAGACTACCGATCGAGGAGCTGGTGGGATCGAGTGTGTAGGCCGCAAAACGTTGCCTGGGTTGTGCTCGCGCGATGCGGTCATGGCCTGGGCAATGGCACGGCCGCCGGAGCCGTGGAAGATGGAGGCTTGGATCATACGGGCGATGGTGGCACCGGAGCTGGAGCCCAGGTAGAAAGGCTCGGGTGCTGTGTCGGTGGTGCCGGAAGCGCAAAGAGAGAGATAGGCGACACCGTCAACAAGGGAGTGGTCTTCGGGCTCTTCGTCTGAGATGGAACCTCGCGAAGGTCGCAACCCTTGAGGAGAGCTTGAAGGTATAGATGTTATCGATACATCTTGCTTGCTGCGAGTCTCTTGATTCGATGCCGAAGATTCCTTGAAATGGTCCTCGGCATATGCAGGGAGGCGGGCCTCGAGAAAAGCGATGCGCTCCTCAAGGGCGTTGATATAGAGCGACTTGCCGCCGGGATACTGCGGCCGAAGAGTCCGCTCATACAAACAGGCGACGCCGGCCCTCTCACACGACTTGCACACGGGGTGGGCGCCGTCACAGCGCTGCTTTCGCCGCTTGCACCGCTTGCACGCCAGCGCCACGCGGGACTTTCTGGGGGCCGCAGAGGACGCCGAAGGCCTGCTGTGAGGGCTCGGGGGACTGTCAGGGGGGGCTTGGCTGCTGTCACCGTCATTGGAGAAGATAGAGTCAGTTCGAAAGTGCACCATGATGGAACCTGTTTGGGCGGTGATCTCGTGTTCGTCTCTCGTCGTCAGACCTGCGGATCAGTTCGTTCCAGGGAGTCGGATCGTGTTCCCTCTCAACATGAGACTCGGCGTGTTGATCCTCGAATGCAAGATATCGTGTCGTGGGGACTGGGGAAAAACAGGAAGAAATCGAGCCGAGGATATTGCCATTGTCATTCATCATGAGGCTCATCGAGTTCGGAACCTGAACCTGAACACCTGAACCTCACAGCGGAGTTCGGAAGTCAGGAACTCGGCTCTCCGCACCTGCAGCCCCCTCTGGCGCCCGCAGCTTGTCGTGATGCTCATGCCACGAGGTCGATCGGAAGGTGGAGGGCCTGTCCTTGGCTGTCGTTGTCACCTTCACTGGCGACAGAAAGGCGTTGTAGATAAGAGGCGGCCATAGTTCCAGCACAACTCCACCTCCACACCACTAATCTTGGTCAATGATGGGTCGATCTTCCAATCAAAGACCCTCGAAGACCTTTACAGAAGGGCGGCTGCGCGGGTCGGGAGCTTCGAACCGACATACTGGTCTCGCTGGGCTGGTGGTGCGTCAGCGTCACTGTGCAGGGATCTGGGATCTGGGATCTGGGATCTGTCACTCTTTGTCAGTCTTCCTTATCTTGGTGGGGAAAGGCGACTAGGATCCAAAGCTCACCACTGTTCTCCCCGAGTTCGTTTCCTGTCGTGGTTCCAGCCAAGAGACCTTGGATCCAGTCAACCGCTCTTCCACGCACCGGTACTCACAACAATCACTCCAGTCACTCCAGCAGTCACATTCTCTTATCGCCTAATCCCAAGCCATCCCATGGCGAAATCATGTCGGCAGAAACACGCCGATGCTGGCGATTGTCGTTCGCGAGTCCATTCCGGGGAAGACACGGCATTCAGTCAGAGTGGCGTTCAATATGAAAGGACGCGAATCTGCATCATGAAGATCAGTCAGAAGGTCTAGATAGATGCAAGATCAAGCATACCAGTTGTAACAGTCAGTGTCTTCAAGCTCATCAACACTCAAGCTCATCAAAACACAAGCTCATCAGAACACAATACTTACCTGCGCACAGCCAAACATTGTCATCCACAGCCAAGCAGCAATCATGGCCCGTCTCCGCATCCCAACGCAGCAGCAGTTCACGGCACCCTTCCAGTCGCGGGCCGCCTTTGTCGACTTCCTGCGTACCCCCGAGGGCATCCATGGCCATGCCACCATTGGCGACGCGCGTTGGTCCAACAAGGACCTCGAGCCCACGCCCCTCGAGCACCGCACGTGGACCTGGTATAATTTGCCTCTGTACTGGTTTTCCAACCAGTTCAGCCTTACCGGGTGGAACACGGGGTCCGCCCTCGTGGCCGTCGGCTTGGTGAGTGCCTTTTCTTTCCTGCCGTCATATGCATCCCTGCCACACCGTCAGACCGTTGTTCCCATGTTGTGCCAAAGGATATCATGTCGGGCAAGATTCTGACAAGCGCAGACCTGGCAGCAGTCCTTCATCTCGTGCGTCCTCGGCTCGCTGCTCGCCGCCATTGTCGTCGTCGCCATGGCCCGTCCGGGCGCCAAGTACCACATCGGCTTGTGAGTCTCTGATGCCATGCAAAACACACTCATCCACTGACCTACCCAGCCCCGTGCTCTGCCGCTCTGTCATGGGCATGTACGGCTCCTACTTCTTCGTCGCCATCCGAGCCGTCGTCTGCATCATATGGTACGGGTTAGTACACACGCCACCACCCATCCCATGAGAGGGGCTCATACTTACCTTGAACCCCAGAATTCAAACCTTCTACGGCGCCTCCATCCTCTCCGTCATGTTCCGCTGCATCTTCGGATCCTCATGGACCGGCTTCACCAACACGCTTGCCGCGAACGCCGACATCACCTCCAAGACCCTGCTCGCCTTCTTCATCGTCTGGCTCCTCGAATTCCCCTTCATGTGGATACACCCCCGCCACATCCACTACATCTTCACCGTAAAGGGCATCACCATGCCCATCGCCGCCTTCGCCCTCTTCGGCTGGTGCATGGCCAACGGCCGCGGCCTCAACGGCATGGACAGCTACTCCCGCAACGCCGCCGTCGCAGGCACCCCCCTAGGCTGGTCCATCATGAACGGCATAAACGTCATCTTCGGCAGCCTGAGCCCCATGCTCGTAAACCAGCCTGATCTCTCCCGCTACTGCCGCAAGCCTCGCGACGCGGGCCCCATCCAGGGCGTCAGCGTCTTCGTGTCGTCTGTCGTCGTCTTCTTCCTCGGTCTCGCTGCGACGACCTCCATGCAGGGCGTCTATGGTGAGGCCTACTGGAACATCTGGGACCTGCTCGGCGCTATTCTCGACCACAACTGGACACCGGGAGCACGCGCCGGGGTCTTCTTCGTCGCATTGGCCTTCCTCCTGGGCGTCTTTGCTACTAACTTCGGTGCCAATTCTATCCCGTTTGGGGCTGATATGACCGGGCTATTCCCGAAATGGCTCACCATCAAACGAGGTCAAATCCTTTGTTCCATCCTTGGTGTTGCGGTGATGCCATGGAAGTTAATAGCGAATGCCAAGGCCTTCCTTTCTTTCTTAGGCTCGTATTCGATATTTATGGGGCCGTTATGTGGTGTAAGTCCATTTTTTAAATCGATTAACCACTATGTTGAAGCTAACCGACAAGGTGATCATGATAGACTATGCCGTGGTGAGGCGTGGAAACGTCCATGTACCGTCATGCTACAATGGCAGCAAGACGGGACTGTACTGGTTCAAGTCAGGCGTAAACTGGATCGGTGCTGCGGCCTGGCTACTCGGTACGACCATGGGAATTCCTGGTCTGATCGGACAGTACCAGCCGGATATCATCAGCGACGCGGCACGGCGGATGTACATGATGGGGTGGATCCTGACATTCGTGACGGCGTCAGTCGTCTATGTTGTAGGCGTCAAGGTCATGTTTCGCAAGACCATGAAAATCCAGGTCTTCCCCACGGGTTTCGATGCGCCGCTCAAGTGGGAGTGGCTCGCGAACGAAGGTCGGGACGGGTTCTTTGAGGGCGAGAGGGAAGGTGAGCTGTATGCTGCAGGAACACCGGCAACGACCAGTGCAGAGGAAGTGCATCTTGGCGAGAAGGGGCAGAAGAGCGATGTGAGGCAGAAGGCTGAGCACTAATTGGGCGGCCACTGATTTCCAGGTCTGGGTTTAAATGCTGTTGTTGGTAATTCTTAGAACAAGCCTCTTTAGATTCCAAGAATTGGTAGTTTCCGACATGGCCTAGCTGTGACCGGGCGGTGTTTTCAGATTTAAGACTCGTTATTACTCTGACCGTGATGAAAGCATAGAACGTACCATCATCGCAGTTTGGAATCATGGTCAAGATGTGTGAGATGATTCTTTCTGTCTGAGAAAATCCGAAGGCGTTCGCGGCGATGACTGACATTGTAAGCAACGGCCAGGGAGCCCTATCTTGTATTTGTCACAAAGCTGTCGGCTGCAGATGAAGCATCGAGGACTTACGACCAGAGGCCAGAGTAGCGTCCGATGTTGCATTCGAGGAGGAATCGAATATATCAAAATAAACCTCGGTGTGAAATCAGTCGGCCAGTGAAGTCAGTACGACTGTTTTGTGTCAGACATCTCTTGCAAGGATAAAAGAAGGCTCGCCCTTTCAGATGCCATAAACCGCAAGTAAGAGCTCAAAGCTGGCCATCTCGACATGGCGTTCCTCGGTGAAGCATCCTTCGAACTCTCCAGCCTGTAGTCCGTCTCGAGCATCGGCCGGCGAGCAGCGGAACCTCAAGCCCCTGAATCTCGCGCAGGACCTCATTGGCATTACGTAATGCTCCCCGGAAACCACCGCGCCCGGTCCAAAGTCTCCGAAGCTTATCGCTGATGGTCCGCGGTGGAGTCTGCCTCAGTCGACAAGGGCCAGTGCAGTCGGCTTGAATGGGCCGACGCGCCAGCTATCGGCGCCCGAAGCCGGCGGGGTTGCAGCTCGGGGAGGGGCGCCACAGACGTGCCTTGTCGTGTTCGAGCCGCCAGATTCATAAGCATGACTCCGGTCTGCTGTTGGCTGAATGGAGGGGTAGATCACTGTGTTCAGTCATTAATGAAGCTGACGACGGACCTATAATCGACGTCAGACACAAACGCAGAACAGCACCTAAAGACTGAAAACAAAATACTCCAGCATGTCCAACGAACTTTACCGTCTCACGGCCACCGAAGCCGCAGCCAAGATCCGAGCCGGAGAAACGACTGTCGAGGAGTATGCCCGCTCGCTTCTATCACGAATCGAGGCACGGGATCCTGTCGTGAAGGCTTGGGCGTACCTGGACCCAGAACTAGTCATTGCGGAGGCGAAGAAGCTGGATCAGGTCCCTGCTGAAAAGCGAGGACCGCTTCATGGCGTCGCCATGGCTGTCAAGGACGTCATCTACACCAAAGGTCAGTCAGTCACTCTCCGGATAGTGAGTTGACAAATATACTGACGCCCAAAGACATGCCGACCCAGTTCAACTCGTCGATCTACGCCCAGGATGCTCCAAAGGTCGACGGGGCGTCCGTCATCATCCTCCGTCACGCTGGTGCGCTGATTTTTGGCAAGACCACGACTACCGAGTTCGCGGCCACCACGCACGGCTCAGCAACTGCGAACCCACACGACCCATCCCGCACGCCGGGCGGCTCATCCTCAGGCTCAGGCGCCGCAGTCGGTGACTTTCAGTGTCCGATAGGCTTGGGCACCCAGACGGGCGGCAGCACCATTCGCCCAGGATCCTTCAACGGCGTGTATGCGTTCAAGCCTACGTGGGGGGCCATCTCACGGGAGGGTCAGAAGATCTACTCCCTGATCCTAGATACACTGGGCCTGTATGCACGGAGTGTGGCCGATCTCGAGCTCTTGGCGGACGTCTTCGCGTTGGCGGACGACGTAGCACCAGCAGCAGATTTCCAGGTAAAGGGTGTCAAGTTCGCAGTGTGCAAGACCATGGTCTGGCCGCAAGCTGGACCGGGAACCGTCAATGCGCTGGAGACCGCGGTGGAGCTGTTGAGGGCTAAGGGCGCGCAAGTTGAGGAGATTTCGTTCCCGGAGAGTCTGGAGGATCTCCCCAAGTGGCATGCTACTGTCCTGGATTCGGACGGCCGAACGGCGTTCCTGCCAGAGTATCTGACTGCGAAGGATAAGATTGCGGAGCAGCTTGTGGGCCACGTCGAGAACAGCGGCAAGGTCTCGCGCGCAGAACAGCTCAAGGCCTTTGACAGCATCGCGGCTGCGAGGCCCGTGGTCGATGAGATGCTGAGCAAGTATGCTGCCGTACTGGCACCCAGCGTACCAGACGAAGCGCCGGAGGGGCTCGAGCGGACAGGGAGCGCGGCGTTCAACGTCATCTGGACGGTATGTCGGCCATTTTCCCTCGATTGTCTTCTCTAACGTGACTTGCTAGGCCCTTCACACGCCCGTCGTCAACGTTCCTGGGTTCAAGGGCGATCATGGCATGCCCGTTGGCATCTCGCTGGTGGCTCCGAGGTACCATGACAGGCATTTGTTGACTGTTGCGAAGAAGGTCGGCGAGATTTTCGAAGCGGAGGGCGGCTGGAAGCCATCAAACTGAGTTCTCGTCAACAGATGTGTGGTTAATCGATTTTGTATCGGGATTGTTGATCCGTTTTGGAGCGTCTTGCCAGACCTTTTGTAGGCTGCTGGTCATTTTGACCCGAGATTCGAACACGAAACAGAAAAAAGCCTTGCATGAGGACATTCTTGTACCTGTGAGAAGTAATGAGCGTGTCCACAACCCTCAGTAGACGGATTGCTTGGATGGCATCTCCAACCAGCATCTTCCAGATGCACAAGGTGACAACAGCGCTGGGCCCTGTGGGAAGACTGCGTCCACGATCGATTTGAACTCGATTTGAGCACAAACAGGCCAGTTGAATCTCGAAAGATACATATTGATGGCTGTTCGACGATCGATGATCGCTCGCTTCCTCGGGTGATGTTGTCTGGGAATGTCATGAGGAATCCACGGCCATCGTGAGGGTTTCACACCGTTTAGCCACATGTCACCCCTCCTTTCAGCCGCTGTGAACATGATCTCCTCATGATTAGGTGCTCATCTCCTCAGCTACTAATTGATCTCAAAGACCTTCCGTTCATCCTTTGATACCATTGACCCCGTGACTGACCACCTCAAACCAGGTACGGGACTAGCCATCACGACCAGCCACTTCTCAAGCATCAAATACTGCCATCGGCTTCCGTCAACGCCAGCAGCCGTCTAGACCGCAAAGTCATATTCCAAGAAAGCTTCTACGACTTCTATGAGCACATGGCAAGAAAAGGTCCAGTACACAGTCACACACATCAAGGCCAAGTCCAGCTGACACTGCAGTACACCCAATACCATCAAGCAAAGTGGTATCATTGCAGCCCTTGAGCGCATCTATATATAAGTCATTACCAAATATTCAATCGCAAAAAGTCCTCCTTCCGTTCCCCCATTTTGATGCATGCCAACCAATGCAAACGCAGATCGTCAAAAAACAGCCATCTTTCCAACTAGGCCCACTTGCCGAGGAAGCTCATCAGCGCCATGCCAGCCACGAGCCCGAAAAGCGAGAGAGCCGTGACGAGGGGACCCGCGTTCATGAGCTCGGAGGACGGGAACATCCAGTCCTCGGCCCACATCTCGACGACACCAACCCAGATGAGGATACCGGCTGATACGGCGTCGAGGGTGCCGATGGCGATGATGGTGTCGGGATCGTTGCCGTTGAACTGGTCGAGGACGGCAATACCGATGGCCATGCCGATGGGGGTGATCAGGGCGAAGGCGCTGGCGAGGAGGCACTTCTTCTTGAGGGAGTAGTGGGCGGGCTTCAGGGAGTCGGTCGTCGAGTTGTCGGAGCCGTCAGGAGAGGGGGCGGCAGCGGGATCGGTGTCGCTGGCGCTCTTAGTGGGAGCGACCTGAGCCGAGGCGTGACCGTGGCCGTGGCCATGTCCGGGGACCTGATGGACGGCGGGCAGAGTTCCGAGGGCGGCGATACGGCTACCGAGGGCGAGACCCTCGAAGACCTGGTGGAAGATGATGACGATGAAGAGGGTGCGGAAGAAGCTGTCGCCAGCCACAACAAGGGTGATACCGATAACTACGAATCATTAGTGAGAAATTTCCACCGCAGGGATAGTAGACTTACGGATGGAGTGGAACAGGATACCCGCCTCCAGGACCATGATACTGACAGTTTCAGGCCTGAACCACGACTTGGCATCAGGGCCGCGCGCCAGCTTGCTCTTGACGACACGCTGACCGATGTACTCGACGAGGAAAGACAGGAAAATACCAGCCATGACAACAGCAGACGTGGTACCCTCGAACTTTAGCGAGCCCAAGCATGGGTTGGCGAACATGAGTTGCGCATGGGTGTAAAGGTGGACGAAGGCGGTCGAGATGATAACACCAGTACCGAACTGCTTGATGATGAGGAAGATGACGTGCAGCCTCGACGGCAGGACCCGCATAAGGAAGATGGGCCCGAAGACACCAATGGCGCTGGTGACGAGAACGACGAAGAGGAGACCGACACGCAGGGGGACATCGTAGTCACGGTCCACTCTCTCGCAGGATCGAGTGCCTCCGCTCTCGCTCTCTCCAGGAGCAACGCAGTGCTCGACGCCGGCGTGGAAGTGGCAGTTCTCGCCCTGGGGGTCGCCGCTCGTGTCCTCATCGGCACTGGCCTCCTGACCTTCGGCGATAGCCTGGACATCAGCTCCAGCCTCATCCAGGCAGAAGAGCTCAGCGTCGTGAGGGTGGCAGTCGGTGAACTGCGCGGGGATGTCCTGCGTGGCGGTGGCTGTCGTGTCCATGGAATACTCAGTGGTGCCGTGCATACAGTACACAGCAGAGCCATGGGGGTGACAGCTCGTCAGCGCCGTCGGAGCGTCGGCGGCAGTGGTTGCCGCAGCTTCGGGCGCGACGGTAGCATCGGCCAAAACGACCTGAACCTCTGCGCCACCTTCATAGAAGCAGTACCTGGAGTGAGGTCAGCATGCTGAAATGGGGTGACGAGTAGATGAACATACAGATCGGTGGCATGGGGGTGGCAGCCCGTGTATGAGCTGGGAAGGTCACCACTAGTCGGTGTCGCAACGACCCTAAACTCTGTGCTGTCACCGGTACAGAACCTGATATTGTGAGCTCAAGTTTCAAAGCCATGATATCATACTTGACTTACTGCGTGCTAGCGACAACCTCGCAGTCTGAGATGGCCGAAACATCAGGTACGGCAGTCTGTCTCGCCACTAGATGCGCCTCAGGCGTCTCGCGGGCGACGATGTGTGCAGAGGCGGTGACGCTAGCCACGAGGCCAGCAGCGGCAGCAAGGGCCGAGACATGAAGTCGAGCCATTGTGTCGAAGGAAATGTGAACGGGGAGATAAGATGGGGTTAGAGAGATACGTGATGACTGAGCTCTCGAGATCAGGTCGAGGCAAAGCGGTCAAGGTTCCACGTGGACGGCGAGCGGTCTGCAGATGCGGATGCGGATGATACAAAGTATGAGGCGCGATTCAGCTGGTCGGAGGATCCTTTAGTAGGCAGTAGGTGACGAGCCTCAGCAAGGTACACGAGACGGTTGGCAAGAATTTTTCGATGACTGGTCTGTCGATGGTTGAGTTTCCAGGGCGCGAACACCTTGAGGGTTCAATGGGCCTGATGGATACCGGTTGTCGACGTGGGATGAGGGGACCAACGTCAACGGAGGGGCAAGGCTAGGCGAAGCAATGCTGAAGGATGAAATATTAGAAGTGGTGTGCCGGTGGGAGAGGTTGGCTTGGCCGTTGATGCCTCGGTGATTTCGCGCGAGGGAAGAAGCGAGATCGAGGCGCGGGACAAGTCTAGCTGACAAGGTCGGGATGACCGTTGCAAGGTAGATGGCGTGGTAGTGTGGTGTCTAGGGTCGGGGCTCAAAAAGGTTGTCACACGGGAATGTCGAATAGTGGTGTCGCAAAAAGAAGAGAGAGAGAGGAGAGAGACCAGCCTGTCGTTCAGCTCAGCCCGCTGCGATGGTGCGGTGACAAGCAGTCGTGCCCTTGGTCCACGACCGTGATGGTGCCAAGGTGCTGGGTTTTCCAGAGCAGCCAGAAAGTCACCATGTACCTCGAGGGTCAGAGAACCTTGATGGCCGTGATCTGGATCCACATCCCACTTTCGTCGGTCGCTGTTGCCCATCTGGATGTAGATGAGCACCCGGATGGCTCACGGTCGTCTTGGCAGGTCCCACTTCCAGCCTCTTGAGCGCAAATGGTAAGCGCGTCATTGTGACTGATTTCCTTCTTCTTCGATGCATGGGCAGCAATATTTGGCGACAAGTGTGAGTACGAGTTTCGAGCTGATGAAGATAATAGTCGGATCACATCTCATCTCATCTCATCACAGCAGGTCGCGCATGTGCCACAGGTGAAGCAACGGAAGCAGATGTGAATTAACCTTAACTCTCGATGGATCCGGCAAGAACCAACAGACGACGGCTCCACACTTGCCCGCCAAGCTTAAATCCCGCGTCGCACTTCGAGAACCTTGATGGCCGCGCTGGTCTTGGCAACCCCCACATCCGACTTCACCTCCTCCAACCCCACCGCCTCTTCTTCGTCTTCTCGTCTCGTCAGTGACAAAGGGCGGGCAACTCGCCACGCAACGTGGTAGCGATCCAGCTGACGGTGGGCAGCGGGATGTCGCTGATCGTTGGTCAGCTCCCTGTCAGCGCAGTTGGACGAGGCCCGCTCGCTGGGGTTGGGGTCTCAGCTGATGCCAGCGTTGCGAGACATGATCGCATATGGCGGTGCTGGTAATGGATGGTGTTGATGGAAAGATGGTGATCAACTTGAACGGCATAATCTGAAGGTTAAATGTTTATCTACATGCTTCTTGAATAAGCTTATTCAGTAGCTGATGTCTCTTCATCCTTATTCCGACTCGTGGCATGAACCCAGCCTCGGATCATTTGATGGACAGCCGGCTGCGACGTTGGTATTAGATATCGGCGGTGTCTGCGGCACGTCGGCATGTCAGACCAAGGTAAGATAACCAGTGGCGGGTATGGATATGCCTGCCGCGGATCTCCTGCTCCTTGTCGGGTAGGACAGTGAGCGTCGACCAACTCCGCGGACCCTCGGACTTGGGCTTCGTATCACTCGGGTTTGTCCCAGCAGGCAGCTTGCGTCGGACAGCATCAGACTCCCTACATATTCATGTCACAGCAATTCGTCAAGTGTATGCAAGGGCCGTGCCCAATTCTGCCCTATGGCTCTAATATTCGGCCTATCCTAATGTACAAGCCAAGAATGTTCGTGAACATCTCAACCAGAAAGAAGAGAAAAAGATGCCCCAAGGCCTTGGCCCATTTTTTTCATTCCCATCGCATTATGTGCTGCACGATTTGCAAATTTGCTAAGAAAACAGAGAGACCACCATAAACTCCCATCTTTACATGGCGAGCAGGGCAGCGACGGCAACGGCACCCATGCCGACAGCCACACCAGCGGCTCCAGCCTCGGGAACGTCCGAGGGAGCAGAAGAAGCCTCAGCATCGTCAGCACCGCCGGCAGAGGTGGTGGCGTTGCTGCCCGCGGCAGGGGCGGGGCCCTCGCAGTGCCAGTGGTCGCCGTGGGGCTCGCAGCCGACGGACTGGGTGGGTTGGGGAGGGAGGTCGGGGTGGACGGAGGCGGAGGCGGCGGCGGTGGTGACCTGGGCGCCAGTCTCGACGGCGGCCTCACAGTGCCAGTGGTCGCCGTGGGGCTCGCAGCCGGTGGAGGCGGTGGGCGAGGGGGGGAGCGAAGGGTGGAGAGACTCGGACGCGTGGGACTCGTGGTCGTGGTCGTGGTCATGCTCGTGGTCGTGGTCGTGATCCTCCTCGACGGCGGCGGCGGTGGTGGTGGTGGTGACGGGAGCCGCGGACGTGGCGACGGCAGACTCGGCGGCGGCATCAGTGGGAGCAGGTCCCTCGCAGTGCCAGTGGTCGCCGTGGGGCTCACAGCCGACAGACTCGGTGGGCGCAGGGGGCAGAGACTGAGCAACCGAGACGGAAGCAAGGCCCATGAGGGCGAGGATCTGAGCGGCCTTCATCTTGATGGACGGTGTTGCGTATGGACGTCTGATTGAGTGGTTGATGAGGATCGATTGTACAGGTCCAAGCGAATGATGACTCTTCGGTGGTGGGAAACGAATGTGAAGGTGAAGAAGGGAGAGTCAGGTGAAAGGGTTGCTGAATGCACCAGATCTTTATATCCGGCTTGCCACGAGCTGCGGGTTGTCCTGTACCGTAGGTACTTAGAGTGGTGCCAGCGCCTGCTTCCAGGATGAGACCTTGCAGGCTGTATGCGGGTTCATTTCTTGGCCACAGGAAGAAGGCGTCTTGATTCCCGATGCGATGTGAGTCGGCCCCGGTCCAGGACAGGCAAGCCAGGGTCAAGGCAAGCAGAACAAGTTGGAGTGAGCAAGTAAGTGAAGCGTGGATGGATCCACTTGGTTGGCTTGTATGTTCGCTTGATGCTTCGAATCATGATCATTTTGCCTTGCCACTAATCAGCTGCTGCTAACATTACTGGGGTCTTTGGTCAAGGAGGAAGGGGCAAGGGAGCAAGGAAGGAAGGCGAGGTGAAAGTCCAGATGGGCAAGGCAAGCGCGAGTGGGCCGTCTTGGCAGTGGCTCCTGCCTGTGCCCCATCCGGCCATCAGGGTCCTCGGTCCTCATCCCATGGCCATGTCCCGCATTCGGATGAGCACATGGACAAGGCCCATTGGTCGTTCCTTGCATCCACCACTACCTTACACACCACACCGACCGACCTCTTCTCGGTTCAACTTAGGTATCGTCGTGTTGCCTGTGAGCACCCACCAGTGGGCAGTTGGAAGAAAACTTCTCATAACGGGCCTCGCCCCTCGCCCCTCGCCCCTCAGCCTCAGCCTCAGCCTCAGCCCCGGCTGTCGGCGAATCGACCTTGATGGAAATGAGTCTGCTCATCACTTCAGGCGCCTAACCCTGTTACCAAAGTCGAGAACCAACCTCTTTTACAGCCAAGTCTGATCGATCGTTTCGTATCCTGCAAGTTTCGTTCCTTTCGGTCCCAGAGGCGAGACGCCCTCCTCGGTGCCTCCAAGTCCGGCCGGTGCCAATTGCCTGCGGATACGATATTCATTCGGCTGGAAAATGGAATCACACTTCTCAGGGAACACGACACTATTTTCTTGGCCTCAGCCATCAATGAACTTGATATGACCTGTCGGTTAGGTGTGGCCAGCACTCGAGCATGCTCCGAAGTACCCCCCCACGCCTTACCTTACTGACTGTCTCAGCCAGTTGGGTGCTCTGACCAACGAGAAGAACTCGTCTCGCTCCAAAACCACGTGAGAACGAACGCATTCCGGATTGACACGCGAGCAAGCCTGTATTTCATACTGACCAGGCGATGCCACCAAAGGCCACCTTTTGGACCATTTGACGAGATCAAGCCCTTCTGTCCCAGTGCTCCACATAAGAAGACAGTCCTGAACAAAACTAGAACGCAGCTGCCGGCCAAAGCAAACTGCTGCACTGTTACCGATGTACTGACAAAGGTGGCAGGCTAAGTTGGCTCTTTCACACACGCAAAGACTCGGCATGGCCCATGCACGCTTTCTCTACGCTCATACATCTATGTCAAACATCGACAATCAGTGTTGTTCCAATCAACTTGAAAATATGAACGAGGAACTTCCCAGGTTCCCAGAATCATGTTTAACGAGAATTTCAACTGGTTCAGCACGTGAAAGGCAGTAGGATCCATTCAGCAAGCTACTGGTTATCTCAACTCGGATGTCGAGCTACCCTAACCTGTGCTTGATGCTACCTGACCTGAATGTCAATCCACTCTGACCTGAGAAACAGGGTGCCTTGGCCTGAGAAACCCTTTGAAGCTTCTCGCGAACGAACTCAATACCTTGGCGAGTTCATAACGAGTCGTTCAACCACAATCATTCCCAGTCCGTTCAGAGGATTCCTGCAGCCTCATCCTGAGCCTGCTTGATGAGACGCATCACGTGCCAGTGAACGATGTCCCGAGCAGCCATAGCATCCTCAAGACTGTCGTGTCCGCGACGGTCCATCTGGATCTGGCGGCCGAGTCTCTCCTGGGCAAGACTCTTGAGCGTGAGCTTTCCGCGCTGGGAAGACAGCTGCTTTTTCTCCTGCTTCTCGTCTGTCTCCTCGACATCAGCAGAAGGGCCAGGTCCACCCTCGAGCCACTGGCGCTCGGCCTCGGCGACCTCGCGATCAGTCTCCTCCTGCTCCTTCTGTGCCTTCTGGAACGCGGCTTCGACGATGTGCGAGTCGACAACAAGGGGATGAATCCAGTTGAGAGCAGACAGATCCGAGCCACCTCCATGGGCAACGACAATTGTCTGAGGTCCGACGTACTTGAGCACCTCGTTGCGGGCAATAGCAGTGCCCATGATGCACTTTCCGTCGCGCTGAGCCTGTCTCAGCTGGGGCCAAGTGACGCCCGAGTACTGCGTGTTGAGGTGGGCCATGGTGACTTCAGGCCAGACGAGTCTGTCGATGAGGACCTCGGCGGTGAAGTAGTCAATGAGGGTGACACGAATGAGCTGGCACTCATTGTCAAAGGCGGTTCCCATCTCGCAGTCGATAGCGACAGCGTTACGAATGAGCTTCGGACCACGCCAGTACTCGTGAACCCGGGGGGTGTTGAAGCACTGGAAGCGGCTGGTCATATCCTTGAGGCGGAACTCGCGGGGAAGGTGGTGCTTTTCGTGCATGCAGCCGGGCTGGGAGACATGCTGGTCGCAGCAGGTCCAGACCTTTGTAACACGTTAACATCTGATCGTGAGACTTATTCAAAGACAAGCGAGTTGCTGCTTCCCAAGTACAATAGTTTGGGCTGGTGTCTCCACGCTGTATGATGACTGACCTTGTTCTTGACCTCACCACTGTGCCAGTTGCAGTGGAACTGTGCTACGTCCACGTCTCCAGGCTTGTCTTGCATGACCTCGGGGTTCTGGGCAACCTGCTTTCCGAGAGACTTGGCGCTGATCTGAGCAGAACCCTCATTGGTTTTATCGGCACGCGACTTCACGCGAGTGCTCTCCTTGTTGCGCAGAGTGACCTTTTCTTTGACACCGCCACTGCCAGTACCAGCGGCGTCAAAGACTCGGACATTGGGAAGGGTGTCAGCCACGCTCTGAGCGACAGAGACGCTGGCGGCCTTGGGCTTCTTGTGAACGCCTATTATTGTCAGACTAAATCCTTTTTGCATGGCAGGAAGGAGCCTTCGCGGTACGGAATCTCACGAAAAGACTCATTTCGTGGCACTTTGTGGTATTCCGTGACACGAAAAACACGCCAGGCAGCGCAGTTGAGGAAGGCACATGGAGAAAGACTTACAGCGCGCGTCGCAACGCTGGCAGCGATTCTTGGCATTGAGATCCTCGATGCTCAGCGTCTGAAGGACATAGCCGCCCTTCTTCAGCTCGGCCTGGCTGGCGGTCAGACTGTTGAGATAGCGGACATACTCAGCGTTCGAGTTGATCTTGATGACGTTCGGGCCGAGGTCCTCGATTTTGATAGGGCCCTTGTCCTTGGGGGGAGTATCGGTCGGCTTAGCCATTGTGAGAAGACGGGTCTTGGCGGGTTATGATGGCGTTGCGGTCTTGACGTATGATGCGGGTGCGGATGGTTGTGGTGGAGGAGAGCTGGTCAAGGTTGAAAGAGCTGCTGCGTCTGAGGTCAGTGTTTGAGTTGTGGTCTGTTGTTGCCTGCGAGGGCAGCGACAGGCAGAATGGAGTGGGCAACTGCGTTTTCCCATCACTACCTGGCAAGAACGATATTTGTCTTTATTTGGCATTCACATTGTTTGGTCCTTCAGAGTTTTACGCGCTTTTTCGCGTTCTTCGATGTTTGTCCTGGCACTGCTCCTTCCACTATCACGCGCCTTTCGCCTGTGTTTAGTCGGTGGCAGGTTGAAGGCCTGCTTGTAATATCTTTCGGAAGACCGAACATCGTCCATTCTTCCTGAACCGAAGACCTTGTTCATTGACAGCCACGAACTTGAAACAAATTGACTTGTACTGCTGATGTCCTCCCTCCCCCAGTGAAAATGCTGAGAGCTCCAGCTTGTCGACGGAGGACATGGGTAATTTGGGTTCCTCCTGAACACGAGTCAAGTCAAGTACCTTAGGACTCTTGCAACGCGCCTCGTGACACAATTGGCTGGACACAGCTACAGCTTAAGATCGGCGATGTGTCTGCAGTTCGTGCGCACTTGGCAGGCGATCGTCCAAGTATCAGCGGCTCGGCGGCGCCCGGTACGAGTCTATCGACTGCAAGCCACGGTACCGGTGGTAAGGGGTCCGCGCAACAGAAATGAGGGCTCCTTGAACGTGGATGGCAAGGGACAGGCAAATTCAGACAGACAAGCAAGAGCTGTTCAATGCCATCGTCACCTCCTCGACGCTTTGTTCTTACCACTTTGCAGCTTCCTAAGCAAAAGTCCGTCAGGGAGAGATAAGGACGCCAGACTGCTCCGAGTCTCGCTGCGTAAGCGTGAGAATAACTTAAGGCTGAGAGACAGTCACCTGGACGTAAAGGGTCGGAAACCCAGTTATCACTGAAGATGCCCCGGCAGAGAAATCTTCCTGATGGCAGAATTATTCCGATAGCAGAGACCCAGACCGCTTGAGGAAGTCTCGGGAGAGGGCTTGTTATTGTGAGAATTCAGAATCGCAGTAACCACTATCAACTTAAGTCTTGGTGTCGCCTGCACAGTCACCTTCGACTCCTAGTAGAAATAGATCTGGCTGAAAGAAACGTCTGTCGCGATTGTAGGACATGCGAGTCATTCATTCAGCGTGCTGTGAAAGGAAATACATGGAAATAGCGAGACGAAGTTAAGAAGTGGCCATGTTGATTCAAGTCTATTCTAGCATAGAAGAGCCACATGAAGGCTTCAGCTCTTCCATTTCCCCCACCGGCTAATGAAGCAAACTCTCGACTTGAGAAGTGATGTCGATCAGCGGGAAGCCTGTCCTATTTCCAGCGAGAGTGCCGGGCATCTGCGCATCTCCGAAAATTCGGTAGCTACGTAGATTGAGTTGCCGATTTGAAGAGTGGCCACAGTGAAACCGCCGTCCGAGAGCAGCGTATTGGGGATCACTCCAAGGTTCTCGGCAGTGTTACATTTGCCGTCCGATGATCGAAAGACGAAAGTTCCGTTGACGTTGTCGGATATAAGCAAAACCCTGTCGAGTAAGCGAGGGGGCAGGTAGGCGCCATCCAGAGCAAGACCAATGGGGCCGTCACCAGAAGACACGGGAACTTTGGCGGGAGTGCCTTTCTCAGCGCGAATGTCGAACTTGTAGAGCCGTCCGTCAGAGTTGTCGCTGGCTATCAGGCTCTTGCCAATGTTGACGATACCGCTGAATCCATGGATGGTGTGGTCGGGCGGAGTTGCAAGGTACCAAGGAACAACCTCTTTGCCATCGGTGCTCACACGGATAAGGCTGCTGGGAAATGTTCCAAGGACGTAGGTGTTGCTGAATTCGTCGTGCTAGATATCTTGGAAGCCGCTGTAGACTCCATTCGTAATAGCGGTGAGATTTGCTTGCCAGAGGACTTGGTCATCTGCAAGACTATATTTGACAAGAAAGTTGTCGCCTGAAATATTCTGACCCCCTGTGTCAAAGGACGAGCCGGCGTCGATCACAGTCGACAGCCGTTACGACGCGTCGACTTGCACACCACTGGAGTGTAATAGAGGGTCGCCACTCAACCCAGGTACTTCAAGTGTTTTAACGACAGCATTCTTTTAAGGATCGTACACTGCGACTGCGGCGTTGTAGAGTACACTGTTTAGGGGTCAGTATGTTTGATGCCAGCAGACATGCAGTTTACTCACCTGAAATAAGGTACGCTACGCAGCGCGCTTAGAATCGAGGTCAGCATTCTCAGGATATAGTTGGAAGGAATTGATTTCAAGATCACCGCTGGCGGCCGGACATCCCTTTGGAAGGCAGGATGAGAGTGCGAGAGCAGCACTCAGGGGTAGTGACCAGAAAGAGCGTTGCATGGCGGGCAGACTCCTGAGTCCTATTATCGAGGTTTGGCAATGCTGGATTAACGCCACATGCACGCCAAGAGATTTATTTACTTCTCTTACACTTGATCACTGATCTTCAGAGTTTAATTCAAGCCCCTACCCCTGTCTTGCGTGTCAGGATGGGATCACCTTACGTGAGGAACTCGTGGTTTATAATGTGCGGAACCAAACTGCGTCCGATGCCTGACTCGGTCAAGTGGGTCAGTCAGGCAGTGTCTTGATAATCAGATGGCATCTTGCTGCCAATTGACAGGAGCCTCGACCGGAATGTAGCCTGGGTCAGGCTCGGAACGTTCTGTTGTCTTCCCGATGCTGACCATACAGAGATGGATTCCCCGCCCTTTGCCCTGTCTGGTGTCGAAGGCTAGATTGGTAAACAGCTTGAGCTTCATGAACGCCCCCGAAAGTGGCTGACCGCACCATCAGTCACGCACGAGCCGAGCACCCAATCCTCAGCTCGAATGAAGCTCAACAGGCCATTTACCCTCAGGGACGAGCGGGGAGCGAATCGGCAATCGACGTCTCGACCTTTCCGGGGATCGCAACGCCATTAGCTGCTGCCATGACGAATCCAATCCGACTTAAGGTCTGGCTGAAAGCATCCTGAAGAATAAAGTATATTAGGATGGTGTCCGACCACCGCTATATCGTCCGTAGAGCCTTTCATCCTCATCCTACACACTCAGACTCAACTACCTGTGCTTTAATCAATACATCACTAAGTCAACTCACAATGCCTGCTATCAAGAATGTCGCACACGCCGGTGTAAGTTCCTCACAATCTCAACACCTCCCGGCCAAACTTTTAATCTCAATTTAGGCCTCCGGTGCCCTTGGCGAAGCCGTGCTCCAGGAGCTCGTAGACGCTGGTTTCAACGTGACGATCCTATCCCGAGCTGCGGGCAAAGTGCCTTCATCTTTTGCGGGCAAGGTCAAGGAAGCCGTCGTCGACTACACCGACTCCGCTTCCCTCAAGTCCGCCCTCGCCGGCATTGACGCAGTCGTCTCCACCCTCGGCGCTCCAGCTGTCGGCGACGCCCAGCGCACTCTTGTCGACGCATCTGCTGAGGCGGGCGTTCAGCGTTTCATCCCCTCCAACTTTGGCTGTGATCAGGAGAACTCCCTGACGCGCCAGCTCCCCGTTTTTGCTGAGAAGGTCAAGACGGAAGACTACCTCGCCGAGAAGGCCAAGAGCTCGCCCCTCTCATACACCTTCATCTACAACAACCTGTTCCTCGACTGGGGCATCACTCGCGGAAGTCTCGTGAACCTGAAGGAGAAGAGCGTGACGCAATACAACGGAGGCCAGCTCCCCGTCAGTGTCACCCGCCTGGTGACGGTCGGCAAGGCTATCGTTGGAGTTCTCAACAACGCCGAGGCGACCGCGAATCGGAGCGTTCGCATCGAGGATGGAAAGGTGTCGTTCAGCCAGCTCGCCAAGTGGGCACAGGAGGCCGTCCCTGGCAGCTGGAGCACCCCTGAGGTCGACACCAACGAGCTGAAGGCCAAGGCCGACGAGGCGCTCGGCAAGGGAATTTTCGATGGCTGGGTTTGGTTCAACTATATTCTGCAGGGCGGCATCAACGAATCCTACGGCCCCGACTTTAAGAATGTCGACAACAAGCTGCTCGGACTTGAGGGTCTGTCTTCACAGCAGCTGGAGGACTATGTCAAGACCGCCATCAAGCAGAACAGCTAGGCCATCATAATGTGGCTGCAAATTGCAGCTCATGATCATGAATAATGTCAATGCAAAATCAAATTACAATCACTGAATTATTGTTCGCTTGTGAAGTAACATAGTCATTCCTCAGGCCCAGAAGTGTTCCCGTGCTAGGAAGCATCGTTACCTGATGTTTGCAATCTGGGCAACAGTCTCCCGGTTGCCGTCGCTCGCAGCATAGGATTCTTCACTTCGCACTCGATTGCACGGCTTGATATTTTTCGCAGCAAGAAATTTCGAACAGGAAATGTAAGTCTAAATTTTGAAATCAATTGAAAGTTCGTAACCCTATTCTCCGCCCCACCAGAGCAGCGTACCGCTGCCTTGCTAGGTTCCAACTCCTCATGGTCGTCATTGCTCGTTGTTCTCTAGGTACTCTTTTTTATCTTCTAGTTTCATATTCACGTCCAAGGTGACATATCCGAACTCATAGATACGGGCTCAAACCGTAACCCAGCGTGCCATCCAAGTGTCCACGACTTCCTTCGCCTCGTCGACAAGGCCAAGATCCAGAAGTAGCTGCGTAGTTCCACGCACAGCAGATTCAAGAGCGGAGAAGATCCAGGCATGGGTGATGCTAGTATGCTCACCAACGAAAATAGTGTTCATCTCAGTCTTGTGGTACGCGGGAATGAACAGCTCCTGCTGGCCCACAGTGGGAGACGCCCAAGCGCCGGCCTGGTGCTCATCAACCTCCCAGCACTGACGGTCATAGGCACCAGTCCATTGATCGTTGGCGATCTCGCCATGAACCTCGACCATGGCACGCTGGATAAGAGCAACGTGGTCCTCCTCACTAAGGGCGGCGACGGACCTCGCTGCCGTGCCGGAAGTGTAAGAACCGAGAATAACACCGGGTCCGGTCGAGTTGATCTTGTAAGCGGGGTAGCAGACGGAGCCGACGCCGGGGATATCAGTCGATCCGCAGCCTCCGAAGATGGGGTTCTCCTGGTGCTCCCAGAAGCGAGTCTCGTAGTGCAGGGCAACCTTGCAGGACTGCGCGTAGTTCAGAGTGGAGATGGCCCTCGACAAGAGGCTGGAGTAGGTAGGAGTCCTCCAGAGCCTGACCTTGGAGAAAGGAACGGCCACAACGGCGTAGTCATATTCCTCGCTCTGGGGCACCTTGTCCAGGGGGCTCTCTCTCCAAGTGAGCGCCACCTTGGAAGTCGTGTCGTTGTACTGAAGGCCATCAATCTTCCTGCCGTAGGTGATCTTGCCCTCGACATGGGGAGCAAAGGCGCGGGGCAGCGAGTCGAGGCCCTTGTCAATGGTGCGCCAGGTCGTAGCCGAGAAGTAGACGTTGTCATACCAGTCGCCCCACATGGGAGAGCTGCCTGAGCCGCCGACAAAGTCCACAGTGTCGCCGTCAAGACCGAGCTGGTACTTGAGGTACGCGGCCTCGGACCAGTTGAAAAGACCCCGGTCGATGGCCTCACGGTGAGCGCGGAATACGTTGGTGGAGATGTTACGCATGCGCTCGGGCGACATGTCGAGCAGACGCTCTAGGAACTTGCCGCCCAGCTCGACACCTTCGGGGTCGGAGGCGTTGGCCGCCTTGGGGATCATGTCAGGGTCAGCGGCGGCTTGGGCACTGCTGGGGATTTGATCATTGGGCAGGCGGTAACCGCGCGAGTTTGTCGGGGTGTTGGGGCTGCTCTGGATCCAGGGGATGAAGTTGACAGCAAGGTCCGAGTCCTTGCCGTTCATCTCGTTCAGGAGATCTGCCAGCTGGAAAACCATCTTATGGTCCTGGATATCGAGGGTCTCGTTGGTATCTGTGTACTTGACGGACACGGGGAATCGCATGGGACCCATCTCCTGGTACTGGTAGTCGTTGGGTCCAGTGCCGTTGAGGTACTTGGTGCGAACGCGGCCACCGACACGAGCGGTGGACTCGACAATGTGCCAGTCGGTGATACCGACCGATGTTAACAGGAGACTTGTCATGAGTCCGGCCATACCACCGCCAACGATGGCAATCTTCTTGCTCTTGGCCTCCTTGGCAGAAAGGGAGGTCTTCTTCGTCGAGTTCAAGTACTTCACACCGTTGAACCAGAGTCCATTCGAGTCTCCGGTCTCTGCGAGAGTCTGACGCTTGCTGAGAGATTCAGAGAAGCTGATGGACTCAGAGCGGCCGAGCAGGATGTCTTCGGAGTACGCATGAAGACAGCCGTTCTGGGTGACATCCTGGGGTACGACCCACACCAGGCGATCTGGGGCGGACTCCCGCCTAGTGAACAGGGAGGCGACCTCATGGTGATATTGATTGGAGCTCTTTGGGTTGCAGTCACCGTAGACGACGCGGACATCGCCATGTGGGAAGTTCTCCTTGTACGTGATGTGGATGTTGTGGACCGACTCAGACGAGACGCCGCCAAGACCGTGGAAGTAGATGGTATCTTGCGAGATGGGTGCCGGGCTTGACAGGGTCCTGCCACTGAGGGCGAGGAAAGAAACCAAAGTTGCTGTGTTGCTCAACATGTTGGAGGTCGTATCAAGTTGTCACTGAGATGTCGGAAGTGATGAGCACACAGAGCAGCTACTCTGATTTCGAAAGAGCGCCCGCAAGGATGTCTTATATCCTCGGCCGTGGCCGATGCCCGGAGAAGATGTCTGCGCCCTTCGCCAGCCACAAAATATTTTCTGATCATATCGTACAGGTTCTAGGCGTTCGTGGACAAGAACGTTCCATGAGGCTAATGCATGTTGCAATCGTTGGGCTGGACGAGGTCACGCCAGAGGAGCGGCCTAAGCAACTCTCGCCGTAACATGACACGAGCATCAGTTGTTCCGACTTCGGTATGACTATAACTCTTACGAGGGGTGCTTTTCAATGCTGATGATCGATTTTGGATTTTTTCCCTCTCCGGACTCCATTGGTGTCGGCGAGGCTTATCATGATTGTCACCTCCACGATTGGTTGGGCACACTCGAAGGATCCATGCAGCGATAACAACATGGGGTACTTGCAGCGATAAAGAAATACTACCACTTTTTCCTATCAGCATGTTTATTTGGGCCTCCTCGGCACGCGGGGTAAGTCAGCCAAGAAATGTCTGGTGTCTCCATCAGGAAGGAGTAAAGAGGTAACAAACGTCACAGCACGTGGCGCCACGTGCCGGATCCAGGGTTTCGACCTTTGCTTCGCCATATCCCACGGGTTATGATAATGCATTCTTTCCATCTCGTGAGCCGCCTTGATCAGCTACTTCATTACTAGATCTGTTGTGTTTTGGAACATGAGCCTACACGCTCGTCATCAAGCCTAGCCGTAGCCAACCGCCGTGCTGATGGTGCTGTGATTCCCCAAACCCCAAGTCGGAGAATCATAGATCAGTAGCTTGATCTAAAGACCCCGCAAGGTACGTGTCGAGCAGACAATTTGAGTAAGAACAACAATTCGTGTTGGTCATTACTTCTGGCAATTGAATCGATAAGTTGGGATGACGGTCCGGAAACTGGCCAGGATGCGCATCCGGCGATAGCAGGATCGACCGAGTCATAGGACAGACGGAGTGGCCGCTCCTGTCCCCCGTGGGGGCATCAAGCATGTTGTCGAAGCCATTCGGGCTTTGGAAAACCCACCCGGAGAGATAACGGACCCGGGAGGTTGGGACCACTATCTTTCGGAGGTCTCGGCTCAGCGGTTGAATGGGGGCCTTTAGCTAAGAACCCCGAGTTGGAAGCCATCGGGGCGATCCCGACGGATCTCGTGGAGACATGGCCATTCGTCAGCTTGCATTGGTGATGCCTCTGACTCGACTATCAGATACGTTGCCTTCTCGAAGCAGGTTGAGACATTAATGCAAAGAAGTGGGAAGCACCATGTTGGCGAAGGGCGTGACGTTGTCGCCTGGTGCTGTACGCCAGGGCGCGGGGTTCTTGACAGGCGGGAAACCGAGGCCGCCTATTGTCTTGGCGAAATTGATAACGGGTAAAGCACTTTGGCAATCGCAACATCGATTCCCAGAAGGCATGCCAGCGACGACTCCGATCGGAGGATGCAGACTTGAAATCGAACCCCAGGAAGTGCATGAAAGATTGTATTTAAAACCCGTGGTCCACCAGCGATGATCGACTGAGCCCACCTGTGCGGCACTCACGGCACGATTCTTCAATACACATCTACTGGACTAAAGCCTACTGATTCATTCAACCATTTCAATTCTGTCTCATATTCGTATATTTGAAGAAGAGAAAAATGATCGGAACGTCGCTTGTCAAGACCACAACAGTGCTCCTCGCTGCCGTCGCTTCGGTGCTTGCTGCCCCGTCGACCCTTCAATCACGATCAAAGTCCCCAATCACACATCTTGGGAGTCAGGGTCCGATTTTGTGTAAGTCGTCTGACTTGGCTGTGTACGTGAAGAAATATCTGACAATTGCTGACCCCTCTCAGCCGGCGGTGTCATGACCAAGGATCTTGTCTACACCAGTGGCACCATTCCCTCCGTCAACGGAACCATCCCTGAAGGCATCGAGGCCCAAACAGTATGTCCCCCCTTCTTGTTGATTTCTTTCGGGAACTTCGCTGACCACTAGCAAAGGCTGCCGTAATCAGCAACATTGGCCTCATTCTTGAAGAGGCTGGCACATCGTGGGACATGGCAATCAAGACGACCGTGTTCCTCGCGAACATGGATGACTTTGCTGCGATGAACGCAGTGTACGGTAGCCTTCTTCCCAACCCCAAGCCGGCGCGCACGACTATTCAAGCTGGAAAGCTCCCCGGTAACTTCTTGGTTGAGATTGAGGCGGTGGTGGCTCGGCCTCACTGCTGAGGTTGCATGCGGCGTTGATGGGTTACATCAGAATTCCACTTCCACGAGATGAGGTGGTTGAATGGGATGACACTCGCGAAGAGGACACCTTGGGGCGATATTGGGCGGCAAAATATGCAGAGTTTCTGGTTCATCAGATATATCGAGAACCTACTTTATATGAAGTTAGATCAGACCGTACTTTCTGACATTCCATGTTGCTCGCTGTCACGTCACAACTGCTACTTTGTGAGCTAGCAAGTATCATGTCATCGGTTTCGTTAGCTGGCGTGACGGCTCATTTGCTCGTCGACCAATCTATAGTGGTTGTAATTTGTAGACTGCAGTCTGAAAACTTGGAGCATATTCATTGCATTAAAGGCCACAGACTTCAGACCCAAGCATCTCCTGAGGCTCCTCATTTTGTGTGGCCAACATCTGCTTGGAATCAAGTATTACACCAAGGTCCTGAGTAAGCATCGGGCAGACGGCGAAATATTGGTACCTCAATCCTGCATTACGGTTCTGTTAAGGAAGGAAGACGGAAGGGGAGCAAGTGACGATGCATGCTAAACACTTTCAAGCTGAAAAGGTCTTGGAGACAAAGACCCAAATATAACATATTTGCTGTTTTGCTTAGATTTTGATTTTCAGCGTCGTGCTGTTCAAGCCGTGAAGTTTTTCTGTTTCGGGAACTGTCATCGACCTGTTACCTGTAGTGTGGCACCGGGCTTGAGTGGCGCAACATCATGAGCCACAGATCCAGTAGCAGTCTTACTCATCACATTTGAGGCTGAAGGAGGGTCTTCAAGATCTGACAGGTCTTGCATCACCAAGTACAACCGATGACGGGTGCACGGTCGCCATCTCGTCTCGGATGGGGTGGGGGAAAAGGGTGTGCCAAGGAGATGTGCCGCTGGGTGGCCTCAATAACCTCGTTCTGGGCCATTTGGGCCAGGCAACAGAATTAATACTCGATCGGGAGAGGCACAGTCGAAATGGAGTTCACATTGGAAGGTGGACCTGTTGATTGTGATAAGTACCTAAGGAAGTGAGATCGCCTGGATGTACGAATGATGATTGATTAGCTCGGCTCCGGACAAGCCGGAAAATTTCCCTCGACATATGTCAACCCATCTGGAAGGGAAAGCAAGGAGCTTGGACTATACAATGTATTCCCGATGTGGTTGCCATTTTCCGAGCTAACTCGAGGATTGAAGAAAAATTCGTCCAACAATAGATAGCCTAGTGGACTCAAGACCCCGAATTAGATATCTCCCGTCTGTCCCACTTGTACCAGCATGCCGGTTTGCCACGCTTTTGTAGAACGAAGCTTAAATCTCCCTTGTTCCACCGGCAAACGCGACAACATGCATGTGTACCTCTGTCTTGAGCGAACAAAATGGCGCTCGATGGCGAGCGAACACTACAACGTTGCGCCAGCTCCCCTCTCCCTTCCAGCCCGCCGCCTTATCCGGGGTATCGGGCGCTGTCGGTTGCAGGATCCGGATTCTAATTTGGAGCCCCCCCGCTAAGCCGCTATGAGCGTAAGTCTCAGCCCTGGAATGATGAGGACCAACCAGAATTGTCTGGACGCTTGACAAGCCTTTTGAATGGATACGAACGTGGGGGCTTCTCAACACGATCCTTCCACTGGATGCCTGGTCTTTCTGGTCTTGGCAGATTGTCGTGTCGTGTTCAGGGACTTTGGTTCAGGGGGCGGCACGGAACAAAAACTCAAATCCTCGCTTCGTAATCCGCTTGCTTTTATTGCAGATGTATTCCCTCCCCTCGTTCGTTGTCGATTGCCGATTGCTCCCGAGTTTGCTGTTGCGTCTTCTTGCCTGCGTGTGTTCCTTCTCGGTTCAGGTCGCAGCAAGTGACGTCCGACACACTCACTCTTTTTGTTCTTCAGTGTTCGAAATCTCGACTTTGGTCTCCTCCAGCAAGCAGGCAGATATGGCGGCCAGGAGGTCATGGATCCTCGAGAGCATGCGCGGCGCGTCCGTCGCTCGCTCCCGCATGATCACCACACGCTACTGGGTCATGCTGGGTAGCTTCATCGCC
Organism: Verticillium nubilum; assembly: GCA_002851675.1. Lineage (NCBI taxonomy): Eukaryota > Fungi > Ascomycota > Sordariomycetes > Glomerellales > Plectosphaerellaceae > Verticillium > Verticillium nubilum. The sequence goes on from NMXI01000022.1 coordinate 223,324, forward strand.
GTCGCCCTGCTCCTGCTGGGCATGCACGTTCACAGCAGCAACCACCTGCCTCCTCTGTACTCCAAGACGGGAAAAGTCAAGCCGCCCCCGCCTTACCCCGACACGACTGTCGTTCTCGCCGAGGGCGAGCTCCGTGAATGGGTGCCTCCCGACATGGACGCCCTCGTCCATGGCACCCGCGCCTCCGCTGGCGTCAACAGGGCTCCGAAATACAAGCTTGAGCCCTTCCCGTACTCGCCCATGGACTCGCCGCCCCACGACGACGGCCATCAGCGCCCCTGGCTCGGCGCCGTCATCTGCTCGGCTTGGGATCTCAAGAGGAGGATGCTCATCCGCGCCACGTGGATGAAGCTCTACAAGAACGTGCCCATGGACCAGCGCTTCGTCATCTCGAACCCCGGCCCCCGCTGGTTCGATGTCATCGCGCAGGAGAACAGGACGTACGGCGACCTCATCATCCTCGACCACCTCCAGGAGGACGATTTCACCGCCAACACGGTCAAGACGATCGAGTTCTACCGCTGGCTCGTCGAGAAGAGCCCCCGAAAGTACGAGTTCGTCTCCAAGATGGACACGGACCTGTGGGTCAACGCCCGCGGCTACTACGACAGCCAGATCCTCCCCCGCCTCCACAACACCGGCAACTCCACCCTCGAGGCGACCGTCGACTACACCGTCATCGGGCAGTTCTACTACGACCCCTACCATAAGACGTCCTTCCCCCACGGCGCCATCTACACGGTGACGTGGGACATTGTCGAGCTCCTCCCCATCCTCCAGGACGAGTTCCACATCATCGCGGGCGAGGATGTGACCATGGCCTGGCTCTTGATGAAGGGCAAGCAGAAGGTGACCATGGCCATACTGGACGAGAGCCAAAAGTTCGAGTTCGACAGGAAGGACACGCGGCGCGGCGAGAGCGACACGCCCTGGGCGCGCAACGGGACGGACATCACCTCGCCGTGGCACGCCATCGTCGGCAACGAGGTCCTTGCCATTCACCAGCTGAAGAAGGACGAGGAGTGGCTCATGATTGCCGAGGTTTTCGACGAGAAGGGTCTGATTGATGTGCCGCCTTCCACGGATCAATCTTTCAGGGATGACAATGACAAGCCCGGCTACCCGCCGCCGCATTACAAGAACATCCCCGACGTTTTCTGGGAGACTGATAAGGATGGCAGGCTGATGTGTAACGGTATTTGGAAACTGGAGGCTGGCGTTGGACGCGACATGAAGAAGACGGCAGATAAATAAGATTAATAGAGATACACAGGAGGCGTTATTTCTTAATACATCAAGCGTTCGACTTTGATTTGGCCCTTGGGTGGGAGACAAGCCGTCCGTCGTCTGGAAGTGGCTCGACGAACAGAGACCACACTCAGCTGCACTGTCGTCGTTCGGCTGCGAGACCTGTTGTCACAATACTCCAGGTGCAAGCAAAAGGGTGCACATCAGCGATGCTTTTAAGTATTTCTGCGAGAGCATGCTGTTGTCTTGGCAGAGATAGCGCGCTTGGAGCTGGTCTAATAGACTTCGAACATTGACCACGCGGCGGAGTCGAATTGATCACCCGTCATTTGGAGCATCATGATAACGCGACTGGTTCGAGTCGGTGAAGGACGCGTATGAGCTGAGGCTGAGAGTTTCGAAGAAGCAGCGAAATGCCATCGACATTGCATGTCGCCCGGTATTCAACTGAAACCTGCTATATGAGCCCCATCTGCCCAATTTCGCTCCAGATGTCGAGCGCCAGAATAAGACGCCAATCGCCTTCGATGCGATTGGGACTTTCACATGAAATACCTTACGTGGGACGAGCCAGTTATTATCATGCCGGCACAATAACAAAACATTGGCCGCTGAACGCCTCCGTCTGGATGCCTCCGTCTTGGCAGCGCCCGGCACTTTCCATCTCATCAAAATAGTCAAAAGCTTCACAAAGCCGCGGGTATGCCGAATGATTGTGTGCCCAGACATTTCAGGCTGTTGCCTGAGGGCAGGTGGTCAGTAACACGGCAATACGGCACGCTGAGCGGGGGTGCATCGTCCATTGCGACGGCTCGGCTTCGTCGGATTCCTCGGCGGACCAGGATGTCAAATATTTAAGCTTCTTTTTGCCAGCCGTTGAAGCTTAATGCTCCAGGAACGTGGCGACTGGATGCGTTTGATTAGTTGGGCTTTTTGTTACGATGTGCCTTGGTTTTCGACGACGTGGAGGAAATCGATTCGACTCAGAACATTGACTTGCCAGAGACGCTTCAATCGGAGCCGAAGAGTGCCCTCCGTTCATCCCTTTCACAGCCCTCCGAGTGCAGTGCTTCCACAGGGTGCTGTAATTACAACGGGAAGGCCGAGACCGGCGCCCAGTGGGGGGACTGGGGAGGGAGGGAGATCAGTACCGGGGCCGCAGAACAGTGACCACGTGCGCTGATTGGAGAAGGCATAGGACCGGGATGGCCGGCTTAGCGTGGTTTCATAGTGCGCTACTAAACCGCTTCAGGCCTGTCGTTCACTGAAGGCACAGGCGGGGAATGACGAGAGCCCTGAAATGGGATGGGGCGAGGCAAGACCGTCGAAAAGAAGTTCCAGTCCCGTCACGGTGGTCCACGGCTGCCATCGTCGCTTGCCATGGTGCTTGGCCAACTTGGCGATGTCGAGGCTTGGCCTCCACGATCGCAGATTGATAAGAGAGAGAGCAGGTCTCCGAACGTGACAGATGAGAGTCGTAGAGTACCACCGAAGCAGATGGGCAAGCAGTGAAAAACGAAGGCGAAAAATTCCTTCTTCACCTAATGACTCGGGTATCTGCACCCTGGTGATGAGTGATCTGTGGTGCTGATCTATCCGTCATGGCGCCCCGATTCGTGGGCGCAGCGATGTGTTGACGTTGTCGAGGGTTGATGAGCCACACCAGGATTCGTAAGGTCATGACAAGGGGGGCGGGCGACACATGATCGCCCTCCCGCTTTCGACGAGACAACTTCAAGGAAGGGTAAAAGCCAATTCCAGCTTGCTCAGCAGAGGCAATGTTATTGATTCGAAGCAACGTGTTCGTTGAAGGACGGCTAAAAGGCTGAGTGAAGGGAGGTAGGCTTCGATGGTTGCGCGAAAGGGGGTTGGTTGGCCGACTGTGGCGCTTGAGGGCAAGGACCAATTTGGGAAGTGGTGACAAGGGCAGAGATGAGATGTTGTTGGCTCCCTCATTTGCGATGCCCATGAGCCCTCCTTGTTGGTGGTGGTCCAGGCCTCGTGCCAAGCTCACGATGTTTGGAAATTGCGCCTTGTTGTTGATGTGGTTGCTGACAATTTCTTCAACACCTCTCAAAGCGAAGGCAATAATCATTCCGAGTGTCTCATAGACATCGTGACGTCTGGGGGCGGATTCCCTGTCCAAGATGGATGATGTTTCTCTGACTGGGCCATCCAGACGACCGAATCATGAAGTGCAAAATCAGCCTGTCTCTTGGCAGTGCGGGGCATCCCGACATGTTTGTCCAATGAGTGTAGATCCTTCTCGGACAATGAATCTTGTCGGCTGCACTGCCCATCCTGCCCAGCGCCGGGGCCAGGTGTGAACTTGGCAGCGATTGCCTCCGGAAGCACAGTGTTCAGACGGTGCTCCACTCCACTATTTTGCACCTCACCATGACAAAGTCTTCTGTGCAGCACAGTGCCAACACCCACCGACCTCTGGTTCAGCCAACTTTGCAACTGGGCACTGGGAAGGTAGCCCGCCATATTACCCGCAGTCGACTTCCATGCTGCTGGACGACCTTGACCCTGCCCTTGACCGAACACCTCTTCCGAGTCTTTGGTCTTGAACCTCAAGTCGATTGCAAGTCTCGCCTAGGTATACTACAACACACGACCGCGACACGCGATCTTCCATGCCTCACCATCGACACGCCAATCTCCGTGACGTCGACCGACGAAAGCCCGAACCCACGAATCCTCGCTGACTTCCGCCATTCTTCCCCGCGAACGACCTTTTTCAATCGGGAGACCGACTCGCCAACCTGACCGACCAACCGATCAACGAACAGCCACCCATCCAGCCCACAAGAGAACAATCCCCTACTCGATCGATCATACAAACCTCGCCACTGGGGTTTGACTCGTCCCTCCCGCCCGCGCCCGCGCCCGCGGCCCTTCGCCCTATGGATGCTCAGGAACCAAAGCCGGCTGAAGACGCGACCACGCCAACTGGCTCCCCTGTGGACGCCGAACCCAAATCCTCAACACCGCCTCAGTCATTTCCCCAGCGCTCCAAGCGACATGTTCACCGTTTCCTGACAAAGAATATCTGGGCCAAGGATGGCCGCAACCGCAGCCATGTCCCACACATGTCTGTCTGGATTGCCGGAGTTCGGATCGCGCAGCTGGTAAGAGCGACCCTTGGAAATGGACCATTCGACATCGGGGCAACTTTGCTGACGGACCAAATAGCTCCTCGCAATAGCCACCCTGGCCCTGACCGCATATGGTGTGGCCACGATACAGAAGGCCGTTGGATATAGGAGGATCACGGTACGACAGATCTCCATTAGCGGTCCCCCAGACAAATCCAGTCAAGAAAACTGGCTGACTCTCTGGAAGAATTGGAGCGGGTCCGAGGGGTACCGTAAGTATTCCCCAAGACGACCGCGCGCGCTCCCAGCAACTGACCCTCTCTGTAGCTTTCGCATGGTTCGCCTTCTCCTGGACCCTCGTTTACATGGCATGGCTCGGTACAGCTGTGCTTGTTCTGCCCATCATGTACAACTGTTGGGTTCACCTGTACGTGCTCAGCCATATAGAGATCGAGTTTCCCATGCTGACTTGATTTGCAGCGGTCTTGAAATACTAAGTCTAGTCTTCTGGCTTATTGTCACGTCACTGCTTGCCAGTCATTCGGACGACCTAGACTCCATCGATGCCTATGTTACTGGTCTCGGCCCTGAGTACAAGAAGCATTACAATGAGTTCATTCAGGAGTATGCTCGTGGCTTCGTAGTGGCAACTTTTGCAGCAACAGGTGTCGCAACAGCCAACTTTCTCCTCTTTGTCGTCACAGTTGCCCGTTTCGGTACGTATTTGCTCAACGGATCTCTTGAGATGTATATCGCCATTGTAATGGTGGGACAGCAGCTTACATGCGCCAGGTCGTGCTCTCCACAACATGCGCCAGAAGTCGAGCGCCAGTACGAAGTCACAAACGACGACGCAAGCTTCCGAGGCGGATAAGATGGTCACCTCGCCGCAGATGACACATGCCATGGCTGCGTATCCACCGTGGGCTCACTATCCGCCTCACCCCCACTATCCATACTACGGACCGCCATACCCTCCCCAATCTACATCGTCCAACTCACCAGATGGGCAGTCTGTACCACCGCAACCTCATCCTTACATGCCGGCATACTTCCCAATGCCAATGCACCCCTATCCTCAGGGCTACCAAACTCCAACCCAACAGGGACCTCACCAGGAATCACCAGATCCAAATGACCCAGCCCGACAAATGACTACATCACCAGGTGGTGCATCAACACATCCCCCGTGGCCGCCGCATTCCCCACACTTCGGTCCACCAGGTTCTATCTGGCCTCAACACAGCTATAGCATGTACCAACAGCAGGTCCCGATAGCCGCGCAACATACGGGCCAGTCCCAACCTGGCTTCGGCTCACCACAGTTCCCAATGGTTGCGCCAATGGCCATGACGAAGACTGATCTTCAGGGTGTCCCATCAGCACCAGCGGCGCCAGGCACTGCGCCGCCAGTAACAGGCTCAGGCTTGCCGGCGGAACTCAACGACGGGCAGCTTGGCGACGAGAATATGCCCGCTGAGCTGCAATCAAACGACCCACCACCACCACGTGCGGCAGCGGTAGCAGCGCCCGTCCAGCCATTACCAACGGCAGAGCCAGCGAGGGATGAGCCGACGAGAGAGGAGCCGTCGGCAGCAGAGACGCCGAGGGAGGAGCTGCCGAGAGCAGAGACACCCAGAGAGGAAGCGCCGAGGTAGCAAAGGACGATGATGGATTTATTCGTTTAGCGACACGGTTATGGTTACGGCGTTTTGGGCGGCATAGCATCCTGCAAATGGGACAGCATGGATTCGGGTTCAACGGTACAAATGCAACGCAACGGAGGCGCGGCGTACACATGGGCAAATTTTATTCCCATGCGGGGACGGACGAGTGCCTCTTTACACTTGCATAGATTGGCGTTTAGGTGGGCATGAGGGACAATCCTCTGCCGAGAGCGCCTTTCGGAGGCTTTCCTCGTTTGAAAACCGATAATTGGAGGGTTTTACAAGCCGGTCTGATCGCGTACTTTCAGTTCGTTCTTGTGAAACCCCTGTATTAGTTCCACGGCTTCGCCGATTTTTGCTGTGAAGAGGGTGTTGTCACGGGTGTCGATGTCGTGCATGCGCAGTTGGCCATGGAGGATGCTTGTTTCGGCAGGGCCCATGACAAGGTCCTCGTTGTGGTCCCGCTTGGATTATCATGAACCACTTTCTTGGCAGCTTGGCCAAAGCGAATGTCATCATCATGTTTCATGTTAACATTCATCTCGTGATGAAGAGCAAGTGTAGCGTATATTCCTGGGTATCGTGTTTCAATCTTCCACCATTACGACCTACAGCACTATCTGTGCCTCGAAAACACCGAATTTACATAACGTAGCGGAAGTACGGGTTCTCCTTATCCGTCAGGTCCTGGAAAGCAAGCTTCGCGCGCTCCTCCTCATCAACAGCCTGTCCCTCCCTCTTCGCATTCTCCCTGCGCAGGACGAAATACAGAGCCGTCGCGGCGAGGATGCAAATGACGTAGCAGACGATGAGACCCGTCCAGAGCTCGGGGTAGTGGTCGGGCCTGCTCTGGGAGCGCACGAGCAGGGGTCCGACAATGTTGCCGACGCAGTAGGCTACGAAGATTGTGGCGGCCATGAAGCTCTTCTTCGTGTGGCCTGCGACGTTGGACATGCCGATGGTGATGGTCAGGGAGACGACACCGCCGAAGAAGCCGGTGATGGAGTAGCCTACTACTGGGGCGGGGGCGTGGTGGTACCAGGCTGATTTCCAGATGAGGGCGCAGCCGGCGATGACGGGGAGGCAGCAGGCTATGAGCATGAAGATGCGGATGTTGCGGAAGTGGGAGCCCGCGAAGCCGGTGGCGAGGATGACGATGAAGCAGAGGCCGCCGAGGGGGAATTGGAAGAGGATGGACTCGCGGGCGGTCCAGCCAAAGGTGGAGACGATGAGGGGCCCGAAACCTGAGACGGCGCCGTTCATGGTGTAGGCTGAGGCCATCATGAGGGCGACGAGCCAGACTTTGATGTCGAGGACGGCCTCCTTGAGCTGAGAGGGCTTGAAGGTCGTGCAGCGGACGCCGGTCTGGCCGTAGCGGAGGCGCTCGACGGCGGCGAAGCGCTCCTCTGGGGTGAGGAACCAGGCGTTGACAGGTGAGTTGGGCATGAAGAAACAGAAGATGCCGAAGAGGAAGGTGAGGCATCCTGCGAGAAGGTAGATGTACTGCCAGCGGGTAAGTGCGCCGCCAGTAATCTGAGCAAAGCCGTAGTTGAGGGCACCGCCGAGAATGGTAAAGAGACCAGTGGAGGAGAACCACCAGCTCTGGCGCATGGACTGTTCCCTCTGGGTGTAATAGCCCGAGACGATGCACATGAAGCCGGTGGGGATGATGGACTCGACGAAGCCGAGGAAGAAGCGCTGGACGTAGAGACCCTTGTAGTCGACTACGGCCGCAGTGACCATGCAGATGCCGGCCCAGAGGATGACAATGCCACCGAGAATTCGACCAATATCGAAGCGTTGAAGGGCGTAGGTCATGGGGTACAGACCAGCGAGCATGCCGAAGTAGAAGAGCGAGGTAGCCCACGACATGCGGGTCGTGTCCATGGTGGGAGGTGTCGTAGTGGCGTCGACCACAATCGAGAGCTCGAGGTCCTTCGTCATGCCGAAGAGGACGGCCGATCCCAAGATCGCCTTGTCGTAGTAGACGAGACCATCTGTTGCGCGTCAGTACCAAATCCGCAACCAGAATATGGCAGGATGTCGGAGAGCTATCGCAGGCGGAGCTCCACCGCGTCCAGAGGGGCTCGACTTACAGCCAAAGATCATGGCGGGCATGAGAAACCAGTCGATCTTGCGAACGGCACGCGCAGCAACAACAGGGTCGTAGCTGTGCTGCTGCTCGCCGACCATTGCGAGGGCTTCATCGCCACCCCGAGATCTGGTTGCGCCACTAGCATCGGCAGTCGGGGATGTGGTCCTGGCGGCCTCGACGTCGGCCGGCGCGGGGTCGGCGACGGGAGCCGGAGCGACATGAGTCGGCTCGTCGATGCGCTTTTCGTCAGCCATTGTTTGCTTTGTGTTGCGAATGAAGAGGTTGAGATGGCAAGAAATCAACAAGGGACGTGGGCGAGGCAGAGTTTTAGCTTGTCCGGCGCGGCGCCCAGGAAGAATGATGTCGAGCGAAATATTTTTTTCAGCGCGGATCGTGGCATCGCTTGGCGCTTCGAGCTCCCCTGGTCGGTCGCTTGATCGCTTGGTCGCTTGGGATTAACTCAGCCTTCGTTCTTCAGGTCTTCTGATCGGTCCAGGCCTTGCGTCTGAGAGACTTTTGAGGTTATGCCCGCGTTGTGTCCATCCGCACCGGAGGTGTTGAAATGACAGGCGAGGCGCTAGCGCACCTTGAGGCTGGGAGCGTGGGATTGGCATCGCAATCGTTGCGTCTGCCGATGCTGCGATTGGATCTCTTGGGTGGCATGGTCGAGGGGGGGACGGGTACAGTCGGGTTGGTGAGGCTATTCCAGCGTCACGTGCGAGGTCTGCCGGTGGGGGTTGGAACCATATCGAGTTCTCTCAAGAGATGTGAGTCGACCTTTGGGTTCCTTTTCAGAGATGGACATTTTCTGTGGTTGATGGAAAGTCGATGACCCTCGAAGGTTGGAGCTTTCCACAAGTGCGGGTACAGTGCTTCGAGAGCTCCATGAACGGGAGTTGGAAGGGGGAGAGGGAGGGGCGAGGGGCAGAGGGGGGGGTGATGGTGGGAGGGTCTAGTAAAAGCGGAGTCGGAACCTGGGCCGATAGGAGCTCTGACCATCTCACAGTTCGTTCCTCCTCTATCGCTGGCAGAGCTTTGGCACTCCTGCTTCCACATCATCCAGGCAGCCTCAGTGGACAGCCAGTAGAGGTGACCTTCACATATTCATCACTTGCATCTCCTCACCAAAGCTTGTTCTAAATCAGACATGCCGCATATCATGCCGAACATCATTCCAACAACGGTTGGTGACGAATCACCCCGCCATGCATATCACCAACCAGCCTCGAAACGCGCCGCCCAACGCCAACGGCCCCCAACTCCATCTGCGAGCTCTGTTATCCTGGCATTTGACGTGCTTCGACTTTCTCCTCCGTCATCGAGATCTCCCTTCTCCTGGAAATGACTTGTCAAGTCAGTGGCGGAGTCACCGAAAGCCACGGTGGTCAGCTTATGCCAGCCTTGCGCATCCTCCCACGAACAGAGAGCTTGATCATCTTTAGGCAAGCGCCCCAAGGCTTCCCAATCCTGTCACCGACATGAGGACACCACCATGCCACGGAACGCTGTGTGGTGATACTCCACGCATGGCCCCTCTTTGGGTCGCAAATCCCACAGCCTTGCGTTTAGACCCCTCAACTTTCACTCTATCGGCCGGCATTGTGCAGCCATCCTCGGGCTGACGGTCGAGGCTGGACCAATCGAAGTTCGACGATCAAACATTCGCTGACCAACAATTTCAGCTCTGCAGCCGAGTCACCAAAAATGGTGCTCATCCCGCCGTGTTGGGTCGTACAAACCACACAGCTCGTTTCTGTGAGGTTATGATCCTGACGTCTTGACCCCTTGCTCTTCCACAATCACCAAGCTGGCTCTAACTTGCGTCCTGCATGATGATAGCCCACCAAGAATCGCCCCCTTGTAATCCTTCTGCTCGGTTCGGGTCGAGGCCGCGCCGCCCGCAGCCCCCAATTCTACAGCGTCGCAATACGATGGGTCACGCTTGTTCGGTTGAGCCTCAATCGAGGCACCGGGCTACTTCAAGAGGAGCCGCGCCGCCTTGCTGTCCTTCTGGCAACGGAGTGACTGTCTTTCCACTTGCTTCATCTGCCTCCAGCACTAGCAAAGATGTCCGGCTACTTGAAATCGACATGTCTCAGCTCCGAGGACCACAACCATAATATTAGTAACCACATGCTGCACTACCTGGGCTGCATCAGGGTGAGCGAACGATCAAGCTTCTTTGAAGAGTCTCATCCTGTTTGGGCCAAGGAAATACAACACGAGTTGAACCGGTTTCAGAACCTGTCGTCACAGGAAAGCATCGACCGAAAAGTTCGGAAACGTGTTCATGACAAACGGCAGAAGTGGAAGTCGGAATGCGAGCGGGATGTGCGAAGATTTGAATATCTTCGCCAGACCTTGGACAAATCCGCAGACGAGGGCCATTTCGGGCGTGTTTTCGATGACAGCTTGAGAGAATGGAAGGCTTCGGACGACTACGAACATGGCATCAGGCTTGTTGCGAGCTCTGGACTCAATCACCCTCCCAGTGATCCTCCACCAAAGACAATCCAGGCACCCGTCCCGAGTTTGCAGCCCGAGGACTCTGATATTCGGCAAAGGGAAGATTATGATCCGGAGAGAGATCTCAATGTTCATATCATTCGCTACAAAGACTCAGAGGACAAAGTCGAGGACGACTACCAAACGAAAGGCTGTGAGAGCAACGACCAGCCGCCAGCGCATGTCTCGAAAGAACAGATGACCTCCGAAAGAACCAAAGTCGAAGCGATCTTGAGGGCCGGACCTAAAAATCGCATGTCTGAGCTAAGGATGGGGACTACGGGCGAGTCTCTTGCTTATGTACATTTTCCTGCGAACAATATGAGCGTAGGTAGTCCCCCTCGTGTCTTGCTTTCCAGGCTAACCCTAAATACAGTGGATCGAGGTATGTTGTGTCGACTTCCGGTGCTCTGCCTAACAGACCTTTGTTTTGTGGCTGGAAATCACTAAGATCTTTAGCGAGCAATTGCTAGATACTATGGTCAGGACCAGCCCGATTACGACGGAGTCATCCGCGAGCTCCAAGGGTCTTACAAGACAGAAACGTACATGATTCTGAGGCCGCAATACTGGCGAGGACAGATGCATGGCTCGTCAGGTTCAATGCCACATGCTCGCCACATGCGGCCAATGTGTGAGGCTGTTTCGTCCAGTAAGTGGGCATGTCGCCCTTGTCTTCGGCCTCGCCTTCGCTCTTGGTCCTGACTTGATCAGACCCGAACTCCGTAAGCCAAACACCGAGGAACATGGTTCTATTCGTATGCCCACCCAAATCAAACTCTATGCCTTTCAGACGCTGACCAGAGGCGAAGATGCCGTATCTGCACTGGGAGACAGATAGGTGGCGTAATAAGTTCGCATTGGAAATGGATGCCCTTGCCGACAAATGGTACATTGATCAGCAACAAGAAGAAATCGACAAGAAATCGAAGCGGCAGGAAAGAAGAAGGATGCTTCATCCTGAACTGCATCGGGACAGCTCCCTACAAAGGTCGTCGAATGTGCCTTCACAAAGCTCCGTTGAACATTCGGTATCAGCAATGGCCAATCGTTCCAGATTCGTAGCCGGCCTATTATCTGTATTCGGCGCTCGCAGAGGAACCCAGGACCAAACCAAGACAGCACCTAACCTGAGCCATTGCACCTCTTCAGTTGCAACTCAAGACCCCACACCACTTGCCAGGAGGAATCAGACTGTTGGATCGCTCATCAAAAGTATGAACTATGGGACGAGCCAGAAGGGGCTTCGCGTTGACCGGAACGGACGCATCATTCTATCACCGCAGAATAAGAAGAGGAAGATTGGCCAACTCCTCCTCGATGCTGCTAGGCTTTATGAGGCCATGTCAAGCTTCCGTGACAGAATGGTGCTGAAGAAGTACCTATACCACGATCCTCCACTTCATCCGAGGCGGACTCTCGATCAGGCCTACTACTGGACGCTGAATACCACGAAAAGTCGCGATCGCGATCAAGTCGTTTATCGTGCAACAACGGCCAGACAGCAGGACTTCCACCAATTCGTTGACGGAAAGTGCCCCGAACATGAGGAGCTTGCTGGTAGACCCTGTCGTATCTGCACATCGGGAATCAGGAAGATTTCTCGTGTGATGATGGTTGACCAGCTGTGGATGTGGATCTTGGACGAGAAGACGATCATCACTTCCTTTCCGAAACGGTACGGAACGCAGAAACATGACCATTCAGGCGTACACAAAGCAATCCGCACCAAGCTTGACAAAGCTCGGCCGAACCAGATTCGATCTGTTTTTGACTTGGGCTTGCTTGTTATCGACGAATGCTCTAACACGTTCTTCGATCGCGCTAGAACGCATGATCGACAGCCGCAGGTCATTGACCAATTCTCTGAAGCAATTGGCAATGTGGTAAGCACACTTGATCATGACACTAAATGCAAAATTCATTGACATGCTGCTGCAGTCCAGGAAAGAGACAGCTGCATTTGACAGACTTTACCAATGGACAGATGATGCAAGTAAGATCTACCGGCGTCCTGGCAATATTGACATTTCGGAGCTTCATGTGCCATTGCTTGATATCAATCCGGAAGCTGCCTTGCACAGGGAGATAGAGGATATCAAAGAGGAGCTCGATATCATGATCTACATTGTCAGATCTCATCTCGTTGTGTTGGAGAATTTCAATGTCCATGTGCAGCACATGCTGGACGTCGACGGTGTCTATGGCTCAGACATGGTGACTCGGGAGGTGGGCGTCGTCATCAGCAGGACTGGGAGCGCCGACGCATCGACTGGTCAGATGACCACTGCGACTGTGACGGCCACCCTGCCTCAACAACCGACGACCACGATCACCACCGAGACCACCATGCCATCTGATGGGCCTCATCCGGCAGAGACGACTACGACAAGGACGACGATTGAGCCTGAAGTTGTTAATGTGCCAGAAGCCACATCACCGCAAACACGCGACGGCATCCAGGCGCCCCCACCAGCAATCTCTAGTAGTCTGGAGGCCAGGAAACACATATACCAGTTCTTCAAACTGAACGCAAAGGAAGTGCATACGAAGATCGTCTGGCGTATCAAAGAGCTGGAGCATTTGAAAGCCAGTGCTCTGAGTACTTGCGAGGGCGTAAGATACTCCAGCCATCGTATCGTTCTTCTTGAATCGTCAAGCTAATGTAGTGATAGGTGAAAGGGCTTCTTGCTTTGAAGCAGCAACAAGCTGGCGTGGTTCAGGCATGGTTGTCCCTGAAGCAGTCTGAAGAGACGATCAAGCAGGGGCGTTCAATCATGTTATTCACGGTGGTGACTATTGTTTTTGTATGCCATACTCTTGACCTGTGTACGTTGATGCCCTCCGCTAATAACTCGTAGCTGCCATTAACATTCACGGCCGCTATCTTTGGAATGAATGCGCTCGAGCTGGGTGCTGACGGGAGTCTCAAACTTGCAGACGAGTTTGCCGTCATGTGTAAGTCAAGACCAGAGTCTGAGTCGCATCGACAGTGCTAAAAAAGCCCAGTCCCCATTTCCATTGCCATCATCAGTATCACCCTTACAATCGCGTTTAGCACGTGGATTCGGACATTCATGTGGTCAATCTGGCATGTCGTTGGATTCGGCATCATTACAAAGACTCCGGTCTATATGAGCTGGCTGGACCACGGAGTCACCAGCGACAACATGTTCAAGCACGCTGTTTCTGTCACCGGCAAGTTGAAAGATCAGGTCAAGGAAGCCCGCCTCACGCGCCGCAGGGATGACAGAGCGAGGAAGCAGGAGGAGTATCTGAACAATATGCGCGGAGGATCAAGCCATGGGTCCCACACTCGTAGTGGGACTCCTGGAGGGTTTGCCAACGGCGCAGCTGAACATCATGAAGGGGGCACAACTGCGACAGCGCCACAGAATGGTACTGTCCATGGGCAGACGACGACACGCAGGACATGGTGGCGATCGCGATTCTTGAATGGTTCACGGGAAGCAAGTCTTCCGCGGTAGGGTTTTCAGAAATTCCTTGCGGAGTGATTGCAACGGCAATGAACAGCGGAACAGCCCGGCGGCTACACTCGGCCTTGACCCCGCCTTCGGCTCCCCGCAGCGGTCATGGAGAGACGCTGCCCCTCATTTCCGTTCCGCGCGACCCCTCCACTTGCCGCTCGGCTTGCAGCGGGATTCCACATGTCAGCAACCTTTGTCGACGAGGTCAACATTTGACACGTTCTTTCCGTCTGGCACACGCGTCAGCTTCTATTCGAGCTCTCTTTTACAACAAATTCACCGGGAGCCATTAATCACGAGGCTTAATATCTCTCTTTTTGACTGATCTGCCACGACACATAATCATCATGGCGTCTCAATCCTCCTGGCTGTCCATTTCCCCAGCGAGTCATTTCTCGCTGGCCAACATTCCCTTTGGTGTCATTTCCACAGAGTCCGATTCTACGCACCGCCCAGCCATTGCCATTGGCGATTTTGCTCTCGATCTTGCGGCATTCGCTGGTGCGGATGGCTTCTCCGGCTCGTCAACCATCAAGGAGCAAGCTGCCGTGTTCTCTTCACCGACTCTGAACGCCTTTGCTGCTTTGGGCCGACCTTTCCACCGCGAGGTGAGGGCCTACCTCCAGTCCATCTTCGCCGAGGACACCAAGCATGCCGCGATTCTCAAGGACAATGCCTCTCTGCGCGAGTCTGCTCTGCTTCCCCTGTCCAAGGTTCAGACGCACCTGCCTCTCTCGATCGGCGACTACACCGACTTCTACGCCGGCAAGCACCATGCATACAACGTCGGTGTTCTCTTCCGCGGGCCTGCCAATGCCTTCCAGCCCAACTACACTCACCTCCCCGTCGCCTACCACGGCCGCGCCTCCAGTGTTGTCGTTTCTGGCACACCGATCCGTCGCCCCTGGGGACAGATCCTTCTCGACCCCAAGGCCGAACCCAAGATCCCCGCCCTCGAACCCTGCCGCAAGCTCGATCTGGAGCTCGAGCTTGGCATGTTCGTCTGTCGCGAGAACACCCTTGGCGAGCCCGTTCCTGTCGGCAAGGCCGACGAGCATGTTTTCGGCTACGTCCTCATGAACGACTGGAGCGCCCGCGACGTGCAGGCCTGGGAGTACGTGCCTCTTGGCCCCTTTACAGCCAAGAACCTCGGCACCAGCATCAGCGCCTGGGTCGTACTGGCCGACGCGCTGGACGGGAGCAAGGTGCAGGGAATCAAGAATGAAACGGAGCTGCTGCCCTATCTGCGTGAGGGCAAGGAGGATAACGTTCTCGGCATCGACCTCGAGGTTGACCTGATCAGTGAGTTGCAGCCTCGGTTCCGCAGGAAGATGATTGCTAACAGACCCAGCCTCCGCCGGCAACAAGACGACCATCAGCAAGACGAACTCGCGCAACCTGCTCTGGTCATGGCCTCAGATGATCGCGCACCACACCATCACGGGCTGCAACCTTCGCACGGGCGACCTCCTCGGATCAGGCACCATCTCGGGCCCCGAATCCGGCACGGAGGGCAGTATCCTCGAGCAGACGCAGGGCGGCAAAATGTCGATCAAGCTTGAAGGCGGCGAGGAGAGGAAGTTCCTCGAGGACGGCGACACGCTCGTCATCCGCGGTTGGGCCGGCAAGGAGGGCGCGCTGGTCGGGTTCGGAGAGGTGAGCGGCAAGATTGAGGCGGCGCTGCCTCTGTTCTGAGCAAAGGAAACACATGTCATAGATTGCAAAAGCCTGTTTTCTCAACGATGAATGATTACTCCTATTTCCGTCTCTACTGCTTCATTTCTTCCCTCAGCTCTACAGGACAGTCTGGCTGCACGTAGTACCCCGCCTTGATCACAGCCGGCACAGTCTCCAAATGCGCCTTGATCTTCAGAATGGTAGGATACACACTCAAATCAACACCATACCTCTCCGCATTCCAAACAGCAGGCATGAGACAACAATCCGCAATGGTAAGCTCATCACCCACAGAGAACCTCCCCGCCCACTCCTTCGCGACAGCCTCGTAAGCAGCGAGCCCCTCGGCCATGAGCTCCCTCATCCACCCCTCTGCGTCGCCGCCTAGACCGCGCACCCTGCGCACGATGCGCAGGTTCGTCACGGGCTGCGTGTCGCACGCGATGATGCTTGCCAGGGCGCGGACGACGGCTCTGCGCTCTGCGTCGAGGGGCAGGAGGGCAGGGGAGGGGTGGGTCTCGTCTAGGTATTCGAGGGCGGCGAGAGATTGGGTTATGCGCAGCGGGGGGGAGGTCGAGCCGTCTTCTTTCTGTTCGCGGACGAGGAGGGGGACGGTGGCGGAGGGGTTGAGGGCGCGGTGGGCTCCGGAGAGGTGTTCGTTTTTGAGAAGGTTGACGGCGTGGAGGGTGTGGGTGATTTGTTTGTGATTGAGGGCTATGCGGAGGCGGGCGGAGGAGGAGGAGCGGAAGTAGGTGTGCAGGGTGTATTCGGGCATGATGGCGATGTTCTGGGAGGACTTGCGATGAGGTTGTGAGGACAAGACAGCTTCACAAGTTGGAATCGTAGGAATCGTAGAGAACGTAGTGTGTTAACTAGGTACCTTAGGCTTTATCCATGGTCAAGGCTGATGTGGATGAGCTGGGGTAGCAGCATGGGGTAGACCATGGCCGACCTACCTACTTAAGCCGTATGTTGCCATACCTGCGAGCTCACGGTGTAGGTCTGCCGGTGCCGAGAAGTGAGGGGTGAGCCCAACGAGTCGTCAATGGCAGCTCTGGGTGTAAAGTGACCAGAGCACCAGCGAGAGGCCGCGTCTTGCCGGCGCGGCGGCCTGGGCCGTTGGGGTTGGGCTGTTCGCCGGGTATTGGTTATATTTGGTTCCGCGTATGCCAGTCAGCCTCGGCGCCGGCCAGCGGAGTGAGAAGTGTCACACTGCAGAAGGATGCAACACATATCTTTGCGGGCAGTTTCAGGTAAGGAAAGGTGATCAATGCTGGCTATCATAGTCGTGCGTCTAGTAAAACTATTGAGGGGTTTCCGAGGACAACAATACCTTCTTGGGCAGACAACCGATCATTTCATGGAAGAGAAAGGAATAAACAGGCTTCAAGTTGCAACCTTGCTCAATAAATCAAACCACAGCGGCAAAAAGACAAAAGAAGTTCGACCAGGACAAGATTCGAACTTGCGCCTCCGGAGAGATACCCTTAGCAGGGGTACGTGTTAACCACTCCACCACCTGGCCAGTTGTTGTTAGGCTGCCTGAATCATGAAATTATGACCTGCTTGCTACGGGCTCCTAAGCCGATGCATGCCGTCAGATGTCCTGTCTCTCCATTAAACGTAATCCAAGATATGATACCACGCGCCCAGCACTCATGCTTCCAAATGACCTCCGTCGTGTAAAATGATTCTACTTCGAACCAGGTCTTCCACGCTAACGAAGAGGCGATGTCCTTATGGCTCACTCAATCCTTATCCTACATCTTTGCTGTGATGCATGAGACACAAATATCTGAGCCTAGAGGTACAGGCTACAGCTTACAAGCAGCTAACGATCGGCAGAGGGGGCATGCGGAACAAGCTCCGGGAAGCGCCACATGCTGAAGTTGCATCCTGTTATGGAATGCCCCAACATCTCGATTCGGCCCCAATTGCATCATCATTGCGCCGTATGGGCCGCATTGTGAATTCAGATCGGTCCAGCCTTGTGGACACTCACAGTGGCACCAGACTACTCTGGTCTGACAAGCCTAAAAATTGATCGCCAGACTAATCGACGATAACTTCAGCTGCCATTGGCTTTTGATTACCTTGATTGCTTCATGTTTGTCAAAGGTGCGCAAATCGTGAGGGAATCTCAAATGCATTATTAACCACTATCGCTCTGATGCGTCCCGTTGGTATCGTACAGGTTCAGTTCAGGTCCAAGTCCCCAACGCCAGTTGACAGTTCTTTTCTCTATTTGGCCTCCTTCTCGGCCTTCTCGCCAATCTCCTTTGCCTTTTGCGACTTCTTCTCAAGCACCTGCTTGAGCTCATCGATGGTCTCCTGGAACAGCTTCTCGCCCTCCTCCTTGTGCTTCTGGGCAACGTCGCCTAGTTGCTGCAGCTTGGGCAGGATGTCGCCGCCCTGGGGCACCATCTTGATGTACTTCTCAAGGTTGCCCCAGTTGCCTCCTGTGGCCTCCTCGGCCTTGGACTTGCCCTTCTCGACGGCATCCTTGACGTAGCCCTCGAAGCTGCCTAGGTCGCCCGAGTCGACGGCCTTGCGTGCCTTTTCGAAGAGCTCCTTGGCGTTGCCTTGCTTGAGCGCGTCGGCATTGTTCTCGACGAGCTCCTTGACCTTGGGGTTCTTATCGAGAAGAGGCTTGGCCTCCTCGAGGCCCTTCTTCCAAGCCTCATCGCCGAGCTTCTTGACCTGCTGCACCTTCTCCTCGATAAGCTTGCGGGCCTTTTCGAGCGTGGTGAAGCTGATACCGCCGGCAACGATGTCCTTCATCTCCTTCCAGGTCTGGTCAACCTGCTTCTTGGCCTCGGGACCATACGCCTCACCCATTTCCTTGAGCTTTTCAACGTTGCCACCGAGCTTCTCCTTCAGTTTGGGGTGGTTGTCGATGATGTCTGAAATGGCGTCACCGGAGAGCTCGGCAACCTTCTTTGTAAGGTCGGCTACGACATCATAGGCCTTGGAGGCCGTCTCGAGGCTGAGGCCAGACTTGGAAAGGTCCTGGAATTGCTTGTAGGCATCGTTGACGATGGCGTCGGCCTCGTCCTTGTGGTTCTTGCGGACCTTTTCCCAGTCATCAAAAGCGGTATCGACGTAGGCGCGGCCGCCAGGGATCCAGCCGACGTATGAGTAGGCGAACTCCTTGATATAGTTGACAGCCTCATCAGCCGAGGGTGTGTTGGCCTGCAGCTTCTTGGTGGCTTCGTTGTACTTCTTCTCGGCGTCCTTTAGTGTGCTGTTGACCTTGGAAGCTGTTCGGCCGGCGGGTGTGAAGGAGTAGATGGCGGAGAAGAGAGCAACACCAGCAATGCCGCCTGCGACGCCAGCGCCGAAATGGCCTGCTCCCGCGCCGCCTGATGATGATGTGGAAGAGTTGGTGGTGGACTGAAGGCGGGTTTGCTGGCGGATGGGCATGCGCACCGAGCGCGTGGTTCGGGGCACAATGGTGCGAACAGCAGGTCGTGCGGACATCATGATGGCGGTTGTGTGTGTTGTTGGTGGTTGCTTGACGTGTATTTCTGGTAAGGTAAGGTAGGTAGATAGAGAGGACTGGGATCGAGTGGGATGTGTGGACGGGAAAGAAGAATTGAAAATCAGGAGGAACGCGAAGTGAAGAAATAGCTTGCTGGACCACGAACTTTACATCTGGTGGAGCGGCAGGCGCAATGGGAGCTGTTTGCAGGATGACGCAGGAGGTGCATGCTTCACCAGGAGCTACCACGCCGGAGCTCAAACTATTGCAAGGCAGGCGCACCCAGCTCTCAGCCGCTCCACCGCTGGGAGGGCTGGAATAGAAGCTCCGGGGGTGGTGACGTCGTTGCTGCGTCCGTTTGCGGGGGCCAAGCACGTGTGACAGGAGGAACCAGACTTTTGAGCTTCGATCGATCCAATAGCTAATGAAATCTGTGGAATGCATTGGAATTTCCTGCATCTTTTCTCGCGATTCCGGTAATAGCCTCGGTATTGGGAACGAAGATCAGGGGGCAGAAGACAATCCCGTTCCCGTTGACAGGATCGTGAACGAAGTGTGCCCCAGACTCTGGGATCAGCAAGGATTCAGACACCAACGGTATTTTGACGAGACATGAACGACCAGAGGCGAACGGATGCTGGAGGTTATCATCCACGCCGTTTCCTGCCAATCAATGTGTCCTTCATTTTGACACTACCTAGCTGGCCGAGGTAGGAGACGATACTGATGCTATGCAAGTATCGTCGAGTTCCTAGTGACCTCCATCAAGGCAATGGTACAGTACCTAACTGAACATTGCTCTCCAAGAGGCTTTGCTTAGACCGTCCCATGGATGTAAGCACAGTCCAGCCTTCAATTAACGATTACAAAGTCACAGCTGTGAAAAACTTTCTCTTCTCGTCTCGAAGACCCTCAATGGCTGGTTTTCACCGAGAATGAGGGCATCATTGGCCGAGGGTGCAGGCAGCTGAGGAACCGACAACCACTTGTCCCTGCCTCCTTTCCCCTTTCTTATGCTCCCCTGCCCTGCCCTGCCCTTCCCCCTCATCCCTCCACTTCCCACTTCCCCGAATGCAGGGCATCTTGAGCCCCGGGACTACCACCTCTTTACAGTGGAGTATCCCCTGCAGGGTCTGGTTAGTGATACTTTTTAGCGAATGCTTCAGCCAACTTGACTGGAGACGCCCTTCAAGTTACATCGAGATCCACCTGATGGTCCCCTAAGGAAAGGCTTTCTTTCACCCCTCCATCCCACCTTGATTACGCCTGCCCATACTCAACTGCCAACTGTCGTCGCACACGTTCGATCCCAAGTGCATGTAAAAGCAAGCACCCGTCCGCCTCTTGAAGTACCTACTCACTCGACAAAAGACCAGCCTAGCATGGACTTTTCCATTCATCGCATCGCGCCATGACGACCGACCTGCCAACACCCCGAGCTCGCCGTCTTCCCTATCTTCCTCCTGAAATCTGGTTGCAGATCATCGGCTGCATCACAGATTCGCGATACCTGCCACGTGCATGGCTCAATCTGCGTCTCGTTTCTCAATTCTTCAAGCTTGCTACAGAACGAGTCTTTGTCAACCTCCACCTTCGACGCAGCCGCCTCGAGTTCCTCGCCTTCGACCCCGTCACCGACGAACACCGCGAGCCTCGCGATCTCAACTTCGCCCTCGACTTTGACCGCCTCTCCGACGATGGTCTCCGCGCCATATACACAGACAAAGCCATGGGAGGCCAGCACGGCACGAGTAGGCTCATAGCCAGCGACACCACCGTGCACGAGGAATGCGTCAAGCAGTGGAGGGAGAAGGTCACCGCCTACCTGGCCCCGCCGCCCGCCAACCGCTACGACGTGGCTCCGCACATCCTCGTATTGCGCCGCATCGCGAATGACACCGAACTGCCCGGCTTGCGCGTCGACTATGACAGGTTTGAGGCATCGTTCCTCTGGCGGCCCGCCCTCTCCAAGCTGTTCGGCGAGGAGGAGTATCGCAAGTGGGCCGGTAAGAAGCACCCGGACCGCGAGTGGCGTGATATCATCAAGTCTGTCGACTCTGGACGCATGAGCCGCATCGCTCTGTCGAGGGCCGTCATGTACCGACTTCACGACCCGAAAAAGGTGGACTCCAAGGTGCGACAGACACGGATGAAACGCTACTACCGCGCACATGGAAGGGAGATGCAGCCGGGCTCTTTTGGCGATGTCGACTATCTGTGCAAGACACGTGAGGTCTATGCGGTGCGGCAAGATCTCCGACGGGCGTTCATCAGCGATGAGTGGATAATGGGCGACGGCAAAGAGGAGGGCAGAGGGACATTCTACGACGACGGAACAGGGGCCGAGTTCCCCCAGAGCGATCCCGAAGACGAGCCTGAGGACGACATCAGCGCATGGGGAGGCCGGTAGCCTTCGAGTGGAGGGTGGGCTTGTTCGGTTGTGGCAAGGTTTGCCATATCGTCCAGAAAAGCGTCTGTCAGGATCCATGGCGCATTGTTAGCGGACTTCTCTACTTTCCTCATTCGTCCTGGTCGCGGTATATCACTGTCACGCTATCGCCGGCTCCTTGTTTTCGGGGACGGGCCATCCATCATCTGATCCACTGGACCCTGAACCGGGCAGGTTGGGACGCTTTCCAGGAACAAGATTTAATTGACGACTAACGAAACTCCCCTATACTCCTGTTCGTTATAATCTAATCTTATCCACTTCCAAGGTCCTCATTCGCCTCCCAATGCCATCCATCGTATGCGCCAAAGCCGATCCCGATGATTTATCTACGTTCTTCAAGGCCCATAACCAGTAGTACTGTGGAAAGCACCCTCTACGTCGTGGACCGCCTCATCAAGTCTCGCAGGCTAATGCGCTCTTTTGGCGCCCGGCTGATATGTAGCTCATACCTCTCACCCTCCTGAGGCTCCGGGAGACCAGCAGACTGGCAAAGCTGCCCCACCGAAACCTTGACCGATCCAGTCCTGATACCCTCCTCCAAAGCCGCCATCTCCATCGCCGAAGCCCGCACCCTGCCCTCGGCGATCTTTTCCCTTTTTTCTAATGTACCACGGTTCGGAACAGGGCAGTTTCCAAAGGTGACGTTCGACACCCTCTTCGGCAGAGCCATCAAGGCATCTGAAGTTGCTGGCCTGGGGCTTCCGGGCGAGGACTTGATCGTGACCGCTGCGCCCCCGCCAGTGCTCTCCTGCGTGGAGATGATCGAGTCATTCCTGTTCTCTGCGGCGGAGGAGAATGTGCTGTCGAAGACTGTCTGGATGCTCGTGCCGGGGTTGACTTCGACGCTGTCCTCCGAGAGGGCGTAGCGGGCGAGGCGGTCGGCAAGATCCCGGGCGAAGAGGTTCGGGTCGCAGGTGCGGAGGTTGGGGTCGGAGCGGGGGGAGAGGAGGAAGGGAGAGGGGTCTTGGATGATTCTGTCTGCGATGGCCCAAAGGGCGAGGACGTCGTTGAGGGATTCGACGGGGGTGACCTCTCCTTGGGGGGCTTCTTGTGGTTGAGACATTGTGGTGGTGCTTGATGTGTGTGGTGCGGTAAATGAGTGCCTTTGGAGAAGGTTGAGGATGGATATTATCTTGTCTGAAGTTGAAGATGCTGCTGTGTGGATGTGATATGTATGGGATGGAGTTGGAAACGACAAGTGAACGGCGCTGCTATATGCATTTGGTAACGGTATCTCCGACTGCGTTGGAAAATTTGGTATGTGCTTCTGTGTCCAGCTTCGGCTCAAAGTCTGTGTCTGAAGGGTTTCCAGGGCCCGGAATACCTTGATAGATGTTGAGGGATGATGCAAAGTTTATTCACGAAGCGAGTTGTGAGGTGTTGAACAACCATTTTGTTTACCCGTGCTGAAAATGAGAAATGTCCTCGAGCCTAGATAACGACTATGCGTGAAGTACCCTGGTAACTATGGTCCATGGTCTACCCAATGTTGCAGGGTGAATGCGGGTTAGGGTGTTTAGGACATTGATTGCTGACCATCTGAACTCGAAGTATAAGAATACCAGCATCTTTGCGGTCATTGAACCCGCAAAGACCCCCTTCACGTTCGTGTTATTGGAGGCGGGGATAGGCTTCAATCACGAGGCTCTGGAACCATGGCCATGAGAAACAATACATTTCTTCGCTCTCCATGAGCAAACGTTCAACGCACCATCAACCCCTCTGCTTGCAGTGAATAAAGATGCCGATTTATCCATCCTTGCCAAGTCTAATCCATACAATCCGTCGTACACTGATTCCATTGTCAAATTCACTCCATCCACCTCAAAGCCCATATCCCTCTCCTGAGCGAGCCATTAACTTCATACCTGGTCACCCCTCCAGTTGTTACCAGGCCTGTTGTTGCGATGCTCCAAAGGCTTGTCCCCAGCCTTCCAAGGCTTCTCGCCGTCCCAAGGCTTGCCAGGCTTATAGGGCTTTTCGGGCTTCCCCGGCTTGCCTGGCTGCTCCGAGGGGTAGGGGCTGGGAGGGTCCACGATGGAAGGCTGCGGGTAGACAGGCTCTTCGATGGCACTGGAGTGCTCCGGAAAGGGGGGAATAGGCCCGCCAGTGGGACCGGCTGTGGGGCCGGCGATCTCGGAGCTCGTGACGGTCAGAGTAGCGAACGTGGTGGTCTCGCAGTCGGGGGGTAGGCCGGGGTTGTTGCCCTTGGGTGGTGTCCAGAAGCCAGCTTGAACTGTGGCTGCGGCAAGAATGGAGAGGATGAAAGCGGATTTGTAGGTGCCCATCTTGTATTGTAGGTCTGTTGTCGTCAAGGGGCTTCTGTGGCCGACTTGTAGAGTGATTTGATGGTAAGGCTTGAGAGGTGGAAACAAGAGATGTGTATATTCTTGGTTGTTGCTGAGTGATGGAACTGAGCTTGAAACTTGAAGCAATGGTCATCCTTATATATTAGCTGCTGGCACGACAATCTGCCGGTAGGACTCATCATGATCTGCGATTAACTTCTCGCCGATGACTTTTCCTGCTATCTCAAGAACTGAATACAATATTCGCATGTGTCCAAATTTGCTTCCACGATTGGCCAGCTGCGTCTGCAACTTTAGGATCCTGGTGAATAGCAACCTACGCGTCATCATCCTCAGCCATTGAGTTTTCTAATACTGCTTTCTCGGAATAGCACAGCTTTCCAGGCAAAGGATCCTGAGATCACTGCCAGATCAGGCAATTTGAACGATTTCGTGCATGAAACCTAATCCTCCACCCACGGGTAGAACGCCACAGCCGCAGACCGGCAAGATGCAATTAATCTTTGACATGGATCCAACGCAATGATAAAGTTCGCAGATCGAATTGAGGCGACTGAGTGACGTTCCCAGCGTGAGGTTTCGGGCTTCGCGACGCCGATCACTGCTTGACGTGCTACACAGGATCGATCCTTCCGTGGAGGATGGCGAGGTTCTTTTTAAAGTACCTACCTAGGCAGGCGTGGCATTCCTGAGTGGGGGTTCTCAGATCCTTTCGCGCTGATCATTGGGCCTGCTTGAGCTGATGCAGTTGAGAGGGCTTAGATCTGCCGACTGAGAGTGAATGACTGACACCGTAATTGGTGCAAGAAGCCTGCAAGTCGACGCAATCAGGTCTCTCAGTAGCGCCTAATACTCTCATGTCTCGCAAAAGCTAAGATCTGGAGGGTGGCAGGTATGCAGTGCAAGTCTGGGGCGTAGTGACGAAGCCCTTTTGTATTGCACAACGTGGCGCCGTCGACATTTGAGCACAGATCCCGAAATGCCCCCCTTAGCTGCTATTGCATTGGTGTGCTTCCCCCGAAGCGCCGTTTGCTGGACTTCAGGCGTCCGGCTTCAAAGCGATGATTACTTGTGGCCGTCGCAGTCCCGGACGCGACACTCCATGAGGAGCTGGCCTGTTGGTCTCCAGCATCTTTGTTATGACAGTGAACCGACAGGATCACAGCCGTTTGTGCGATGTACTGGGAAAGGCAGACTTCCCTCCATCGTCTCGGCATCAAATACGTTCGAGAACGGTGACCCCGGTGACCTCGTGCTGAACGTTCTTCTTCGTCGGATAGGATAGCATCGAGCGTGATCCTGCTTTACCCTCCAGTTCTTCAAGTCGGCTTGGCAAAGGATGATCAACATGACGCACCAAGTGGAGCGGCATTGGCCGGCCGCCTTGGCCCCTAGCTTTCCATTAATAGACCTGCCATTTTCGGCAATGCTCGTCGCTGGCATTGGCTCATTATGGACGCCCGCTGTAGCCATCGAAGGCCTGAATAATTCTCATGAGATTCGGAAATTGGAGCTTTTTGACATAATTTTTTTCAGGAAGCACAAGTGCAACTTAGAGAAGGGTAACTTGAGGAAGACGCGATGATCAGGAGGCGGACTTCGCGCGACAGCAACAGTCAGCGCTGGAGGACAAGTCACAACACTGACCTACAGGCCTGGTGTCCAAGACGCGCCTGTTGGTTCGTGTCGGCAAGATATGACAGTCGCACGTCAGTCATTGTATTCTTTAGGATGTTGAGAGCTCATCTGGTGAACAGACCTAGGCAGGCCCCTCCTAACCGAGAAAGCTTGATGCCATCGGATGGCCATCGCAGCCGTGGAGCCCCAAGGCCAGCTGACTGAGGTTTGCAGTCCTGCCGCAGCTTTCGCTCGTTGCATTGACGATTAGGAAACATCTGCCCATGATTTCGGCCTACCGCAAGTATCTGGCTATACGAGCATTTGACTGCATCCTCAGGATGAGTCACGAACAGTTGCACCTCATCATCTTGTAACTCTGTAGAGCGATTGGTATTCTGCCGGGTTCCAAATTTAACTGCAACACACGGTCGTTTCGTCGATGCCCTTGGCCTCTTCGCCGGCTCCTCCTCCGCCAACCTGTACCCTGATGACGAGCCAGTCGCACAGGAACTTGCCCAGTCCGGCCCCGATGATAATCGAGATGATAATATATCCGTTGAAGTACATAGCGAGCAACATGACGACATATGCGACGCCAAACGTGACAGCATGGATGAAGGCTCTCACGACTTGCTGCAACGGCGAAGCTCTGAATGTGAGCACGTGAGGAGGCAGGATAGTGATTTCTGTCTGCGGAGCACAGCAGCTGGCGTCTTTGCTGTAGGTCTTGATGTCGGTGGACAGGTAAGCAGCGCGTCGCTGGACCTGGTGGATGATCATGCCGTCGTATTCTTTGCCGATGCGTCGGAGGCACTCGAGTACCACTACAAGAAGAGCGACGCCTATGCAGGACGCGGCCATCATTCCGTTGTTCTGAATCTGCCATGATTCGGCGAGGAAGCCTGTTGGAGGGCTTGTCAGATGATGGACGAGAACAAGGCAAGAGAGGGACAGGTTTATGTTCTTACACGCATCAACGATGTCCCAATTCCACAACATCTGGCGGTATGAATTAGCATTCAAATGTAGAGGGCTTGCGAGCGATAGATCTTACCGAGACCTTGCAGGCCGAGCCTTCCGCGGTGCCGTGATCCATGATGGGCGGTCGTCAATGTCTTCAACTTGGACTTGTGAATCGGAAAGAGTTGATGAGCGCAAATCCAGTGAAGGAATCTCTGATGCGTACAAAATAAAAGGTCAAAAGTCCCTCGACAGTTCTCGAAGTCAACGAAGCGACCAGACCCTTCAACCCTCGCTTCCTCAGGCTGGTCAATAACCCGACATATATCAAGCCACTGCTCGTTCATCGGCAGATTCTCCGGCTACACCCCGACCCAGGATCGGTACGGTGGCGTAACCAAGCATAAAAACCTTCTCAATTCTAGCTTGATTTGTTTCTTTCCAACGTGGAGATGCCCGACGTGCAGAACATAGCGCCTGTATCGAAGACGAAGGGGGAAGTTATCGCTGAAAACCAAGCCGTGGGGCCAGTCCGTGTCCAATGGAAACTTGCTCAATAGAGCTCATGTTCAGACCCGCAACCAGGGAACATCGGAAGATCGGCGCTGGGCAACGTGGGTATGCTTCAATTACACCTCAAAGTATTGGCTTGTTAGGTGGTCGCCACATGGCTGGACTTGCGTCTTTGCAGCGGATGTCGGGGTCTTCCCGTTGTCGGGATTTTGCGTCTTGAACGCGCGACATGCGCATGCCATGTGGTCGGTCGATGATGCGAAGACCGGCACTTCGGTTGAAATGGGAAGGCTTCTTTCTCCCATGTCATAATGGCGCGTCAGTGGCCGAAACCTGCTCTTGGCATGAGTCGTGTTCAACCCTGGGCGACATAGGTAGGCATCTTAGACTCGATCTCGGCACTCCACAAACTTGCTCGCCATCTCCATCCTCGGAGAAACAGCATACGACTTTGGAGGTGCCGGGGCAGCATGGAAAGCTCTTCAGGTTCCATTAGCGTGATTGAAGAATCCATGTCAGTCTGGCCGTGTGGCGAGCTTTCTTCGGTTGTTATTTGGACATATATCCCGACTGACATCGTCGCATGGCCAGCTGAACCATTACTACCTCCAGTCGTCTACGCTGTGTGTTCTCTCGCCGCCTTGGAAGGGTCTCTTCATGACAAACCTCCTCCTCTTCTCCCCATCCTGACCCCAAGGTCCTCGAAGAATTCGAGACTGCATCGTCACACTCAGCATCGATGGAGGCCTCATCACAGCTGGTCGCCCGCCAGGGCTACCAGTCACAGAACGTCAGTGAGGGATCGCTGGTCGACTACTGGGGGTATGCCGTGCGGGTTCTGCCATGCGCAAACGACCCCGGTACATGCGAGTACTTTGAGGTTGTCTACGGTTCCCATGCCGTGGGCATGAAGTACACCGGCGTGCTTTGGGCCACGCTCGGCGGCATCCTGCTCATCCTCGCCGTCGGTCGCCATTTCTGGGCGTCACCAAAAGCCGCGCAGACCGTGCCAGGCGTCGTTCAGGACGAGAAGTCCAGGGCTGCCTCGTCGTCTGCCACTCGATTCGCCCGAGCGGTCGCCGCTGTTCGGCGCCGGCATCTCCTCCCCGACTCGATCAGGTTCATCTTTGGAAGGACGACTCGACTGCAGGTGCTCATCCTCGTCGTCCTGACGGGCTATCTGGCGCTCTTCAGCTTCATGGGCATCCACTACCAGACCTGGAGGACCCCGGTGAAGGCCTACCCGGGGCTGTTCCAGACGCGGTCCAGCGTCGGTGCGTGGTCCGATCGTGTTGGCACTCTCGCCTACGCCCTGACGCCGTTCTCGATCTTGTTGTCCAGCCGCGAGTCGATCCTGTCCATGCTCACGGGCATTCCCTACCAGAACTTCAACTTCCTCCACAGGTGGCTCGGTTACATCATCTTTGCGCAGTCCCTTGCGCACACTATTGGATGGACGGTGATCGAGGCTGTTCTCTACCAGCCGCAGCCTGCTGTCGCCGATAAATGGATCAAGCAGCTGTACATGATCTGGGGCTGCGTTGCCATGATCCTACTATTTATCCTCGTCGTCCTGAGCACTCCCTGGGGCATTCGTCTTACAGGCTACGAGTTCTTCCGAAAGGCGCACTATGTGCTTGCCATGGTGTACATTGGCGCATGCTGGGGCCATTGGCAGCCTTTGAAGGTCTTCAGTAAGTTTATCCCGTATTCATCGTGCCGAGATCCCCACTAAGGTCTCGCAGTGGTACCCGGTCTCGCCATCTGGCTCTTCGACCGCCTCGCCCGCCTCGTCCGCTCGGCTCTGGTTCACTACCAGTACCTCCCCAACGGTACCATGGGTTTCAAGGCCGCCGAAGCCGCCCTCACCGTCTTCCCTGACGCGGAGAATGGCGACATCGTCCGTCTCGACTTCGCCCATTCGCAGACACCCTGGCAACCGGGTCAGCACTTCTACCTCTGCTTCTCAGAGTCGTCTATCTGGCAATCCCATCCCTTCACGCCCCTCAACCTCCCCGTTGAGCGCAACGGCACCGTCGAGCACGCCTACATCTTTCGCGCCAAGAAGGGCGAGACAAAGAAGATCGCCCAGCTTGCTGCTAAGAAGTTTACTCTACAGGATGAGGCTGCCAAGACCACGCCTGTGATTTTGTCTGGCTCGTATGGCGAGTCTTTGGTGGAGAACCTGACACCTGAAGTCAATGTTCTCTGCATCGCTGGCGGCACGGGCATTTCCTACGTGCTTCCCGTTCTGCTCCACCTCGCTCGGCAGCCAGGCACTCCTGATAGGAAGATTGAGCTCATCTGGGCCGTACGCTGTCGCAAGGACGTGGAGTGGGTTGAACCTGAGTTGAACGTTCTTCTCGCGGCGGCGAAGACGCACGGTATCCGGATTCACGTGCATGTCACGAGGCAAGGCAACGCGGGGGCGGACCCCGACAAGCTGAGCGCTGGTGAAGAGAAGAAGGTGGCTGATGCCTCTTCGTCGTCGTCGATTCAGAGCACTTCGCTCGATGTGCAAAATGCTGGCGTCCACCCTGACCTGGACGTCGCTGTGCCGGCCTTCGTGGAGGGGACTGTTCGAGGGCGAAGTGTCGTCTTCGCCAGCGGGCCGGGCTCCATGATCTCACAGCTGAGGACTGTGGTTGCGTCTTGTAACTCTGGGGGTAAGGTTTGGAGGGGAGATGCGAGGTTTGATGTAGCTCTAGAGTGCGATGACAGACTTGAGTGGTAGGCTTTTGTGCTTGGATTAGCGATGAATACGGTAGATACCATACTGCTTTGCAAAAATGATCACCGAGTCCGAAAATAGGGTCGTCTCTCAGCTCTACCGATGATGCCAACGGGATCCCTGTCCACACCCAGACTTGTGGCGCAACATCTAGTATGCTTTGGGTCAACTGCATCGTCGTCAAGGCCTGAAAACTGCCAGAGCTGAGCTTCTCTGTCAGGGGTGCGAACGGCTAGCCAAGTGTTCCTCAGCATTTATTGGCCATTATCACGATGGCTTGAAGATTCGGGGGCATCACCCTGTATCTCCATGCAGCCACCAGAGGCTTGGCCATCACAGTATGCCTCACCTAGGCTGTCAAGAGGGGAACATGGGCTTCGGTGCCACGGCATAATCATGTCATCCGGCAATGTATGCTTATTCCAGCCCAACGGCATGGGGCCCCTCTTTGAATATCTATGCGTACTTATTTCGACGCGCCGCCAAGCGTGTTTCCTCAATCGCCGTTCTTGGCGACTTTCCTCGAAATATCACCTCACGATCGCCTCACTTTCGTGAGCAAAGATAGCGCCTCGACACAAGACCTCCAAATTGAGTCTACATCCTACGATGAATCACAATACATACCCCCCGGGTTACCAATGCCCTCCACCACCTCCACCAAATCCGTATCACCAGTCGAGTCCGGGGGGATCAGCACCGTCACCGCCTCAGAATCAATACGATCCTCCGCTGGGAAGAGCAGGCTCTTTTTCGTTATCAAACTACCAGCCCATGCCCCCGCAAGATAACTTGGGTAGAGGGCCATCTCCTGCGCCTACTCATCAATCCAACTCGTATTTCCCGCCGCCGACATCTTCCCAGTCGGCCCCTCTAGGATCAACAGCACTGCCAGTGCCCAGTCACACGTCAACACCCCCCAGCGTCGCTTCTGACCATCATGCGTACGGCCAGTCCACACAGTCATGGCAACAGTCCACTCCATGGCAGCCAACTGGCAATCATCAACATCAACATGCGACTCCAGGTTCATATGGGCAGCAAGGCCATGGATACAACCAGCCGCCCTCCAATATTGTGCAGGTCACGAACCAAACTCAACCCCCTCAGCAGCAGCAACGCCCACAAAGCCTCCAGCGAATGTCCCTCTCATCGCTCTCCGGGAAGAAGACCACAGCGTGGCTCAAGAAGAACGTCTCACCCCATCTGACTGAAGTGGCAAAAAACTCACTCGTCAAGGGAAGCATCAAGGAGTTGGGCAACGCCTACACAGCAGCGAAGGTCATGGGTGCAAAATACTCCAGCCCGCCGGCGTCAAATTACAACATGTCGGCTGCTAGACCTTCTGATGCGAATCAGAGCGCTCAGCCTTGGAGTCCTGCTCACGTCGGGATCCCGAGCCCTCCTGTCCATCAACAGACCCAGGGAGCGGCGACGTTTCCTCCGGCTGCTCAGCATCAGTCGGTTGCACCCTCGTATAGCCCGCCGGCCAAGCAACGTACGTCGCCGGCAACGTACAATCCTCCAGTTCAACAGCAGTCAGTAGCTGCAGCTTATAGCCCGCCTGTACAGCAACATACTATTCCGGCGTCGTACAGCCCACCTGTTCATCAATACCTGGACCCAGCGGCACACGGTTTGGCAGGCCAGCAACACCAGGAGGGGTCCTATACTCCGCCCTCAACTCAGCAGCATCCGGCGTCCCCTCCATACAGCTCCCCGAGCCAACAGCAGACGGCATCATCAGCGCAAGGTTCCCCCGCTCAGCAGTATCAGGCGCCTCCATACACACCGCCGGTTCAACAACAGCAGGAAATAAATACGCCATTGCATCAAGCACAAGAAACAGCTGCTTACAACCCAGCGACCGTTTCCCCTCCAGCACCCATCGCTCGAAAGCCAGTCGCCGCTGTTCAACGACAGAATTCAAATCGCTGGCCAGTCTCCCAGGCAGTCTCGCCTGTGACGCCGATCTTGCCTGCTGACGCTGCAGATAGATCTCAGGGCTACATCTTGTCCATTGATCATGAAAGGAAGAAGGCTATTCGATTCATCCCAGGTCCTGACGGGAACGATCGGTACGTTGTCGAGGATCTCCTGTATTCACGACCTAGCGAAGCTCCTGCAGAACTGGCCCCTTCGCCTCACGTCCCAAGCTACAAGCCGGTTTATATGGAGCATACTGCTGCTTATCAGGAACCCGTGGAGATGTATGCACCACCACCGCCGCAGGTCCCGGTGCCAGCGTCGGTCCCAGAGACGATCTCAGCACCAGTAACAGCCCCAGTCACAGCAGAAGTCTCACAAACAGTCCCAGCGGTACTTCCGGTGACGAATCCAGCGCCAGTCCCAACTCCAGTCACGACATCAGTCTTCACGTCAGTCCCGGCGCCGCAAACCTATGATGTTCCGCCCTCTACCGTTGATCAACGAGATCAAGACTTGCACTCATCACCGCCAACCTCAAACCCACCCCCAAGAGACCATACCTTGGTTCCTCCACCTCTGTTCGGAGCAGCATATACCTACGACGCCACGAGAGATTCAGATCCGGCGGCAGTAGCACCGCCGTCGGTGCCAACGAAGACAGGTTTCATGTCGAAGCTCATCTCGGCCGTTTCTCAAATACAGCTGGCTGATCCACCTGGACACGCAACATCTCAGACCTATCGCATGGAGATAGATGACCCCGCGTACGAGCCCCTCGCCTTTTCAACGCCTGTCACCACCACAGGCACCCCGAACTCACCTCTCCGTGTCTGCCCACAGACACGAACCGTCAAGTACTCTACAACATGGTACCACCTCAAGGGATCCCCCGAGTTCGACATCTGCAGCTGGTGTTTCAACAAGTATGTTAGCTCGTCATCGTTGACTCACGAGTTCGAAAATGTCGTCAAATCGGGAGTATCATGCCGCTTCAATGTGCCGCGGGTGACGAAAACCCTCTGGCCCGAAGCCCAGCGGATCGTCTCCGTGGACCCGTTGAGGAACTTCATCTCTCGCCGTGTAACGATACCAGCTTGCACCAAGGCCGCAGGAGCAGTCGGCACAGACGGAGTGAAGTGGTTTGGGCTTGCTACTGGCGAGCTCGGCATGGTGGCGTGTGAAGCGTGTCACGAAGACATCGTCCTCGGCACGTCGTTTGCTGGCCGTTTCTGTCCCCTGAAAGAAGTGCAGGGTACGTCTGATCGATGGACCTGTACCCTCAGCTATGACTATGTCAGTCGAGCGCCCCAAGCCCTCTCTAAGCGGAGCGACCTGGATGCCGCTTGGGGGCAGTTCATCGAAGCAGCAACAAAGCGAATGGGACTGCCCCAGTGCGACGGCACAGAAAGCATCGCCACGCGATGCAACTGGTACCGTCCAAAACAGCCAGTCGCTAACCTGGACTTTTGCGAGGCGTGTTACCTCGACAAGCTGGCCATGACACCCTATGCGAACGACTTTGCGGACACGGCGGAGGGATTCGAGGAGAAGCTCTGCATGCGCTCCTGCGACCTACAGCTCATCAACCTCGGCGAATGCATCCACGTAGCCCGAGTCAAGAGCCTGGGCATCGACGTTATCCTAAAGGCAGCGGCGCAGATTGCCTCGAGTCCACGCTGCTTCAAAAGCAAGGGTATCACCGATGGCAAGTTTTACAATTTCAACGGTGGCGCGGCGGCAAACTTTGGAGTGTGCGAGGCCTGTTATGCGGGAATCCTCGTCCCACACGGGGTAGACACTTTCTTTGCGCCCGAACCGCAACTCGTCGCTGGCACGGCGTGGTGCGCTTTCAACCCCAGCCTCTCGCGCTTCAACGGTCTTGTCGACAGCTGGCTGGAGGCTTCCGAGACGGGCGTCTGGGGCACTTACGAGACGTGGGTTAGGAAGTATGCTGCGCTGCCGGTTTGTCCAAACTTCAACCTGGCGGCGAACAGCAAATGGTACGGCTGGCAAGACTGCACGATTTGCCCGGAGTGCTTCGAGGTTGCCGCCGAGGGAACATCTCTC
Organism: Verticillium nubilum; assembly: GCA_002851675.1. Classification (NCBI taxonomy): domain Eukaryota; kingdom Fungi; phylum Ascomycota; class Sordariomycetes; order Glomerellales; family Plectosphaerellaceae; genus Verticillium; species Verticillium nubilum. The sequence goes on from NMXI01000022.1 coordinate 257,167, forward strand.
GTTAGCAGCATGGACATGCACAACGTGGTGATCGAGGGGGAGACGCTGTGCTGTATGTACTCTGACCGGATGAGGGGCAAGTACAAAGAGGCCTGCGAGGCGGGAGACGCGACAGAGCTACGGGCGTTCTGCCGAAAGCGCTGGGAGACTTATCAGCAGACTGTGCCGAGATTCAAGATGCTGGCTGAGATGCAGAGCATGCAGTCGGCCATGGCCATGTCTAACATGATGCTCAGCATGTCGTACCAGCATGCGAATGCCATGAGTGACTGGGTCAGCCCCTCGGGGCATGAATACGGAAACAGCAGCGTGGGTTATCACTCTTCGCAGTACGGAGTCGACAGTGCTGAGGCGTGGAACAAAGGTCAGGCTGGGTTTGCACAGGCGAGGGGCGGAGTTGCCGAGGCGAGCTATCTCAAGGACATTTGGCAGGCCGTGGAGTAGCTGCTCATATTCTGGTGTAAAGGGCAGGTCGAAGCATTATTCGAAGCTATCGGACATCGGACCAGCCGACCATATCATGACCACCCATCTTCAAAAATATTCAAACATTCATCGAAATTTCATTGATCATGAATCCACCTGAGTGAATCAGCTCTATGCTTTCAGAATCATTCGTATCAGACACAGATCTGATTCCCCCCGAATCTTTTGCACCAGGCCTTCACTATGAGCACCCCTGTCTGAACCTCCACTCAGGTCGTGTACGGGTTGTAAACACGACCAGCCGCCTCACTCTCAAGCAGCAGCTTCTTGTTCTCCTTACGCAGGAGCCACTTGAGAACATTCGCCAGAACAATCGTACAAGCGCCAAAGCTCATCATCAAGATCATAGCCATCGTGTACCTCGGCGCATGCGAATCAACAAAGAAGTAAGGCGAGATGATGTTGCCAATGTGACCCATAATGTTAACAATGGCACCAGCAGCGGCGCGCTTCTCGGGCGTCTGCGACAGCGTCGACACAGCCCAGGTGTAGACCAAGGCGTTGGCCGAGAAGGAGCCAGTGGTGTAGAGGAACGACGCGACGTAGCGGGCGGGAGCGTTGATTGTCGAGACGGAAATGATGAAGCCGACAATGGCCATGGCGACGTTGGCGCTGATGTGGTAGCCGCGCTCCTTGCGGCGGTCGGAGCTGAATGCGACGACAAAGGACATGACGGCGCCGACGATGTATGGGGGCGCCGTCATGAGGAGGGAGACGGTGCGCGAGCCGATGCCGAAGCCGCTGACGATGGTGGGGAAGAAGTTGTTGAAACCGTAGCTGGAAGTCATGCAGATGTTGGTGGCGACCTTGTAGACAGGTTAGTTTAAGATCGTTAACTACTAGTCACATTAGGGGGGTACTCACGAAGACCCAAGTCTTGTAATCGGTGACGGCGAGCTTGAGACCGTTCCAGACAGTCTGCTCTTCTTCTGCTGTCGAGACACGATCAGCGGCCATACGGACGGCCGCGAGGTGACGGAGCTCCTCAGACATGCTCCACTTGGCGGCAGAGCCGGTCTTGGAGTGAGGGTAGTCGGGCAGCATGAAGAAGGCAAAGAGGGCGAGAGCACCTCCGATGGCACCCTCGATGATGAAAAGCCACTGCCAGCCGGCGAGACCCTGCGCGCCGTGAAGGCCTGAGAAGACGCCGGCGGCGATGAGTCCAGAGACTGCCTGGGCGAGGACCAGACCAGAGTATAGGATGGCAGTACGCAGAGCGAGCTCAGAACGAGTGTACCAGCTGGACATGAGGTACACGGCCTAATTCTCGTTAGGAACATGCTTTCGGGGATTGGAATGTTTGCCACTAACACCAGGGAAGAGGGGAGCCTCGACGATACCCAGGATGAACCTGACAGCAATGAGGGAGCCGAAATTAGTGGTAGCAGCAGTCGCGGCAGACACTCCAGACCAAAGCAGTGCACAGCATGGCAGGTAGACGCCAGGGCGCACACGAGTGATCAACATGTTGGAGGGTAGTTGTGCAACCATGTAACTGAGGGTTGTTAGATATCTCCGTGAGGTGGGGTTGTCAATGGCGAGCTTACCCAGCTGTCAGCACAGCAACGGCAGTGCTGTAATGGCTACCATTGATGCCGAGATCCTCTTCGAAGGTGTTGAGTCTCGCCTGGCTGTGATGAGGTAAGTAAAAAGGTTCAATATGTACGTAGTTTTTGCAATGCGGCCTGGACTTACGCAACGTTCGTACGGTCGAGGTAGTTGAACAGGTAGAGAATCCACAGCATGGGAAGAAGAGTGAAGTCCAAGGTTCGGACCATCTTCTTCTCCTTCGCCCGATAGTCGGGGTCGCTAAAGATGGGATCATCGTGGACTGTTGCAAGCTGTTTCTGCGGGTCGTTGGTCTCAGCGTGCTCCATATTGAGCATGTCGAGCTTCTCGTCCTCGTTGACCTGACTAGGCTGCTGGACGGTTGTAGGCTGAGTGTTCGACATTGCAAAGATTCCTAGCCAGAATAAGTGGCAGAAAGACACCCGAAAAAGATACGAGACACGACGGCCGCGTAAACGAGGACGAAGAGAAGAGGAAGAGTAGTGAAGGATCAGCTCGCCGGGACGAACTTGGAAACCCGAAGAACGGCGTCTCGCAAGCTGCGATATATATCACAACACAGCAGTCCCTCCGCATCTGGGGCTCCCTCTTTTCCCCCATGTCCTCCTCCCCGCCCCGCGCGAGGGCGGCGAGATGACCGTGTACCCCATAATCTCGGTGACGTCGCAGTGGTGTCGATGGTGTGGCAGATGGTCCGTGATGTTCTCCGCGGCGTTGCCAAGACAGCATCTCCAGATATATCCCGTTTGAAAACTGCCAAAGAAGATGCAATGGATACCTAGTGCACAGCATCAGCTCAATTTTGTCTCCAAAGTTTTAGTTTCCTTCACTAACCCCAGAGCCCCTGGGTTGACTGGGCGAGAAAACCCTTGTTAGCGTCCCTTTCGACTCAGAGAACCTCGGCAGTCTTGCTGCCACGAGAGTAAACCCCCTGTCCAAGCATCAAGTTGGATGATGGTGCGTGTGAAGGAAGTCTTGCGGGGGGCTGGTATCAACGATGGGGGTCCTGACTCCTCGGTCGGACGGTCAGGGGCGTCGTCTCAAGCTCTGCCCGCGCCTTGCCAAGACGCGTGCTGCAGTCCTGGCGTTGGAAGACGTCAAAGTCAGTTCAAGGATGATCAGGTCCGACAGGGAGGAGCGCGACGAACACCGTGACCCGCTGGGCACATCCGACAAGCGTGCACGCGAGCAAGCGAGGACGGAACTTCTCGGAGGGGCACAAGAGGTTCTCGATACGAAGTGGAATCCGGCCAAGAGCTCTCTTTAAGTATGTGATGTTTCCCATGGAATCTCGGCCGCCCGGAGGTTTCGCCCGCCAGAATAGGCGTGAACCTAGAATCAGAGGACAGATTCAACCCGACGGTTGCGAGATGAAAAGCCCGATGGTCCATCATTACTCCGTTTGGGTCCTTAATGGAGTGATATTGACCCCACGAGGTCCCCTCTAAACTTCAGTCGCCAGGCCACTGGGAGGCTGTCTGGCATCTGTGCGTGCTTGGCCTTTGTGCTAAATGAATCAAGAGGCACACACATATCCACACACGGCCTGGGCTGCAACCTACGGCCGTATTTGCCGTGTTGGCACAGCTGAGGGAACCTGCTTCCAAGCTTTGAGGCTCCTGTTAGTTTTCTCGTCGCCAAGGAAGCCAAGACGCGCTGAAAGCTTCGTGACGGAAATGATCAGACCTTGGGTACGCCAGAGGCCATGACTTGGTTGAGATCAACTCCACCTTGTTTTCGCATGGCCTCATCTTTCTCCGACGTGTTCTCGTGTCAGCGATGAGAAGATGATCTCTCCTTCGGCCGTAGGTTAAGCATAAGCTCCGGTCCCACTGATGTTGGGGACGGGCTGCTTGCATCGGCTTTGCTGAGACACATTCGACATCTCCGATGGATGGAACTCTGGTCCACAAGCACACTGCGTGTACTCGGTGTGAAGGCCGTTCTCTTTCTAAGGCATCGCATTTGTTGTCCACACACCACAATTATTGATCATTGCAAACATTCCTGATCGTGTTGACTTGGAGCATCCCACGTCGCATAAAAAACCCGACCTTGCTTCTAAAGATTCCCATACGAGTAAGGTAAAGAGACCATACCGCAAAAGCCTCACACCAAGCTCTGCCCCCGACATCATTGTTCCTAGGTAGGTACCAGACAACACGAGACCTACCCGACCTTATCCTGGAACATATTCCCCCACCTCCACCCCCCCTTAAACCCCCATTTATCCCCCACTACATTTTGGATGGAGATCTTGGCCAGTCAGAGACCTTGCGTTACTTAGCACACACAACCCTACGCACCACCAAATCCTGTGCATCCTGCGCTGCCTCCAAACCAGGCGGACTAAAAGCAAGCATCAGCAGTTGAGCCTCATTCAAAGCAAAGCGTTCTGTGCAACCAGAAAGGAGAGAACTTACCCCGACACACCCAGCCGAGCACATGCCCAGCGTCTCACTCCCACACCCGCTGTGGCCGCCACACGTCCCTGAAGCGCAGCTTCCCACCGAACCCGGTCCAGTGTACACCTCCCCGGGCGGCGTCGCGTAGATGGCGGGCGTGGTCGTCGCGGCGGCGACGCTGACCCACGGGCCGGCGAGGGGCACCTTGACACCCCAGTTGACGGCCGTGTCCTCGCGGGGCCCCATGCGCTGCTCGCCCGTGCGGAGGGGCTTCGAGGCCTTCTTGCGGGCCTTGAGCTCGTACTCGTCGACGCTGTTGCGGAAGAGCATGCGCTGCATGCGCGTCGTGGCGCTGCGGGACTTGGTCTCGATGGTGTGCACGGCGTTGTGGGCGGAGATGTGCGCTGACGGAGTGCTTGGCGGGAGGGGGTGTTTTGAGGAGTCGCCGGAGGTATGGTAAGAGTCAAGAACTAGCAACGGGGGTCAGCAAGAGGTCGTGTCATGTCGGCGAGCCGGGGCACCGGAGTAAGAGGCCGTGGGGGTGTCTGGCGCTTACACTTCTCTTCCTTGGATGTGATGAACATCTTGGCCATCTTGGGGACAGATTGCATGCGTACGGCTAGATCATGTTAGAATTTGTAGTCCAGTGAGAGGAAAGCGAAGGTCGACTGACTTTCGCAGTACCAGCATCGGCATTCCGAGTACACCTCGTTGTACTTCTTCTCGTACATCTTGGAAGTCCACTCAAAGGAGACACCGAGTTTTTGCTCGTCGACCTTGTCGTTATGGTCGATGAAGGTTTGGGTCATCGATAATGAGTACTCAAAGTAAGCTTTGGGACTGAGTTGGTGCGTGTGCCACGCCAGGTCGACGTCGAGCGTGGGGACAGCCGGCTCGCCGGGGTTGTTGGCCATGATGTCGAAGAAACGTTCGTACTTGGTCACGTTCTTCCACATGCTCTGTTTAGCCGTAGGAAGGTGAAGCCAGTTCAGCTAACGCGTATTTATTATTAGCAAATTCTTCACTGAAGAGCGGAGAGAACTTACCGTCACCATCTTCTCCGTGAACAAGCTCTGCCTCGTTACGCAACCAGTCAAGTCAATGGAAAAAGGCGAAGCATTCTGCCAATACCTCGACATCATTCTTCTCGTCTGCTGCCTCGCCTCCAGACTCAGCCGGAATTCAGTCGCCTTCTTCAGGCCGTGCTTGTCTTGAACGTGCTTGAGCTTCGACTGGTCAGCGAACTTGCCTGTATGGGCTTCGATAACATCCTTTACGGCGAGCATGGTTGGCGTCTTCGTGGTCTTGGGGTCCATCATCTCAACGATTTCAATAAGCATGCCGCGACACGCCAGTCGTGAGGGGAAAAGCTGGTCGTGGTCGTCCCCTTCGTCGGCCTTGATCATGGCAGGGACGCCGGTCTTCAAGTCGAGAATAGTTCCCGGCATGGCTGTGCCGCTCTTAATTGTGCTTTGGATATCTTTGAGCATCTTCGCCACACGAAGGCTGTCATGCGTGACAACGAAGCTGCAAGAGTTGCAAGTGCTTTCCAGCTGTCCGTCACCGTAGCCGCTGCCTGAAATTCCCGGACGGCTAATTTTACGTCAGATTCACTTGGAGTTCACAGCTCGGACTGCTCACGTACCTGGTGCCGCTATATCCCTTAGGAAGACCACATGTTGTCCAAGGAATGTGCATTGTCTCAGGGCACGCCGGGCAGCGCAACTCGTTGATGTCGGCATCATCTTGGTTTTTCCAGGCGAGGTTGGTCCGCGCCGACCAGTTCGCAACCCGATCTTCCGTGGAGATCCAGTTGAATCTCTCGTCGATTGCCTTGTTGACAACTTCCCACGGCATCCCCCCTGCCCACAGGGAGTCATGCCCGTAACGGAGACAGTCCTGCTAATCGTCAGCACACGATAGCTAGATGTATCAGTAGTAGCCGAAACGAACCTCAAAGTAAAGCCTCGGGTTGAGCATGTGCGCATGCCAGGTCATCAAGACGTCTAACAGAGAATCAGCACCTCATAGCTCTCTTCAATAAGACCAAAGTCAAGACATACCGAGCGGCGGCAGCATCCCCTCCGTCCATCTCATCGGCTCGGCCTCTTTGGCGAAACCCATGTACCTCCCCGTCCTACCAACCATGCCGGGACTCACGAGATCAGCCTCCAGCAACATATCCGGCACAAAACTCCGCCACCACGCCGTATACCGGTCCACGGCCCGCGCAACATACAAGGCCCACCGCTTCTCCCGCAGTGCTGCAACAACCTTTACATTTCCCTTTGCTCGCTCATCCCAGATCTCGAAGAGGCCGTCCGTGTAGCCGACTTCGTTCTTGAGCACCTGGAACGCGAACAGCAGGCGCAGGTGCGCGAGGCAGGCGTCGGCCGTAGGCCTTGCGGCCGGGGCACCGTTGAGACTCAGGCCGCCAAGAGCGGGAACCAGGTCCACTGCGATAGCAGAGGGGAGCGTGTCGTCGCCGGCTTGGACGCTGTAGGCAGGGAGGGCATGGCTGTCGTCGGCTGGTGGTTGGGCGGCTGCTTGGCGATCTTGCTGTGCGAGACGGGCTTTCTCGCTCACCTTTCCTAGGAATGACACCATGTTGGGAGAGTAGATCTGATGCAGATGCGAGATAAGTACCTGACTTGAAAATGTTGAAGCTGTTGGATGTTGTTCTTGATCGTCAGTAAAAGTTGTGCAACGCTGGATGTGATGGCTGTCGACCTTATAGAGGCTTGCTTCCCCGGACTTGTAACTTTTCGACGGTCGTGAAAAAGACGAGGGGTACGCGCCAAGGGGTAGAAAAGCCTGGGGAGCTGTCCCTCATTCGCCGTTGCTCTTGACGCGTGGGCGGCACAGCATGGTACTGCGTATGCTAAGCGTATGCTAAGCACTGAGGCCCAGGTACCGCATCGAGGATCGAGGCGCAGTCCACACGGAGACATTGGAGCACAGCATTTTGGAGACCTCAGTGTGGCGAGGCCAGACATTAGGATTCCAGTCCGTCAGCTCGACTTTCCTTATCGAAGGAGGGGTCCAGCTGTGGCGGGGGCAGCATGTGGTTCACGGCTCCGGGATCCCAGGGTTTCGGCCCACGATGCCGGGGTTGGTCCGCTCGCACTTTTTGGCCCACTCGGGGGCCATATGCCGCGGAGTTGGGGGCTTGCTAGCTGCTGTCGGGTGACTGCACTGCCTCAAGTCACATTAAGGCGCATTTAAGGTATTGGAAATTGCGGTTGCGTGTGTCGAACAGACCATGCCGAAACATTATAGATGACATAGTCGTGCGTGTTGTCGGTCAAGGGCGCGTCAGCTCTGGCGCCCGTTACGACGTCAATGATAGGCGTTGCTGCGAATGCTCTGGGCCTTTAAGAAAGGTGTATCTTGTTTCGACATGACGTGGCCCCGAAGAGAAAACCGAGTTGGCATACGGGACGTGGCTTTGGTCCTGCAGATGAAGAGGTGTGACGACCGCGTGGCCTGTTCCATTAAGGAGAACAGATCATACGGAATGCCTGGTGAGCCACAGCCTTCTTGGCTGCAATAATTAAGCTCAGTTCTATGCTCCCACTTGGCTCGCTGAGTTGTCTCTCTGCCTGCTCAGCACAGCAGCATGAACATGGTCGCCGCGCGAGGTATCCTCTTCACAGCTGGCCACACATTTCTCGACCATAGTGAACACAACCTGTCCAGGACTAGCCCTTCTGCTGGCTACTGAGATCCACGTCGACGTCCTTAGCTCCGTGATCCCTCCAAGCTTACGTCGAGAGTCGATCCAGTACCTCAAGGTAAGCATAAATAAGATTAATGATATCGTTAATGGACAGAAACTTCAACAACCCCTCCTCATTATGGACGGTACCACTGTCAGCCACTCACTAGCACCCATACTCCTGTGCGCCTAATGACGCGTTCAGATCGAAGCCCAGGGAGTAACTAGGTAAATGCCACATGGATGATTCGGTAACCGACGACAGCCAGCGCCGCGTCATCTTACATGGCCGCAGATGCAAGCCCGCTGCTATCAAATCTGCTCGCGATGCGCCAACGAAGCCTCCCCCCCATTCGTCTCCTTCTTCGTCGCCGCACGACCATCGTCGAATGCAGAATCGCTTTCATGGCCAGTAGTAGTACCCGCCTCCGCCTCCATGTCCATCCCAGCCTCTCTCCGAATGCGCGCCATCTCCTCCGTAGACGGAGCCACCCACTTTGCGCTCTTCTTGGGATCGACGCCCTCGAGATACATGGTATCTATCTCTTCCAGCGTGCGTCCCTGGCCTTCGACAACGAAGAAGTAGACGATCAAGGCGCCCACAAAATTACACGCCGCGAACACGTATCCATACCGAAAGTCAATCTCGGCGGTGATGAACGGCGTCGCGAACGCAATGGCGAAGTTCCAGATCCAGTTGCTCGCCGTCGACAGAGCCATGCCCTTGGCGCGGTAGCGCGAGGGGAAGATCTCGGCCATGATGGTCCACACCATGGGGCCCCAAGTCGTCGCGAAGCCGAGGATGAATAAGCACGCAAAGACGATGAGCGCGATGCCTGCGCTGCGCGTGTTCTCCGGGTTCTCGCGGTCGAGCTCAAAGTGGCCCACTGAAGCGAAGATGAGGAAGCATACGAACATCCAGATTGAGCCTGCGATGAGCGACTTGCGGCGACCGTAGTGCTCGACGAGGTACAGGCCGATAAAGGTGACCAGGAAGTTGATCGTGTTGAGGATGATCTGCGTGACGTAGCTGTTGATCTGGACCGAGCGGAAGATGGTCGTGCCGTAGTAGAAGAAGTAGTTGGCGCCCGTGAGCTGCTGGAACATCTGCAGGGCGATGCCCAGGGTGAGGCGGTACGCCATGCGCGGTGCGCGGAGCATCTCGACGAATTCCGTGACGGCGTTGCCCTTGATCGTGCTCTCGGCGCGGAACTTGCTCTCGATCTCTTCCATCTGCGTGTGGATGCTCCAGTGGTTGGGTGTGGCGGCGTAGACGTTGCAGAGCGTCTCGCGCGCCCTGTCGACGTGGCCGCGGCGGTAGTCGAAGCGAGGCGTCTCGGGGAAGAACAAGATACCGACGCCCAGGACAATGGTCCAGATCCAGCCGAGGCCGATCACGATGCGCCAGGACGCCGTGCTGTTGGGGTAGTCCTTCTCCGTACCGTAGTTGATACATGCGGCTAGGAAGATGCCCATCGTGATGAACAGTTGGTAAGTGCAGACCATGGCGCCGCGAATCCAAGGCGGTGCCGTCTCGGCCTGGTACATAGGCACCAGGAGTGAAAGGCCTCCGACTCCCAGGCCCGCGACCCATCGACCCATCATGATCTGCTCCCAGACATCGTCCGCGGCAATCTGGATGATGAAGCCGATTGATGTGATGACGCACCAGAAGGAGATGGAGTACTTGCGGCCAACACGGTCTGCGATGGGAGCTGCGACGAGGGCACCGATGAGGGTACCGATAGACAGGAGAGCGACAATGAGACCTGATCTCACGTTGCTGAAATAGTAATCGCCATCTGAGTTGATTTGTCCGAAGCGTTGGAGAAAGTCGGGCATCTCCAAGAAGCCTGAGATCTGGCCAGTGTCGTAGCCGAAGCTAATATCCATGTTAGTCAAGCCCAAGACTGTGTGTCAGATTTCAACTTACATCAACCCTCCCATGGACACCAGCATGGCAAGGCCAAAGGATCGTCCCGAAATGCGGGGAAGAGGAGAGTAGTCCAGCCCTGCAAGGGAGCGGCGCACATCTGTAGCTTTCTCATTGTTGGGATTGTGGTTATCAAAGTTGACGGTCATGAACTTTGCCATGATGGGCGACTGGTCAAATGTACTGGTGCAGCCCAGTACTAATGATCTTGAGTCTGGTTAAAGTATGTTGTAGAGAGGTTGAGCGGTTGAAGAGGCAGGAGACGGGTTTCAAGGCGTATATGTAGCTTGTGAGCTTGTGTCATTCTCTCTCTCCGAGCAGCCACACACAGGCACTGACGTCAGGACCGTGAGATGGAAGAGAATCACTCGTACTACACGGTCCCGAACGGCCTTTCCGGTGCTGTTCGGGGCACGAGACCTGTGGAGATCCCCTCCATTTCCTCTCCACGGCCGTCAGCTGCTGTCCGGAGTCTCCAATGATCCATGAGAAGAAGCACCGATAAGCTCAAACGGGCCGATCACAAACTCTGGAGGTGGAGATGGGGATGGTAGTACCACGGCCTAGAGGGTGGTATGGCGGCAAACGAACGAGGTGACGCGAACCCAGTCAGTGTTGGCCACAGCACCGGGATCCATGACCGTGTCTAAACGGTCCCTGACGTGATAGGGCGTCAGAGGAAGAACATCGTCATAAGCCGCATCGTGGCTGCTGATCTGCCGACATGTCCGATGCTAGTGCTGCGTGCGGCTACGTAGAAGGCTTTCCGGATGTTCCGGTATTCGCCTTTGATGGCCCATCAATAAGACAACAGCGTGCTGACCACGCGACGACCTCGTGAACCGGGCGTCAGACCAGCGTGCAACGTTTTACTTGTCTCAACTGGTCTCTGATTGATCTTGGTATTGAACCATATCTGCGACAAGAAATTGTGAGTTAAAGTTAGGTACCAGTAGGTTATTCAACAATGCTTGAGGCTCACCAGGCCAATCGATGAATGGGGTCACAACCCAACCCGGAGGCGACACCCAAGCGACCGGGACCGTATGCCAAGTTCCGTTATTCCCGTTACTCGGCACGCTTGTCCCGCCGTCAACCCTGACTTGGCGCGGGGAGCAGACTCGGCGAGCGACCTGTGGAGATACTCCACGGAGGGTTTCCTCGTGGGGCCACTGGGCGAAAGCGCGGCGTTCGAGGCCCTTTCTCGGCGGCACTGAGGCGTCTGGTGATGGAGGCAAGTTGAGCCTCGGCATCGGGGATGAAGGACGACCCGATCACGCCGAGATTGATACGCATATCGCGACATTGGTGAGCTAGTCTTTCCTTTTTTGCCCCTTCTCTGTAAAGGTCTGTCATGGAAGAGATGACTGATTAAATCTGTCTATTTCCGTAGGACGCAGTCTGTAAATGACTTGAAACAAGCTGCGTCCAGATAAGAGTCATTATTAACAACGGGTCTGGATTCTTTTCATTCGACCAAGAGCATTTCCTGCATCAAAGGAAGGATTCTCAGATGATCCCAACACACTTGATTTCAACGTCTGTAGTCAGGCAGTGTCTTGACCGCAACGCATCTACATGTATTCAGAGGTCAGCATCTGGTTAATGCTGGTATACTCACTCAAGGCAGAGCAAAATACTAACGTCCTTGCAGGCTTGACGGCACCCCAATACTGCTCATAAATTTCGTTCATCTCAGTGAAATCTTCAATATTTAGTAAGAAGACGTTGACCTCGACAACCTTGTCGAGGCTGGAGCCCGCAGCCTCAAGAACAGCTTTGAGGTTGGCAATGCATTGGTGCTGGACAGATCACTGTTAGCCTTTAACAATGATACAGCCATACTCGACTCACCGTACGGTCCTGAATAGTGCCCTCTGTGATCTCGCCGCTAAGGTCCGTGGGGAGCTGCCCTGAGCAGAATAAAAAGCCGTTGGCGACAATCGCCTGGTTGTAGACGGGACGGGGCTTCGGCGCCTTGTCGGTGAAAACAGCGTATTGATGTTGCTATGATGGTGGCCATGATAGGCGAGAGTCTGGTCTTGGTGATGCTGGTTTATGCTGAGAGAGCAAAGTAGTAGGACAATAAATGATAACGGTGGTTGTATCTGCAAAATGCTCAAGATGGACATCAGGCAAATATCAATGGTAAGTAAATCAGAAGTCGATCAAACACACAGCTGTTCCTCTGAGTCTCTGTTGGTCACGCATCCATCCGGCTATCGAAGGCAAACGGACATGGAGACCGATCTACGGACTTGCTCCAGCGCTAGATCGACCTGCCTTCTCCGCAGATGCGACTCGCGGGGGCAGATGCGTGGATAAAGGCTACGGAGACGGATGTCCGCCTCCGTTTTCCACGGAGCCGAATCTCATAACCTTTGCCAGCGTCAGCCACATTACCATGGTTTCAATCGAGACACTTGCCTTACTCAGTACAATGTACGGGGTTCCGTCTCCGTGCTCCGTTCTCTGAGGCTGAGGCCTTCTGAGTTACAGATCACATAGCCATGTCGAATGACACCGAACGGATGGGTCTTCTGTACCAAACAGAATCAGGTCTAGCTTACAGCATTGCGCCGAATGGATCCAGTATCGTCTCTCCACATCGCTGATAATTAGCTGCTGGATGTCGCGGGGTAGTAAGCATTCAGTCTCCTGAAGTCGGAGGCTCAGGGTTGGTGATGAGAGGGACCAAGTTTAGATAATAGGGGCCGCAATTCCCTGAATTAACTCATGATGGGTTCACCAGATCATCATCATCATTTTCACGAACAACGCCCTATTCTATGTACCTTGTTGGCTTTTTCATTCACCAACTTAATTGACTCACACACTATTTATAAACATCTTACCCCATCTCATGAGCATCTCATCCTACAACACCACACCCGATACCTCGTCCTGAGCAACATCCCAACATGCCCGGCGTCCAAATCTCCATCGACCGTGGCGGCACCTTCACAGACGTGCACGCCTCTGTCCCCAACAGCCCAGACATCATCCTCAAAGTCCTCTCCGTCGACCCAGCAAACTACACAGACGCACCCACAGAAGGCGTCCGCCGCATCCTGGAGCTCGTAACCGGCACCCCTCACCCCCGCGGCACGCCCCTCGACACAACCCCCATAGACCGCATCCGCATGGGCACAACCGTAGGCACCAACGCCCTCCTCGAGCGAAAGGGCGCCCGCTCAGCGCTCCTCGTCACAAAAGGTTTCCGCGACCTGCTGCGCATCAGCAACCAGTCGCGGCCCAACATCTTCGACCTCACCGTCGCCACGCCAGAGCTGCTGTATCAGCATGTCGTCGAGGTCGACGAGCGCGTCACTCTCGAGGGGTACTCTGAAGACCCCGAGCCGAAGGCCATTAATGCGGCGAGCGATCCCGCGTTGCACGTCGGGCTGACGGGAGAGATTGTGCGCGTGCTCCGAACGCCGGATCTGAGCGCCGTGCGCGCGTCGCTGCAGAAGCTGTGGGACGAGGGGTATCGCTCGCTTTCAGTCGTCTTTCTGCACTCGTACGTCTACCCTGCGCACGAGCGGCTCGTCGGCTCATTGGCACGGGAATTGGGCTTCTCGGCCGTCGAGTCGGCGGCGCTGCAGCCCATGATCAAGGCTGTGCCGCGCGGCACGTCGGCGACGGCGGATGCGTACCTTACGCCGATCATCCGGTCGTACATTGATTCGATATCTGCCAATTTCCAGGGCGGACTGGAGGCGGCGGATCTGCGGTGCGACTTTATGCAGTCGGACGGCGGTCTTGTTGATTTCAGAGCGTTCAGCGGCTTGAAGAGTATCCTTTCTGGTCCAGCTGGCGGTGTCGTCGGGTATGCGCAGACATCATGGGATGAGGAGCAGAGGAAACCCGTTATTGGATTCGACATGGGCGGAACGTCAACAGACTGCTCGAGGTTCGCTGGCACGTATGAGCACGTCTTTGAGACGACGACGGCGGGTGTTCTTATTCAATCGCCGCAGCTCGACATCATCACGTAGGCTCTCCCCCCCCCAGCCTCCAGGTCTCAAAGTGCATTTATACTGACATTCACAGCGTCGCGGCAGGCGGCGGCTCAATGCTATTCTGGCGCAACGGCCTCTTCGCTGTAGGCCCCGAATCTGCCGGCGCCCACCCCGGCCCAGCCTGCTATCGTAAAGGCGGTCCCTTGACCATCACGGACGCAAACCTCTTCCTCGGCCGCATTGCACCGGACTACTTCCCTAAGATCTTCGGTCCCAACGAGGACCAGCCCCTGGGTACCGAGATTGTGGCCGAGAAGTTTGCTCAACTGACGGCGGAGATCAACGCCGACAACCGCGCCGGTGGACGTGCCGAATTCACGGCTGAGCAAGTTGCGCTGGGGTTCCTTCAAGTTGCGTCCGAAGTCATGGCAAGGCCGATCCGAGCGCTGACGGAGGCGAGGGGGTATGATACTTCAGATCATATCCTTTCGTGCTTTGGAGGTGCCGGTGGACAGCATGCTTGTGATGTGGCTGCCGCGCTGTCTATTGAGCAGGTTGTCATTCACAAGTATTCCTCCATCTTGTCGGCATATGGTCTTTCTCTGGCCGATCTCGTGCATGAGGTGCAGAGACCGGCGGCTGTCGACTTTAGCTCAACGAGCTTCCCTATCATTGAGAAGACACTGGATGAGATGTCGACTGAAGCGACAGGACATCTGTCGAGCCAGAACATTGACGCCGGCCGCATCAGGTTGGAGGTGTATCTCAACATGCGCTACGAGGGATCCAACTCTGCCTTTATGATCATGCAGCATGCTGGCGAGGAGACGGTAAACTTTGGAAAATCCTTTGAGGAGAAACACTCGCGTGAGTTCGGCTTCGTGTTCCCCGAGAAGAAGATCCTCATCAATGATTACCGAGTGCGAGCCGTGGGGTCGACTTCGGAGAATAAGGAGAAGAGCCCATACCGCCAACTTTTAGATGTTGCTGAGAAGAAAATGGAAGCACCAGCGGCCGAGGGGACGAGAAAGGTCTGTTTCGATGCTGCTACCGGTGGTGTCGACACGAAGCTTTACCTTCTGGGCAAGCTGGAAGCGGGTGTTAGGATCCCTGGGCCAGCCCTCATCCTCGACCAGACGCAGACCATTCTTGTCAAGCCCAAGACTGTCGCCGTCATCCTCGACAGTACCGTCGTTATCGAACTGCAAAACTCGCCTCCTGTCGGCGACTCGCAGCAAGTCCAACAGACCGTTAACCCCATCCAGCTCTCCATCTTTGGCCACCGCTTCATGTCCATGGCCGAGCAAATGGGCCGCACCCTCCAAAAGACGTCCGTATCTACCAACATCAAGGAGAGACTTGACTTCTCCTGCGCCATCTTCTCCCCCGACGGCGGCCTCGTAGCCAACGCCCCTCACGTCCCAGTCCATCTAGGCTCAATGCAATTCTGCGTCCGCCACCTGCACAACCAGTGGAAGGGCCGGCTCGAAGAGGGCGACGTCCTCATCTCGAACCACCCGTCCAGCGGCGGCACCCATCTGCCAGATATCACCGTCGTGACTCCCGTCTTTGACCGCGGCGAAATCGTCTTCTTCGTCGCCTCACGCGGCCACCACGCTGACATTGGCGGCACGCGCCCCGGCTCGATGCCTCCAGATTCGCACTTCCTCTACGAAGAGGGCGCCGCCATCCTCGGCGAAAAGCTCGTCAGCAACGGCCGCTTCAACGAAGAGCGCATCATCGAGATCCTACTACACGAGCCCGCGCGCCACCCGGGCATCTCCGGCACGCGCACCCTCAGCGACAACCTCTCCGATCTAAAGGCGCAAGTCGCAGCCAACAAGCAGGGCATCAACCTGATCCAAGCCCTCATCCAAGAGAACACCCTCCCCGAGGTGCACAAGTACATGTTCGCCATCCAAGACAACGCAGAACAAGCCGTCCGCGCGCTGCTCAAAAAGATGCACGCCTCCATGCCCGCCACCGGCCTCCGGGCAACAGACCACATGGACGACGGCACGCCCATCTCCCTCGCCATAACAATCGACCCGGAAACCGGCTCCGCGGTCTTCGACTTCGAGGGCACAGGCCCCCAGGTCTACGGCAACACGAACGCGCCGCGCGCAATCACGCACTCGGCGATCATCTACTGCCTTCGCGCGCTCGTGGCGTCCGACATACCGCTGAACCAGGGCTGTCTTGCGCCCATTGACGTGCGCATCCCGCGGAATACGATCCTGTCGCCGGCCGAGGGGGCGTCTGTCGTGGGGGGCAACGTGCTTACTTCGCAGCGCGTGACGGATGTCGTGCTTGCTGCGTTTGGCGCCTGCGCTGATAGCTCGGGGTGTATGAATAACCTCACTTTTGGCATTGGCGGCAAGCGAATCGACGAGACTGGAAAAGAGGTTATCGACAAGGGATTCGGGTACTATGAGACTATCGGCGGAGGCGCGGGGGCTGGGCCGACGTGGGAGGGGACGAGCGGTGTGCATACGCACATGACGAATACCCGGATTACGGACCCCGAGGTGCTGGAGAAGCGGTATCCCGTGCTGCTCCGGGAGTTTGGCGTCAGGACTGGGTCGGGCGGTGAGGGTGCTCATCGGGGAGGTGACGGTATTATCAGAGATATCGAATTCCTTGTGCCGGGGGTGCAGGTTTCGATCTTGTCGGAGAGGCGGTCGCGGGCGCCGAGGGGACGGGATGGAGGTGGTGATGGCGGCATGGGGAGGAATACCTGGGTGAGGAAGAGTGATGGGATGGTCATTAGTCTTGGAGGCAAGGCGACGGCGAGCTTCGCGAGTGGTGATCGCATCATCATTGAGACGCCCGGTGGTGGTGGGTATGGCGCGAAGGTTGCTGCTTGATTGGGGTGTCATATTTGATCAGGTAGAGAAAGTAGCTATTCATTCGGGAATATTCCGCTGATTGAAAGATTATTTGACGGAGTTCATTCAGCCAGCTGATGAAGATAAAAGGTCATGATCAGGCCAAACAAGGAGAGTTTGGATCAACTCGGTACTTGAACCAAGCGTGGTCATTTCATGGGCAGCATCTTTGGATCAAGCCCTGTTTGAGATTGAAAATGGAATGCTTTGGGCTGAGGAAAGACTCTCGTGATTCCTTCATGATCACTGAATCTAACGACTGGTCGGGTTCTTCATGGGACTGCACGAAGAATCTCAACAACAGACATTGTATCCGATTCTTGAAAGCCCAGCATCTCCAGTCCCTTGCCAAGCTCCATCAGTAGTACCAGCTCCAGGGACCATGCTGGGCTTACTCGGTCGGCGCAGGCGATCAGATGCTTAAAATATGCTTCGAATTAACCATTGCTTCTCCCCTCAGCGCCCGGCCTGGCCCGCGCCCACTCTCGTTTCTTGCTTCGTACCACCAATCACGGATACCGAATGACCTCTCGAGCCCCTGAATGAACAGACCAGGAGGCCAGACCTGGAAGACAACCCCTTGTCGCGGCTCCCGATCAGTGCTAGCCTCTCGTACTCGGTACCATCCGAGCCCCTCCTCCAGGCCTCCCGTCCGTACTTAAACAAAATGCCCGCCTCGTGTCACAGGGCGATGTTCTGTCTATTCTGAATTGCTGTTGTTGCCCGTTCGCTGTGCTCATTAACATTCGTTGAAGATCGCTCAACTTCAACTTGACATCATGGTCTGAAGCAAGCCGGCTTCTCTCTCCCTTCTACTCATTTAACATTCCCTCACAAACACATTCATTTTTTTAATCTACCAAATACCAACCGACGTAATCACAATGGCCCTCGCCAAAACTCTCATCGCTTCGGCGTTCCTCGCCACCGCCCTCGCCCGCGACATCCCCGAAAACCTCAAATCCTTCTACGACCACATCCGCGACCAGAAACATTGCAAAAAAGTCCTCGCCGGCGGCTTCCACAGCACCGACAACGACAGCGGCGACTTTGACTACTGCGGCGACTTCCTCGACAAGTACGACATTGTCTACCTCCAGGGCCGCGACGGTCAGCTCGTCAACATGGACATTGACTGCGACGGCGTGCAGAACGGGCCCGCGGACGACGGCCGCTGCCAGTCATCCGACGACACGCAGTTGCAGACGAGCTTCCAATGGGATGTCGACAACTACGGCACCGGGCAAGAGGATTTGGATGCGAATGTGCATCCGTATGTCGTCTTTGGTAACGAGGGTGAGAAGAAGCATTGGCCGACTTTTGATCCTGAGAAGCATGGGATTGAGCCGTTGAGTATCATGGCCGTTGTGTGCAACAACCAGCTGGTAGGTTTTCTCTACTTCAACAAGCCCTGGTACCCCGTGGGAGGTGAGATACTGATGAAGATAGTTCTACGGCATCTGGGGCGACACCAACGGCGACGACGGCGACGAGGCCATGGTCGGTGAGGCGTCCATCTCCCTCGCGACACTATGCTTCGGCCGCAACGTCACTGGAAATTCGGGTCACGACGACAATGACGTCCTTTTTGTCGCGTTCACGGGCAAGGATGCTGTGCCCGGCAAGGATGGCGCCGACTGGGCTGCCAACAACGCGACCATTTTCCAGAACAGCATTACAGAACTCGGCGACAGGTTGGTCGAGCGTATTGGCAGTGCGGCGCCGGGGCAGATGCGCGTCGGCAGTTGGCTTGCGTATGGAGTGGTGGCTGCCGCGGCCGCGGTTTTACTTCTGTGAGTGTAGGTAGGATATTGCATTAGACTCGGCATCAGCGTCTGTTTTATGTATACCATCAAGCATTTATGTATGACTGAACATGAGGTCCATGACTGGCACCTCGTTGATCTCGCTCGGGGGTCATTCATGTTGTACGGATGGCCACCCACCTGCTTACAGAGCCAGCTCGCTCAACGAAATTGCGCTAACCACAAAGTCTTACGGCATGACAGTACTGAAGGACCTTGTCGGGGGGGGCTGGCTATGAGTGCCATGTTGGAAACCGCAATCAGACGAGGTCCCTGGTAAGGCCAAAAGAGGTGCCTCTTTGTGTCCTTTATGTCACACGAGCCCTTCGCAAGGGGCACAGCCAATGATGCTCAGACAAGAGATACAAGGTTAGTTAGTAATAAGACTGCAGCATGTCATCACACCGAGGCAACGTCGGCCCATGGCCATCTTTCTACCCCGCCAACAACAGCCTCGCCGCCAACCTAAGGTCCATTCATCATTCACCGCAGTCAAACAAGGGCCATCTCCAAGAACGACTGTGACGAGCCTCAGAGTGACTCATGGTACCACCGTTCAATGTTGAGGGGAATTCCCCAGACGCTCATCCTAAGCCTAAGTCCAGCCGTCATGAAGATCTTGAGCTCTCAGACCCGGCGCCGCCACCAACATTACAAACACCTCGGCCAGCATCTTCGCTTTCACAAGTCAATACTTCGCCCGTGATGGAAAAGACCGACCCCGAACAAATAGTCATTCCTGAGCCCTACACTCTCCTCACGCCCACCCAACGCATACTCATCGCTCTCCTTGTCGGCCTCGCGACGATGTTCTCCCCCCTCACCGCAAACATCTACCTCCCATGCCTCCCCCTCCTCCAATCCTCTTTCGCGACCTCCCTGCAGCTCATCAACTTGACCATCACCGCTTATGTCGTCATCCAAGGCATTGCCCCTTCAATCTTCGCCCAGCTCTCCGAGAAGCTCGGCCGCCGCCCCGTCTACTTGATCACATTTACCCTCTTCGTTGTTGCCAGCGCCGCCCTAGCCGCAATGCCCAACGAGAGCTACGCCGCCCTGCTCGCGCTACGCATGGTCCAGTCCGCCGGCAGCAGCGTGAGCACGAGCATCGGCTACGCCGTCGTAGCCGACATCGCTCCGCCCGCTGAGAGGGGCCGCATCCTGGCGCCCGTCGTCATGATGCTCAATCTCGGCCCCGTCGCCGCGCCCATCATCGGCGGCCCGATGTGCGGTCGCGCTGGCTGGCGGTGGGTATTCTGGTTCCTTACCATATTCGGAGCAGTCTTCCTCGTCGTCATCGCACTGTTCCTACCCGAGACCAACCGCAAGGTAGTCGGCAATGGGAGGGTTCGCGCCAGCCGGGCGGGCAGGCCCTTTGTGCGGGTGCTGGTGCCCAGGTCCGAGACGTATGTTGAGCGCAAGAAGCCTGTTTATCTTTCGAGGTGGTCCAGGATCAGGGCTCATGCGCCGAATCCTTTCAGGTCGGTCGTCTTGCTATTCCAAAAAGACTCGGCGTGTGTGCTTTTTGCTGCAGCTATTTTCTACATGATGTACTACGTCTCGCAGGCGTCTTTGCCCGGACTGTTCCGCGACGCCTACGGGTATAGCGAGACTGAGATTGGGCTCTGCTACCTGGCATTAGGGTCGGGTGTTTTCCTTGGGAGCCAGGTCCAAGGTACGTGTCCCTTGATGCATGAATATTGACACTCTTCAAGGTTGATGTACTGAGTTCTCCGCGCGATAGCGAAAGTCATGGATTGGAACTACAAGGTGGTCGCGAAACAAATCGGATGGGAAATCGATCGAGTGAGAGGCGATGACTTGTCTAAATTCCCCATCGACAGGGCCAGAGTACGACTAGCCTGGGTCTTCCATATCCTCCAGTGCTCGTTCGCATTGTCTTATGGATGGTCTATCCACCACCGTCTTGTGAGTATACCGTCATCGCGAAACCTGGCGGAGACTGACTAGTCTCTCCCGTATCAGCACCCAGCCGCGCCTTTGGCGTTTCAGTTCTTCCAAGGCTTGACAGGTTATGTCCAGGTTCGCATCCCACTGACCATCCAGACGCAAGGAACTGACCAAGGCAGTCTTACAACGCCCTGGCGGTTGAGATCCACAGAGACTCCCCGTCCACAGCCTCAGCAGCAAGTAACCTGACACGCTGCTTTCTCTCAGCTGCCGGCGTCGCGGTTATGGATCCTCTCATGTCTGTCATGGGCGTTGGTCCATTCTTCACGCTTCTTACCGGGCTATGTGGTATGACCGGAGTCGCTTTAGTCTTGGTCATTCGTACGAAGGGGATGCAGTGGCGATTGAAGCGGGAGACTTTGCAAGCTGAGAGGCGCCGGGCGCCATAGTGGTAAGCTCGTGACGTGAAACTATCTACTTCGGTCATCTGGCATTTGTATGATCGGCCACTAAAAGTCTAGTATCCCAAAGCATCGCCTTCAGGCACATCAGTCTCCTCTATCATGAATCAAACTTCACCTCCTTCATCTCTATAAACTTCATCCCGTTCTTAACAATCGCCAGCTCTCCATGCAAGGGGAAAACCACGTCATCATCGGCTGTCATAACTGGCAACATCTCATCCAACCTCGATGTCAGCTCGTTGGGTGCAAAGAAATGCCGTGCGTACACCGAATCCTTCTCCTCGGGCGGCTTGTGCCCCAGCTCGATAGAGTCTATCCATGATTCCTTATTCAGAAAGACGGCACTTTTTCCACCCTTGGTCATGCCAATAAAATGGGCACTCTGACTAGATAGCTTGTCGGCGAAAGGCTCCAATGCCATGCGCAGAGTTGGACTGTCTCCGTTCTCCATTGGCGACAGCCTGTAGAGAGAAAGAGTAGAATGGGTGGTAAAACCAACCCTGTGACAGGTATCAATGAGCAGGCTTCCCGTCGCCACATCATGGACGACACGATCAATGCTCGTTCCAGCTACCACCAAGGCAACTTCGGCAGGTAACCGCAGGGTGTCCATTGAACCAGTCCCTGGGAAGGTTGCAGCAGGAAACAACACGAGCTGTTGGCCCATTACCACACCAAACAGAGCATCTCCGGAAGTCTGGTCATTCATGGCTATCCACATCCAGTGCTGCCAATGGGCAGGCTCCTGTTGCAGAGACCCGATAAGCTCCCCACTCCGTATATCGTAGACGTGGGCTGAGTTTCTCGTAGATACTAGTATCGTTTCCGAAGACGTGCTGAACAAAAGTTGTCGAACCGTGGCAGAGAAGCGAACTTGAAGCAGGATCTGATCTGCTTTGAATGTAGCAGCGCCTGTAGCCTCGAGAGTTCGAACCTGCAGTGTAGAATACACGTCGCTTGAGGCGATGAAGCCTGTGCTGCTCACAGCAATGTCTCTTACGTAGGCATTGTTTGGGTGCACGTACAACGCACCTTGCTTCCTCCCGGTCTTGGTATCATACGATAGTACTTGACCCACGCTGTTAGAGGCGAAAACCACCGGCTTTGAGGGGTGCGCGCAGATGAAAGTGATCTTTGGCCCTGTCAGGCTTGCGTATTGCCCTTTGACCAAACGCTGTTCTGTGGCGCTTGTGCTGTCATCATCTCCGATCTTCTTCCGTACTAGCGATGCTGGGGACCAGATCTTCAGGGTCGAGTCTGCATGGGCTGTATCGACAATGTTTGCGCCGTCAGAGGTAAAGCTGAGGATGCGTACCGACAACGTGGACGTTTGCACTTCGTACAGAGGTGTCAAGGTTTCGAAGTCCCAGATCCTAAGATTCCCAATTACATCCATGGTGGCAGCGGTATGGCCGTCTGGCGATGCGGAGATGGACTGGTAGTTTGTATCGTGCTCCGGGTAATGACATTCGATCGGCTCACCTGACCACTTGTCGTATAAAGCCAGAGCCGAGCCTGAATAAGCCACAAGCAGCAATTCGACCTCTGGATTTGGGTTGAACATGATGTGATTGACGATGCTGTCGCGTTCGTCAACGGCGTAACCGATCAGTTCTTTTTGCTGAAAGTCCCACAAACACACCGGGCCCGACCTGTAGGCCAGTGCTAGGACCTCCATGTCTGGTGATAACGAAGCGAACCCTGGGGCTCGTGAGATTGTCGAAGGGCCGAGGTCTTCGAGCTCTGGCGCCATATGAGGATACGAGTGTTGCTCGATGAGATCCCCAGTCGCCAGGTCCCATCTTATGACCCGCCCATGTTCGGTGATACCAATGAGTTCCGAAGATGTAGAGGCCATGGTCATACATCGGGACCGAATACGTGTCGCCCAGGCTGGCTTGACGTGGGCGCTAGCTTCAATATCCCAGAGGCTCAAGAATTTTGAGCTCGACACCGCCAGATACCTTCCGGTGGTGACATGATGGACAACGTCGATGGGATACTGTCCCGGCAGCAGTACCGTCTGCTGAAAACTTCGATCGTGAAAGACGCGGACATTGCCGGACTCCATGCCAACGGCAATGGAGCTTTTGCCGCAAGCTACGGCTGAAGCGGTCTCATCTTCCAGCTTCACCGTTGCGATGCAGTCATCCCAGACAGAATTCTCAAATCCAACTAGCTGCAGAGCTCCAGGTGTTCTGCGACTTTGTCCAAAAGTTTCGTAGATACTGCTCTGAGTAGGGCACAGTGGTGGAATCAAGTAGTATATGCATGACGGGGACGAGATGAGGGCCTTGCCGAACTTGGTAACTAGCCGACTCAGGTTGACACACCAGCTGCTGACCATTTGTGCATCAAGCGGAGAATGGTACTTCGTACGTTTCGCTAGAAAGTGGCTGACGTTCTTGGCGATCCTGACCAAACCCTGGAGGTTACCGAATAGTGAAAGGAGCTCAATCAAAGCAAGAATGTTGGTGCTTAAGAACCGTTTGAGCTCCCTAAAAACCTCGTTCGATTTTGTGGAAGCCCCGTAAATATGCTCCGAGAATTGTGCGACGGCATAGTCCAGCAGGCCAGATGTGCGTAAAAGGCGACCTGAAACGTGACGCCTGCTTTTAGGCGGTTCCAGTCTCCGACAAAGCAGCCGTAAGCAGATCAGTGCTATGCGTTCGTGTTCTCCACCGGCATCCTTTGAGATCATGAATTCACCGGCCGCCTGTGTGAAAAGAAAGTCTCGAGCAGTGGCATGGACTATGTGCAAAGTCTTCTTCGTTTTGTCAATGACAATGAGTTGGCCACATAGTCTCTCGATTGCGTCTGGCATGTTGTCGAACCCACTGCCCACATCGAGCTCAAGAATCTCCGTCAATTCGTCGATTGTCAATGGCCGAGCTGCGACGGTAACCCAAATAAGCATGGCTTTGGAGATGTGTCTCTCCATTGTGTTTTCGGTCATCTTGCTCACTGTTCGCTCATAGTAGGCCACCATATCTCTCGGTATCTCTTTCAGGACTCTGGGGATTGTTTCGTGGGCACAGACATTTCGGAGCTCATCCATAACGAGTCGAACCCACAGGAAGCAGGCATCTGACCTTCCCAGAATGTGGTCGCACAACTCACTTCGGTTGCCATTCGACCCGAGGGGAAGTTCCTCAATCCGACTATCGATGTAGCTCTTGATGTCCGCCATGGTGTCGTCGACTGGTATCTCCGTGGACGTCACTTGCGCCTCCATAGGACGGAGATATTGGCGAATAACGGGATCTCTGCGACTCGTGACGAAGATGCAAAGTGGAAATTTTGTCTGCGCGCCTCTCAACCATGTAAAAAGCTCGCTAACCTTTCGGCACTCGTCAACCGCATCAATGACCCAGTACTGCGGCATGAACATCGATGTCTGTGAGCATCATCAGAGGAAATCTCTTTGCGTGACCCAAGGGCACTGGGATGGCGTACCTGGAAGATTGCGTCCTTGAACAGTTTGATCCAAATAGTGTAGGCATCGTCATGGTCAAATGTCAAGCCGTCTTCATGCACGTCCAGCAACGTTTGTCGGACCTCGTTATTTGATCTCGCCATTTGGTAAGCGATTGATCTCAAAAACCCGCCCAGCGTCTGTGCCGTCTTCTTGCCGAAATGGAAGTGATAGAAAGCACATTTCAGCTTGCACGATTGCAGGTGAGATACCACATGGGAGGCCAGGACAGACTTGCCCGTACCTGGGTTGGCGCTGACCCAGTAAAAGGTCGGAGAAGGTACGCCGCTATTTTCGCGGTGATAGGGCGAATCTCTCCAGTTGTTGAAGTCTTCGCGTTCATGAATCCATTCGCAGGACCCTTCTGCCTTTTCAAAGTGTTCTTCCGGAGCCGCCTGAACACCAAGAAAAGCTTGTAGTACACGGAGCTGAGCTCTCGTCTCGTGCTGTCGTATAAGAATGACTGTGTTACATCAGTAACTGGTTCCGAGCAGTATGGAGCTTACGGCCAACCTCACCGTCTCGAAGTAAGCCATCGACCGCAGAACCGAGGACGTCCCGAAACTTGATCCAATTGGGGTCATCATGGCCATCGAATTTGCAAATGTCTCGATGGTTTGCGTGCAAAAAGGTGCTGCGTTCATCCTTGTATCCCAGCACCGCTGAGTTTTTGTCCACCACCAGGCCCGTCGATACTCCTCCCAGTGTCATCGGCAGAGTTTCCCAGAACGAATACAAGGCCACTTCTCCTGTGTATTGAGGGAAGTCTTCATTAATAATCTGCGTCGACGTGGACCCCGCCGTGAGGTCGGTGACGTACTCTTTCGGAACTCGCGAAGCCTTGAGCACATTCTTCAAGAGGGCAGCAAAGTCTGAACCGCGATGAGGCGTTGCCAGAAAGAAGATGCATCGGATTCGCTTTCCAAGTTGTGGACTACTGGAGTCTTGGTGGGCCAGAATAAAAGCCTGAGCAGAGATTCAGGTTACCAAGGGCATGGGATGCAACAAATTGAAGGGCCACATACCTTCTTAATGACGAGCCCACCCATGGAATGGCCAATGAGGATGATCGGGGACTGTACAATAGGTCGTCAGCACGACTTCTCAATCAATCTGGACTAGAAAGACTCTTCTCAGGCTTCCAATGATATGCGGCTCCAATGGTTCACAAGGCTCTTCTTCCTCACCTCATCATTACCACGCAAGTGCTGCGAGGTTCGCAACTCCTCGAAAAGAGCCCTACCAAAGTCGTGAACGTTCAGAACGCTCTGCTTCGTGGTCCCCCAGTCCGAGTCATATCCAAAGGTATGTATGCTTGCCCTCTCAAATCCTTTCTCCATTGGTAGCCAGAACTGCGGCCAGAAAAACCGGGGGTCAGCTCCTTTGCGCCATGTTTTGACGCTTCCGCCGCGAAGGCCGTGGACGA
The DNA here is from genome assembly GCA_002851675.1 of Verticillium nubilum. Classification (NCBI taxonomy): domain Eukaryota; kingdom Fungi; phylum Ascomycota; class Sordariomycetes; order Glomerellales; family Plectosphaerellaceae; genus Verticillium; species Verticillium nubilum. The sequence goes on from NMXI01000022.1 coordinate 283,209, forward strand.
AGACCAAATCAATCAGAGGGTCTGAGCTAAGATGAAGCGGTCGCAGACCAAGTTCACCACGGATGCCTTCCTCCGGGTCGTCTGACTTGCGGCGTCCTGGCCCCCAGTTTGTGCCCAGTCTTCGAAGAAATGACGGGTTTGATTGAGACTCCGCGCTGTACAGGCTAGCCGGAGGAGGAGGACTCTTTGCATCACTGCCTAGGTTTCCACTTGGCGTGCGACCTGATGCTGTGCTTGTGGACAAAGGAGGAGAGGGTGATGGGAGGCTGGAGCTGGGGCTGGCGAGCGTTCGTGGTCGAAGCGGCGCCCATGGGGACGGCGATCGTCGAGAGTTCGGCGGGGCTTCGTCTAGTCTGTCGCGACGTGGGAGGCCGGCCTCGATCTGGTCAAGCGAGGGTCTCTACATGGAATACTAGTCAGCTGGATTTGTAGGTCAGGGTTCGAGACAGCGAAGGCAGGGCGCGCGGAGTCGGTCAGGCTCTCACTCAGACGTACCGACATTGATGCCCTGGATTATAGACGATCCAACTGTTCGAATGGTCCTCCTACGGTCGGTGCGTACATCATCTCCCACGTAGTAGAGTCGTGATCGATGTTGTCTCCACGTTGCCATGCGCAAGTCCTAGAAGCCGCGTGGTGGATGGATCAAGATGAGCAATGCAACGCGGGCGTAACTACTCCGAAGGATCACTGTGGCTGAGGATTCCGCACGTGCTCGAGCCTGATAATGTCGGTCACATTCCGCCTAGTCTCTTCTGGACCAGGCAGAGTGACTGGGGCAGGCACTCTGCAAGCAGGCTGGGGCAAGGATATGACAGGTAAGATGTGAGGCTGTTGAGATGGTGGGGACCTAGGCATCATATGTAGATGCCCGGCTGCCAGCGCTTCAAGCACATTCAGCATCCTCGTTTCCTTGCAGATTGATTTCGGAACCTGTAGGTAGGCTTTTCAATGGACCGAGAATGAAGACTTCAAGTCCTCCATAGCAACCTTAACCTGCAATATGGACGCCTTCTTCTGAGCTCTTGACCAGCACCATCAGGTTTCATGATAACACCGTCCAGCTAAGCTGGGGAGCGGCACGGCTGCAGCTGTTCGGCAGAACACCAATAAGACGGCGGTAATCTGCAAGGATCCGGCGCGGGGTGACGGTGACTTGGCATTTGCGCCCCTCACGGACACCGAAGCTCAGTCAAGCAGCGAGCCAGTAAGACCGATGGACAATGTGCTTCTTGCATGGGTCCGTCTAAGCGCCAGCCCGATCAGGCACTTCTATGTATAAGACAGTCAACCCCAGAGGCCTTCGGTGAAATCCTTCGGGCCCAAGTTCTTTTGGCTGTGTCACACACCTGATCAAAATGACCGACTTGGAGATTGACCCGGCGATTCTGAAGGGTGAGCAGCTGTCACCATTCTGTGCAACTTGTACGTCAACTGAATTATTGAACCTACAGTCATTCCTCCGGGGAGCGAGATCCTGTTCGCCGACAGCCATGGCAAAACGAACTGGGCCAAGGGCCTCAAGATCGAAGTCGAGCTGGACGGAGAGGAGAAAGCTTTTTTCCTAAAGGTCGGTTCCTCGAACCCGATTCTTCGATCACTGACTGCGAGTGAAGAAGCCTGACTTGAGTTCTGTTTGACCAGATCACAGAACGAGAGAGGGCCCTTGAAATGGCAGAAGGTGAATTCGAGAGCCAAAAAGCGATGAAGCAATTCATCCCAGACAACATGTCTCAACCTCTCGCGTGGGGTCCGCTAGAGAAAAACCCTTCTCAGGCCTTCTTCATGTGCGAGTTCCGCGATCTTCGCGTCATCAAGCCTGCTCCGAACAGCGTCGCCTCTATTCTGTCCCAGCTTCACCGTGACTCAGTCTCCCCCACCGGTTTATTTGGCTTTCCTGTCTCGACCTTCAAGGGTTACGCACCGATGAACAACGAGTGGTGCGAGAGATGGGAGGATTGGTTCGGGCGCCAATTTCGCATGGATATCCAATTCGAACAGTCGGTGCGCGGTCCAGACCCTGAGATGGACAAGCTGTTCGAGGTTTTCGTCGCGAAAGTGGTCCCGCGTCTTCTGCGGCCACTTCAAACTGGTGGTAGGAGTATAAAGCCAAGCCTATGCCATACAGACATCTGGCATGGCAACATTCACCTTGACATAGAAACACAGACCCCACTGGTGTTCGACGCGTGCTGCGTATACGGTCACCATGAAAGTGAGTCTGCTCGGACGATCTCATGTACAGGTAGATTATGGAGGTTCTGACGTGATACAGTGGAGCTTGGCATGTTCAGGGGCCAGCACTACGGCTGGACGCCTGAGTACATGGAGCAGTACCTTAAGGAGGTCGATCAGTCAGAGCCACAGGAAGACTTCGATGACCGGAACGCCATCTACGCCATGTGAGCGCAGCATTCCTCAGCCTCACGCAACGATGACTGATACGTTCCTTTCCAGGCGCAATTACATTGTGACGGCTGGCCTATGGCAGCATTGGGCTCACTTGCGAACGTTGTAAGTTTAATGTCACTTCACATCATATCTTTCTGGGAATAGAATACTGACAGGCCCTAGTGTCAAAGACGAGATGCGCAGGTTAATTGAGAAGCACCCGGACGGCTTCGAAGGCTTCCAGGAGAAACGTGAACTTGCACAGCTTTAACAGCAGTATTCTTCGAGTAACTTCGGAGATTCAAAGGACGAAATCATGCACAGATCACACACGATGTTCACAACTGCAAGCGTGTAATGCGGGTCATTTTTGAAGTAATGAGTGTTGTATTGTCATGAAAAACGCCTTCCTATACCCTGTATCCTGTATCGTCTTGATATCTATTTGTCATAAAGTTTCATGTCATGCAAAGGCCTCCAGCTCACAGAGCAGTAGTGACCTTGCCGGTGCCGTAGGCAATGTTCTTGACAGCGTTGTGCTTGAGCTCAGCGACGGCGCCGAGGGTGTGGGGGCACGAGGGCTGGTTGCTGACGGCCATGTCGAGCTTGCAGACCTCGTCGTAGCCGACGGTGCAGACGGCGTTGCCAATGTTGTAGAGCACGTGGTTCTTGGCGACCCAGGAGCCGGACTCGGCCAGGCACGAGGAGACGTAGTTCATACTGTTGGCGGCGGTGAGGGGGAGCTTGCCGTCGTCGAGGAGGTCGGCGCACTCGGACATCTTGACGATCTCGTAGTCCATGTCGACGCCGCCGCCCATCTGAGGGGAGTCCTTGGCCGAGGAGCCGAAGGCGAGGTAGTTCCAGGCGTCGTAGGAGATGTCGTGGGCGCCGGCGGAGGAGTCGATGCGGAGGAGGTTCAGGCTGCGGCCGCCGTGGGAGACCTTGACGCAGAGGTCGTCGCAGCCGGGGGTGCCGGGCCAGTAGGCGACGCGGTTGGTGTTGATCTTGCAGCCGAGGACACCGATGGAGGAGGAGTACTGGTCGTGGGGAGTGACAGAGGCAGAGCCCTTAATGGCACGGCGGGCGGGGATGGTGCCGCCGGAGACGAGGGTGGCCGAGACGGCAAGAAGGGCAGTGATGGTGGTGAACATCTTGATGGTAGGGAAAGTAAAGTTCCTGGTTTGGAAATGGACTGGTTGGTTCGTGTGACGGAGTATCTCAACGCTCTGCGAAGATATTGTGTGAAAGTGGTTGATACCGTGGTGATGGAGAGTCAAAAAGGAATGATGACTTGTCCTGAAGCTGTCGAAGCTGAAGCAGAGACTGAAGAGGGAAGGAAGGATTGGAAGTTGTTGTGTGATGATGAGAGCAAACAAAGCACTTGGAGCCGAGGGGTTTGCTCGAGTTAAATACAACGTCTTTGACACCAGCCGTGTGCTTACTTTTCGGCATGCACAAGCAAAGAAGCGACTAGGACCAAAGACTTTCTTTCAGAGTTTTCCCCGTTTTCCCCCCTCATTTCCCCCCTCTTTCCTGAGGTACCTCCGCGATAAGAAAGAAACTGGATCTCGGTAAGAAGGAGAAAGGAATCGATCCCCAGGGAAGAGCTGCCGAGATCCAGTTCGATGAGGAATAAGGCTTCTAGGCCCGAGTCCGTGAGCCGAACACTCCACCCAGCCGATGGCCACCGTCATGAATCGTCAAGCCGATGCCGTTAGGCGGGCCCTCGGTGGACCGGTAAAGCGGTTCGCCAGTCAATCGCCCACCCAAAGAAGAAGTAAGAAGCACGAAAGAAGCACGAGGGAAACCTGGAACGCCCCTGCGCCCCCCTGAAAAAATCCCGCAGGGTGGCCCTCTCCCTCCCAAGAGCCGTGATCTTCATGGCCGGAAGAGGCATCGCGCCAGGCACGCCGTGTGTGACAGCGTGGGATGCCGCGCAGCAGCGCAGGAACGCGCCCACGGCTTGACGCCACCGATTCTTTTCTGAATCCACCTCTGACTCGGCGGCGTCGCCGGACTGAAAGCCGAGAGGGCGCCCGACAAAGACGGCGCGACGCCGGCACGGGCGGCTCGAATGACGGCGCCCCATGATTCGCCACGGAGAAAAGCAACACAGCCGGTTCCCGGCACCGGTCTTTGTCCAAGGCTTTGACGTGATGGGGTCGCCTGCGAGAGACCCAGACATTCGGAGCCCACAAGGAGGTGCCACTATTTCCATCCTCGCGGCGACCTGAGTGGCTGTCGAAGCTGACGGTTTGTGCTGTCGGTCCGGACGAAGGAGTCTGAGTTTTCTGCTGGTAGAAGACCGAACTCTTCCAACGGACGAAGTTACCGTGACCGGCGACGGACACCGTCATCGGAGTGGAGATTTTCGACACTTTTAAGTCGTCATGTCGTAGTTGGCCTCGTGCTGCGGTTTGCGCAAACATGTTCTAGAACATTGGAAAACCGGGTCAACTGACTCTGTAGAGGGCTCTTCAGTAGGTGAAGATTACTCGGCACGCGGGTGTTCCAGGAGCTGCTAGTAACTCCAATGAGGGGAAACATGGCCCAGGGCTCGGCAAACAGCTCGCCGCGTGTCTCTGGGTTCTTTGTGACGAGACCCGAGGATCAGGAAAGGTTTGCGACTTTTTTGCGTAACCGAGAGACGTTGGCCACGCTCTCCTTCCCGATGCAGTGGAAAGTGATGAGGTCGGTGTTAACTCTCTACCAGCCACAAAACGAACTGCCGGAAAATTCTGCTTGGGCTTGCCCAGAGGAATAGGGTTGGGTTGGAGGGAGGGAAGTTTCGGGGGCATCAGCATCCCAGCGGCTGTTACACTTGATGTTGAGCTTACGATCCTGGGGTAGATCAGTTGCCTTTCGACTTGCGCGAACGCGCTCAGTCTCCATGCACCCCATAATCCGAGTTGTCTGTGCTGTGCAGCAGCATGTCAAGATCTCAAGATCTAAGCTCGCATGTCCTCGGAATGTGTGTCCACAAGGCTTGACAGCTCGTAAAGATCCATTTCTCCCCCGAAGTGGGCTGAAATCGACACGGCACCCCCCTGGGCAATGTCCCCTCCGCCGTTCCCCAGAAAGTTGCGCGAGGAACGTGCAGATGTGGGCAGGGCAGATGAAATCGGCACCAAATCTAGAAGAATGCTCGATTCATCGTCGGGGGCAGCCCGTCTCTGTGGTTCTCTCGCGTGGCTCCGGTCGAATCATGTCCTGGTTAGAGGGCCTGACTAGACGTGTCAGGGTTCGCTGAATGGTACTGATCAGTCTGCCAGAACAGATATTGCCCGAGCTTTCATAAGCCTTGTAGCCGTTCCGCGGCTTTCAGCAGCACGGCAGTCGGCGACTGAGTTTACGTGACCGCCCTCTAGCTTGTCACTTGTCATCATTACGAGGGGTATGAACAACAGCCACTTACATTAGTGAGCGAAGCCTATTCGTCGAGTCCGATCATGTTGGAACTTCGAGCAGTAGTTTAGAGGCTCACGAGAAAGACTCTTTTCAAACGGTGCCTCGTCGCTCAAGATGTAGCTCGGCATCGCTAGATCGTCATAGGTGAACACAAGCGAGGAGTACGATCTCCTGCAGTTGAAGCGTTCAAGGGGGCTCAAGTGCCGGCCAGATTACCAGCTGCAGCATCCAGAGAGGAAGCCTGGAAGTTGGCATGTGATGAACGTGGAAAAGAAGTGGTTGTCGGCGTTGTCTTCAGCCAAAAGATCTGTGGCTTACGCCTTCATCCCATACTCCTCGTGACCGCCACCAGTCTTTCAACTTTACCTTTACTATGGTGCTTCTAGCTGCACTTTTCTGTCCCACCGCCTCCCAATGCCTCTGTTCGCAAAAACCTGCATGTTAAATCGAGACGCGACTGATTTCCTCTGTATCCCCGTGTTTTATGCCCTCCCCCGTTCCCTCTAGCGCGAGTCTTGCTTCGAGCAACGCGCAGTATTCTTTCCCCTCCCTTTCAAATCCCAAGTTCGATTGATGAGGGATCACAGGAAATGGAACCAGGAATGATAACAAGTAGCTTGAACATTCATCTACAGAAACTCTAGATCCCTTGACAAGAAGAACTCCTCGCCCTCCAACACTGCAATAAGTCATCTTCGGGCTACGATCGCACCAAATCACAATTCAAACGCCACGCAGGTCATGTCATCGTCCTGTCCTCTTGCCTAGTCTTCGAAGAATTTTACCACATCGCGCAGGTCCTTCAATGTCACATCGTGCTTGGGATAGCAGATGTAAACCTGCTCCCCAAGCACTCCAAACTTCTTCCTGAACTCCGTCTTCCTGTTCAGTCCCAGACTCTTCACAATAGCCTCATACGTCTTCGCTAGGAACTTTGCTCTTGTCCCGTGGAGCTGCTCGCCCGGCGTCAGCTTGTCCGCCGCACCGACGCCAAAGGTAACAGAGCCAGTAATGCTCGCTAGAGCCGTCTCGATGAGCACATCAATGGTGCCGTTCGGCGCGCCGGGGAAATCAAGCGCCCACTTGACTTGCCAACCGTGTCTCGGGGCCAGTTGCGCCAGCACAACGAGCCCGTGAACCTGATCCCCCTTCTCGGCGGCGAAGTAGCGACGGTGCGACATGTCTACCCAGGGCCGGATTTCAGTGAGATGCACCTGCTTTCCCTTGCGTGCGGACCTCCATGCGTCGATTGATGCGCTAGCACGCTTGATAAAGGCGTCATCTGGTCGAAGCTCGCGAATCTTGACGCCTTCGCGCTCGACACGGCGCGCAACCTGACCATGGGGACCAGTGTGCTGATCGGCATCGGTGCGCTGTTCCTCCGTGCAGCTAAGGGTTCGCCATCCCAGCTCGTGACCTAGGACTTCATGAACCTCCTCCGAAACGAGCATCCAAATAGGCGTGAGCTTTAGATCTCGGGCGATGAAATCAATAAACGCAGGGATCACCTCAGCGTACTGGCGCATGTCGCAGAGCGGGTCGCCAATGACCATTGCAAGCTTTCCCTGTTTGACGTAGCCTACCGCTGCGCCGGTGTGATGACGCCAAATCTGGAAACGGTCATCGAGCCATGAGGTATTGGAGGCATCGCCGTAGTTGGCAATGAGGTCTTCGAGGGGCGGGAAGTCATGGCCCGGGCGCGGCTTCATCGTGTCAGCGTTAGGATGCGGTAGACCCGGGGCCTTGGCTGGCAGCGACTTCGGATCGCGATGAAAGAGAGTCGCATATCGAATGTTGCCAAGATTCAGTAAAAGGGTGACGAGTCGATCCAGGCCCAGGCCGGCACCACCATGGGGAGGCACTCCGAAATCGAATGCAGTCAGGTACTCGGCCATGTCGTCTTCGGAAATGCCGGCATCCGCCATGCTCGCTCTCAACTCAGCAGCATCGTTGATGCGTTGGCCACCAGTGCAGATTTCTTGACCTCGAACGAAAATGTCGAATGAATTCGTCCACTTAGGGTCTTCTGCCTTGTGGGTGTAGAACGGACGCGCGCTCGTGGGGAACTTGTCGAGGATGTAGTAGTCGGTCTTATACTTCTCTTTGACGAGCTCTCCGAGGCGAATCTCGTCACGCGTGCTTAAGTCTTCCTCTTCGACATCCCTACCATCATCGCGAAGCATTTGAATGCCTTCGACGAAGGGGATGATAGGAGTCTCTTCCAACCATTCGATTGGGGAACTCGGCCACCGTTCGCGAACCATGTCAAGCTCCGGCATGGCCTGCGCTGCCGCGAGAATGTCTTTGAGGACGTGATCGATAACCTTGATCAGCTCATAATAGTTGTCCTGGATCGTCATTTCCAGGTCAAGACCGGTGTACTCGGTTAGGTGACGGTGCGTATTGGAATTTTCGGCTCTAAACACGGGACCGATCTGCAATGATGTTAGCGTCCTATTGTTTGCAGCATTCTCCTCGACATCAACTGACCTCGTACACCCGACCAAAGTCGGCCGAAATAGCCATTTGCTTGGCCAGCTGTGGGCTTTGGGCTAAAAATGCCCGGCGACCAAAGTAGTTGACCTTGAAGACAGAAGCTCCGCTTTCCGTGGCCGCAGGCTGCAGTTTCGGGGTATGAATCTCCATGAAGTTCTGCTTCTCGAGCGATTCGCGGAATGTCCGGGTGATAGTGTGACGGACTTTGAAGAGGGCCTGGTTGGCGGGATGTCGAAGGTCGAGAACGCGGGCTTCAAGGCGACGATGCATAGTGTCGGGCGCCTTGTAGTTGTTGAACGCCAAGTCGTGAGCAGAGCTGACGAGGTAGAGGGTGTCGATGTGAATCTCGATACTCATGTGCGTTGCAGAGCGAACATCTTGGACGGGCTTTTGAACCTTGCCGGTGACCTGGACAATGGACTCGGGACTGAGGTGTTGGGCCCATCGCACCATGTTAGGGTGCGCATGCGACAGGACACCCTGAATGGTATGAGTCTGATCTCTGAGGAGAAGGAAATCAAGATGTTTCGACATTCGCCGTTGGGTGTGAATGCGAGCTCTGAATGTCACAATCGAGTCGACGGGCATGTCAGAAGCCTCGGCGATCGTCACCAACTTGTCGGGGTGGTGGAGCTCGTCGCCGTATCGATCGTGTTCCTCGGGAGTCTCAGGTTCCTCATCGTCAGTTCTCGGCTGGCTTTGTGCGCTACGATGACTTTGCGGCGTTGAGGGAGCAGTGCTGATGACGGCTGCGCCTGGGCGGATGTCGGGTGCGCTGGAAGTTCCATTGCGTAGGTCTAGCTGAGGCACCTTGTCGCGACTGCTTGTGGTGCTGGCACTGTTGCGGGGGGATTTGCGGGCGCGATCGAGGCTGACTGTAGAATTGGTCTTCGAGTCGTGGTTGTGGCGGAGTGAAGCGAGCTTGAGTGCAATCCGCGAGAATGGGTTAGGTGAGCTCGGGGAGGGGCTCCCAGTTGAGCGGCGGCTGGTTGTCGTCATGATGTGCCGTGACCTGCCGTGACCTGCCGGCGGATCAAAGCTGTCGGGTGGTGTGCAGTGTCAGACTGCCAGGAGCGGGGCCAGGACCAAGACGAGTTGTCTGTGATGCAGGGCTGTGTGTGTGGTGCACCCCTCTCGGCACTTGAATATTGGGGAGCCGCCACGCTGGGATTATGAGCTATTCCTGCTGAGGGGGATCCGTTCGCTTCGACAGTGCTCGGGGGCTGTTTGGCGTAGCTGAACGTTGCGTAGGTATGTATTGGTTTGGCTGAGTGGTGCAATGTGTACTTTGCTATCAGACTTGGTGCCAAGGTCTGGAAAGTGTGAAGATGAGCATTGGCAAAAGAAGACCAAGAAGGAGGGGCAGGGAGCGGAACCTCAAGGTTTATAAATGACTGAGAGGTACGGAGTTCTGACGACACCCGAGGTCTTTGGTCAGGTTGGTAGGCTGGCAAGCAGACTGGATATCTCGGATCTTGGTGGAGGGCTTGGTAAGACTAAGAACCAAGAGTGGAAGGGGTTCCAGGACCGGCGTCACGGCCGTGGCGGGCGGGACTCGGGAAACCACAAACCTCCTCAGCCAAGTCGCTGTACCTGAGCGTTGTCCCCGTCATATGCCCCCCGTCCCATTATTCAAGCTCTTCAGCTCTTTCCGGCGCATCCTTAATAAGACCATCCAATGTGAAGTCATCTGGACGTGTTAGCCCGACGGTTTCCACAGGATCGGCTGCCACGTCGGTCAAGCTTCTGTCCGGGTAAGGCTTCTAGCGTTCAGAGGGCTGGAGGGCGTCAAGGGCGTGTAGCAGCTGGGCCGGGATAGGTTGGGTGCCCCTCTTGATTCGTGATGGCTTCTCGTGCAGATTACCAAGTACAGCGGAACGGCCGGACCTAAACCTCCTTCATACCCACATGCCCAGCCCTTCCTCCAGCGCCTTCCATTCGATGACCGATCTCGATTGAGCCTTACGCTGCTCTGCACTTGGAGGAACCCGGACCTGCCTGGACCTGAACCTGTACCTGCTGACCAGGCGCGGGTAGTTGGGTGATTCCTGCCCGGCCCGGCATTCAGGAGTGAGGTTTCGAGAAGGCACGACTCATCAGTCATTCTGGTCGTGCGTGACGATGTAGAAAGAACGGGATGGGGCAAGAGGGTTCGACTATTCATGACGTCACTCCTCTCGCGCGACGTCGCCTTCTCAGTCACCCCGCCATTCTTCAGCAGATCAACCCAGATGATGTCCACTGATCCATCAGATCGCATCTCTTAACTTTGGGGAATGAAATGGTAGGCGGATCGAAGCTTCCTGTCGTGTCAACCCCCTCGTACGACGTAGACTTTCACAGTGATCAGGTAATGCAATCCGTCTAGAAGCGACGGAAACTATCCGTTTCGCCACCCCACCCACCGCCTTTGGTCGGCTTGCCGAAGCACACCGACAACATTGCGCAGACCATATGTAACTGTCGGTCCCTTCAAACACCCGAACGACTCGAACGACTCGAACGCCCGCAAGGTAGCAGTACCTCGACCATCCACGTGGTTCTGCTCCCGGCATCACCGGCATCGCACCCCACCAGCATCTCGACTTCCAGCCTCGCACACCGCATCAGCATCTAGCACCTGTCGTCTCTTACCCCGCCTTGGGCGATATGTTGCACAAGATCACGACCCCGGGAGGTCAGTCGACCTCGTCAGCCAGTAGTAGCAGCAGCAAGCGTTCACGTCTGTCGAGCAAGCTCTCGCGCTCCTTATCACGCAAGATACTGGCAAACGACCCGTGCGATGAAGAATACGTGAATCCTCTCGAGAACGCTGCCCGATGGCGCTTATCAGCGAACGCCATTGCTTTGCGGTCCGGTGCCTCTTTTGCTTTCAGTTGGGGGAACCGGTCTGCACCTGTGCCGCCGTCCCCGACTCGAATTATCTACCTTGACTCGACGTTATCGGAATGGAAAGATAAAGATGCCATCCGCGTCGACATATATGAACCATCAAATACCGAAAGACTCGACGATGGGCGTGCCCCTGTCAATCCTGCCAAGCGAGTTGGCGTCATCAACTTTCACGGGGGCGGCTTCGTTCTGGGATCAGGCACGGACGACGCCCGTTGGGCTTCCGCCGTAGTCGAGTCTCTAGATGCGGTTGTTTTCTCCGTCAACTACCGCCTTGCCCCCGGCTACCCATATCCCACCCCCGTCGAAGACACTATCGATGCCATACTTCACATACATGCACGCGCTGGAGAGTTCAACGTTGATCCGAGCCGCCTCCTCCTCTCTGGCTTCTCAGCTGGCGGCACACTCTCGCTCGCCGCCTGGGTCGTCCTACAAGACCCTTCTCGCTGGAACTACGATATTCCGTCTTCTCCCCCGATCGCAGGTCTCGCGCTGTTCTATCCCCTTCTCGATTGGACTACTAGTCGACCGGTGAAGCGCCGACTATGTGCCAAACCGCACGAGACACTTCCTAAGGGTATGACTGATCTCTTTGACGCCTCATATATCTACCCCGCCATCCCGCGCGACGACCGCGACGACCCCCGCCTCAGTCCCGGGCTCATGTCGTTGGAGTACATGGAGCGACTGCCGCCGGTACATCTTTGCCTCTGCGAGATGGACATGCTCCTAACAGAAGGGTTGAAATTTGCCGACAGCCTGCGCGAAGCAGGTGTGACGGTCACATCAAGGGTTGTGCTCGGGGAAAAGCACGCGTGGGACAAACCCCCGCCTTTCGCCCCCAAAGCGAGCGTGTCTGTGGAATATCAGGCGGCGATCGTGGCTATGCGACACTGGCTTAGCGAGGACGGGGACCAGTTGACTCGGGCGGATGTTGGGGGTGTCAGTGACCGGACTGAGGTGGCAAACGGCGCACCACTGGACATGAGACCGAGAACGGAGAGAGGAGAGCGAGATGAGGGAGATGACGAGAGGAAGAGGGAAAAGGTGCTGATGCCTGGGTATTAGATGACGACAGCAGATTTTTTTTTTGTGATAGATTTGAAGCATAAGCGTTACATGACACTATTGCCGTATCATGACGAACACGACCTGTGAATGAAAATGCGACGCCCGAACCGCTCCTTTTCCTGAATATATGTCGCCGCAATTGATCTGCAATTCAAGGACACGAACAAAATCTCGACCCCAGACATTGAGAGACAACAAAGCACGTTAAACCAACACCCATCACAACGCCTTCCGCCGAGCCTTGTCGAGGTTGTTCAGCCCCCAATTCGAGGCAGGCAACACAGCAGCCAACGGCATGTTTCAGGCCACGGTGCGACGCAATGCCCGCTGATGCAGGGCACGGCATGCTGCATGGTTGCGGCGCTGTTCACATGTATCGTTTTCTCGGACGAGTGAAGGTCTTCTGTTGTGAAGAGGATGCAGGTACGCGCTAGGAGAGTCTGCAGATGATATTATGATCGGGACATGATTTTGTCTCCGATGAAGTGCTTCCACCCCGAAAATTCGAGTAATTCTTTGCGAGACGCTCAAGATCCGAAGACATTCGGAGGAATTTCAATAGATTCGAATTAACACATTTCATCCAAAGATCATTCATTGCAGGCTGGCGGGTCTGAAGCTGATTGAGCAAGGTGGGCTATTGTCATGGTGAAGCCACTGCCTGCCCGCCGCCAGCCAGCTAGCGCCCGCTTAGACGATGCTCGGTGGTCAATCCGCAGGGTCCATTCTGAAGGGCGAATCGCATTGTGACTGCGGTGGAGGAACGCCAATCCACGTCCATGCAAGGGAAAACACTGGAGGTGTGGGTGTGTTCATCAACGGGAGGGGGAACCGGTGGTCAGTTCGTGCACGCTGGATGCAATGCGACGTGTTGGCAGTGTGGCAAGCAGCTCCGGAGCATTTGTGAGTCTAATGGGTCATGAAGTTTGGTTCTGAGGACCGCTTTAGGTGATCAGGTTACGGTGCAGAGGGACCTGTTTAAATTGGGGGATTGCTCTTCTTGGGACCGAGGGGATACGTCGGTCGGGTCCTTAATAAGCGTCGCCGCTCTTATTGACGGATACGCCACTGCCACTGTTCCTGTCAGAAGTCGGGCAAACATCACCACCATCCCAAGTACGGAACCGTGCCTGAATGTATATCTAAGGTGCTATGTAGCAAGCAAGATGTCGTCCACTAGAGAGGCCTGAAGATCTTCGATGAATACGGACCTCGACACCAGGCTATGATGCTATGCGAACTGAAGGGAGCAATACTGTACAGGGAGGCCAGTTCACCTGGACGGCCATCGAGATGAGAAAATTGGTCGAGAACCCCCCTCAAAGATTATTTACGACTCTTCGAATGAATCTATTTGATTCCGAAGGAATTTTACCAGGCACTCGCCCCCGCGATCAGGACCTTCATCGTGCGACGACAGTCCCGTGACCATGTCGATGTTACATCAATCCTGTGCCTGCTGGAAGACCTCTCTGACTTCGAAAAATTTCATCTTCGAGCCATGGGCGGTGTTGCTCTCTGTACCGCACCGTCATAACCTCTCGATGAAGTCTGTGGCATTTTTAAAACCCTGTTGATCTTCGAAAGTTTTGACGAGAATATCGAGCATATGGCCTCAGCACTGAACATATTCTGGCCCCAGACTCGGTCTTGACAGGACGAGAACGCGTCAGCTCTCATACTAGCAAGGCCTAGTTCAAGTGAGGTGTTCTTGTCCTGGAGTCTCGAGCTTGAGGATTTATGAGTCTGCTATATGACCAGTGCCCGAGGATTTCTTCGGTTTTTATGCGCAGCATCTCGCAAGGCCGAGCCTGAGGTCTTTGGCACGCACATCAGGTCTTTTGCAACAAACCAAAAGAGGTGAAGGGATCAAGGTATTCGTCACTCGATGGTCCGGTGGTGGAGATATGGCAACGTGTGACTGCTCTGTACGGTGTGCACACCCTGCAGGGCCATATAAACGAAGGAATCATGTCTCAGAGCGAGTAAACCATCTTTTGAATTTGCCATGCGACGTGTTTCTACCATTGTCGCTCCAACACGGAGGGAGGCGAGTCTCGCCGGGATGTAGATTCCTTCGTCTCTCAGGACAGAAAAGGAATGAACACCAGTCCACCACATTATATGATGGAGTTACATGCTGGGTACCGGGTCTTCCACATCTAGCAGTGTTATCTGGGGGAGCCTGATGATCTTGTGGTGTATGCTTTGATGGGGGCTGTAATACGTTTCGACATGATCCATTGACATACTATTTACCTGAAATGCCACTCCCAAAGCGCCGAAGCAAGATCGCCAGCCATGATGACCTACTACAGGGGTTTGTCTCGTTGCAGTTACTGGTATTCCTGGATCTCGGCAGGGGCTCTGAGACGACATGTTGGTTTGTGGCAGGTAAGTCGTTTTAAAGCAGCGACAGACATTGCAAGGGGCTGCACTGCCAGTGCCATTGGGCGAAGATGAGGTCGCAAAAGATCACGTCGCATGGGGTCTCTCAATGAGGCTTCAACGAGATCAACATTCTAACAATCAAGCCTTGGATGACGAGCACTCGACATCAAGAGCTTGACATTGGTCTTCTCCCCCGTTCGCCAACATACTTGTATGAGATCGTGCCAAGACTCGTACACGGACCCCGCGGTTCAGGGGAAGTCGTGGCAGCCAGCAGCCCGCATTGCATAGCGCGCCAGGCGCTGTTCAGGAGCAGAAACATTAGCTGCGCGTGCTAATGACTTCATTTCGGCAGGGCCACCGCCGTTTCCTGTCACGGGCCGGGCGGCGTTTGTTTTCGCTCCCCTCCTACGAAGATGCCCGGATGGTTCATCCTCAAAACGACGACGATCATTCCCAGCGAAGCCTAGTGATGTTCGCGATGCGGAAGGGCACGCACAGTCAGTCACATGGGAGTTCAGCAGTTGCGGCACAGGCACGATCAGCCACAGCCACAGGGCACCGGCTCGATTGGTCGCCCCTGCAGCCCTGTCGGTCCCAATCGGTGCCAAAAGGGGGGTGACCCCTGAATAGCACCCCGGTCATTTGTAGGTGGGATGTGGTCAGCTGGATGGCTGGGCCTTGACGCCTGTGACAGGTGGGCAAGATGGATAAGACGGGGCCAAACGTGCTATTGAAGCCAAAGGGCGGACCTCTTGCTGCAATGGTCTTGGGGTGAAGCTTCCGCCGATGGATCTCATCTCCCGTCGCAGCTTTTTCTGTGGATTGGGGCTAGCGCTCCTGGATAGGTGCAGAGCAAGCGTTGCTTCCAGGCCACATCTTGGCACAAGCTTCGATTCACTGGAACATCAACGTGGGAAGGCCCCATCTCTCCGTCTCTCCTGCCAATTGGTGTCCATCGTACTTGACTGGCGCAGGTGCTAGAGCAGGGGAAAGGTCATCCAGCTCATCATAACTCCTTCCACTATCCAATCCTCTCCAAATGTTCGTGGTCCATTGACTCCATCGCTGCTGCAACACCCCCTCGTCGGCTTGCCAGCAAAGCAGAGCACAAGACCACAAAGGCAGCTCGGTAGCACAAACATCCTGTCAGCTGTGGATGTCGTGCTTCGTCTTCGTCCTCCTCTATCTTCCGCTTGTTCTCATCATTGATACCTGATCAATTACGAACCCAATCAATTCACCACTTCGACTCGACCATTCCCATCCTTCCGCGCCCCAAGACCTAGAAGCACACCCAGCTCGGCTTGAGAAGATATTAAACACCAAGCCGCCCTTCATTCCAGTTTGTTCCGTGCACTTCACAGCTTCGCAATCGTACGCACGCACCACCCAGCAAGGAAAAGCAACAAAAGAAAGGGTCCCACTAGCGAGACGCCTCGTGCTCGGCGTACATTGCGATACGACACGACAGAGAACCACTGCACAACTCTCTCTTTCTTCCTGCTGGTGCTCGTGCTGGTGCTGGTGCTGCTGCCGCCTGCCGCCCTCCCGCCAGAATCACGTCGCTTGCCAGAGCGCGCGACAGTGCTACATTGCCAGCCCATCATCATTTCCCCGCCACGATACCCGCTACTTCTGTTCCCGCTTTTGGAAACCCTGTCACTCGGTCTCGGTTTGTGAAATGAAAGAATCCCCTTTGAGCTTCCCTCGAGCCTGACCCTATCCGGAAGCGAACCCGAAGTCGACTCTACCCTCAATCACCCCTCGCCCTCCTTCGCCCTCACCTGCCATGTCTGGCGACACTTCGAATCAACGACGACGACGTCGCCCTGATCTCAACATCGACACCTCGCCCACGCACGAATGTAAATCTCACGCCGTCTCCCAGAACAAGTCATCGCGCGACGCAGATCCCCTGACGCCCCCTGGAAAATCCAAGACATCAGCATCACTCGCAAAAAGGCCAGCGTCGCGGGCGCTTAAGGCACCCTCCTCGTCCACCCCTAATGCAGACGACTCCTTTTTGGAGACCCCTACGCCAATCGACGCAGACATGTCCAATAAGGAAAACACCAATCCCGCCTACAATCGGTCCAGGGACTCTCACGACCTGTCTCTACCCGCAAGACAGGTCACACGCGATTCGTTGATGACGAACATGCTCATGTCCCTCGACCAGTTCTCCATGCCACCACTTGGAACTGTCAGTGGAAGTAGCACCAGCGGCGGTAACGGCAAGGGCGCTCTGTTTGACGACACATCACAAGGCTACGCGTACAACAACGACGGTGACGCATTAGCACGAACAAACGCAGGCCGAGACAGGCGCGCAAACGGTCACGGCTATTCTTACAGCTCCGACTTCGAGGGCGCCGACGACTCCAGCCGATATTCCAGCCAGCAATCCCGCGGGAGGAGAAGCAACAGCAGCTCTAATTTCCAGAGCAGCCTTGTCCGCATCAACAGCATTCGCAGCACGCCAGGCACCCCAAGACATTTGCACTCACGAGGCGGCGCCAAGGGGAGCAAGAGTAGCAGCGCGAACAGTGTCGACGCTGGCTACGCTCAAGTTCTCAGCAGTCAGCGTTGGGCCCACGGCTTCGGCAAACGTTCTTCCAGCTTCGACTACGGCCACCGGCCCCCAATGCCCGCCAACAACTCCCAACAGGCTCCTTGGCACATCGAGTTCTCCAACACTTTCCTCAACGACGACTACGACGCCGCGCCCACGCCAACCGTCCCAGGTGGCCCGCGTCGCTTTCCCGTCATTACGAGCCCGACATTTCCTCCCATGCCCCCCGAGCCGATTGAGCCCCAGGCCCCGGCCCTCGAACGCAAACGATCTGCCCGATCCGCGAAAAGCACGGCTACCAGCCGCAAGACCGATTCGAAAACCAATACCATGACGCGCGAACCGATGCCTCAAAAGACACCAACACCTGAGCCCGACTCAGCGCCGGCGCCTCACATTGGGTACGAAAAGATGAAGGCCCCCGTGCACGGAGCACCCGCCCCAACGCAGCCGCCGTCGCAAGCAAAAGAGCGACCGGGGTTCTTCAGGCGAGTGTTTGGCTCGTCTAAGAGCAATGCAGCCAGCAACAACGTCGAGCCGGCACTGTCCAGTACCAATGATACTGATGACCGGCCCGGCAGCCGCCCCCAGAATAATGCGAGTCAAGCCAAGTCGCAATCGACCCCTCCCTCACGGGACACATCTTCGTCCCAGTCGCACCAGCCTGTTTTGCACAAGAAGCCTTCATCATTCTTCAGGAGGAGGAAGAAGTCGAATACCGAACCACCAGTGCCGCCGGTTCCTGTTCCACGCATAGAGGCTCCTATGCCTTCAGTGGTGCCGCCCCCGTTCCAGATCCCCCCTGGCAAGGACAAGCTGGCTGCGAAGCCCGAACCGAGCCCAGTCAGCAGTCTGCGCAGGGTTATGAACCCGTATCTTAAGGCTAGCCCGGTGACACCCAGCGCACCCCATCCTTTCCAGAGCCCTGCGCAGAACGTCGAAGCGTCGCCTGAGCCCGAGCCTGTGATTCCCTCTACACCGGAGCGGGAGCCGCAAGAGTACAAACGCTCCTTCTCGCCCGATTACGAGCCGAGCCCGAATGCGCGAATCAGAGAGGTCAAGCCTGACCTGGAGAAGCAGCCCGAGCCTAGCGGTGCCGATGGTTCAAGCTCGGATACTGAGCGACGCAATGACACTCCGACACGACCCCCGCCCGAGGTCCCGAGACCTGCCGACAAGAGGAACGACTCTTTCCTGAACCTTGATGGATCCGACGATAACGAGATCGAGGTGGCGACAGAGTACAAGACAGCCTCGTCAGAAAGGCTGAAAAAGGCCAGCAAAGAGCTGCTGTCAGCACCAGCGCTAGCACCACCGCTTGAGATGGAAAATGCCCACCGCGCAAGGATGCCCAAGGTCAGCGATGCAGAAGCCGCCGACTCCGAAGACGAGAACCGGTCTACCCTTGTCCTACCACTGGAGGGTGCTCGTTCTGCTAGCATACGATCAGGGTCAACTGGGACCGAGTACAAAACGGCACTGCAGACCCCGAGCGTCACAGTGGAAGACAGCTCCAAGATGATCGAATCGATGAATAGCAAGCCTCTCGATGAGCCTGAGTTTGTCGTCGGCGACCCGACCGATGACGACCGTCAGAAGGCGCAAAAAATTTACGACGGTAACGAAGACTTTATCCAGAAGGAGAAGGCTGCTGCATGGATGGGAGAGGAAGGCCTCGTGCGACAGCGAACCCTACACGCTTACATGGAGCTCTACGACTTCGGCAATAAGAGCGTTTTGCAGGCTTTGCGACAAGTCTGCGAGAGACTCGTGTTTCGAGCTGAGACACAGCAGGTTGATCGGATTTTGGTCGCCTTTTCGAAGAGATGGTGCGACTGCAATCCTAGCCATGGTTTCAAGGCTTCTGGTAAGCCTCCCTTTCCTGCGCATGTTGAGGTTGTAAGCTAATCTTAACAGACGTCATCCATACCATTTGCTACTCAATCATGCTTTTGAATACGGATTTGCACCTGGCAGACATCGAGTCAAAGATGACTCGAAGTCAATTTGTCAAGAACACCATGACAACCATCGTCCAGGCAGTTGGCGAAGCGACGCCCAACGCGTTCAAGCGTCCCAGCATTCTGCCAGAAAAGGACAGTTTGCACGCTACTAACGAAGATGTCAGACCTTCTGTGGATGAGCGCTCAAACAGGTTCTCCTTCAAGCCCGCTCCAAGGCGCGAGCCCAGTGCTGACGGCGCCGAGGGTGTGGAGAAGGATGAATGTGGCCCGCTGGTGAAGGCTCCTTTTGGTGGCACGATGCGGGCTTGGGAGGCCCAGGTCGAGATCGTCCTGAAGCTCATCTATGCCTCGATCAGAGACGAGAGGTTGCCCCTTTTCGGGGCGGAACCATCGCGAAACCTCGGCCCTTCTTCTCACAGTAACCTGTCAGTTATGGGCATGCTCAAGCGCTCACCAAGCGTGCTCAGTAAGGCACCATCGGAGAGTCACTCATCGATTCGCGGGCGTCTAGCCGAAAATTCTCGCAATAACACGGCTCGATTTGGCTCTAAGAGTAGGTCCCGGCCCCGCCTCGGTCATAATGGCTTTTCGTCTTCCAGGACCAGTTTCGATGACGGGAACTCTATCTGGAGCCCTACTCCATCGTCTGCGACATGGAGCCGGTACTCTTTAGGCCGCACGCAAGGCAGCATGTCTATGGACTCCTTCGGTACACCGTTCCCCCGTGGTGATTATCAGCAGTCGATTGGATTTGCGAACGCGCTCAGCCAGGCCATTATCCGCGACGACGCTTCAGGGTTTGGTCCTGCTGCCTCCATCATGAGCGACGAAGCGAACCTACCCCTTCTCGAAGACGAGTCTCTCGAGCTGGCCGGTCCACCGTGGGTCAAGGAGGGCATGGTCACTCACAAGCACCATCTGGACGGGGTCGCTAAGAAGGCCAAGGACAGAAACTGGACCGAGGTCTTTGCCGTTGTGCAGAAGGGGCAGATGAGCCTCTTCTCCTTTACGGCAAACAAATCACTAGGTCGTAAGAGTAAGGCGGCTCGCATTGCCGCCAAGAGCAGCACGATAGCGGTCGGTGGTGGTAACTGGCAAGATAACGCGACCAACTTGGGGACTTTCAGTCTGCGACAGACGCTTGCCTCAGCTCTCCCTTCACCTGGGTATTCTAGGGCACGACCGCACGTGTGGGCGCTGAGTCTTCCGACGGGTGCTGTACACTTGTTCCAGGTTGGTACGCCAGAGATCAGTAAGGAGTTTGTCACTACGGCAAACTACTGGAGCGCGCGCCTCAGCACTCACCCTCTCATTGGTGGCATCAGCAACATTGAGTATGGATGGAGCGATGCCATCATCAACAACGCGCTGGTGACGGCAATCCATGAGTCTACTGGCGGCGGAGCACCTCCAACAGGTCGAAGTTCTCGCCCTGGCAGCAGCGCGACTGCGAATGCGTCTAACCCGCCGGCAGCCCGTACGAGCATGCAGTCATCGCGCAGCTTCCGATCTGCTTCCTTCGACTATCCCTCTGGGCCCTACGGCAGCGGCAGCCGCGTTGTCAAGCTTCCTGGCGACCGAATCCACATCTCCGAGTGGGCCCCGCCGACGCAAAGCCTCCGGCCATCTACCCAACCCGAGGCCGAACAGCTCATCACGTTGCTGGCCTATGTTAAGGGAGTTGAGGACGAGTTGCAGGCCCACAACCGTTTACGTAGCCCGATGCTCCTCGCATTCACACCGCGCGGCAACAACGCCGGACGGGCCATGGCGAACTGGGAGCGCAAGAGCTCCTACCTGCTCCGCGAAATTGTCAAGTTCCGCACCTACGTCGACTGCCTCCAGCAAGCCGAAACGCGGCGCGAGGAGATCTACACTGAGAGAGAGACTGCACGACGAGCGGCGCGCGGGGATCTCAGTGACCAGGAGGTTGACAACGATGTGACGCTGAGAGCGTGAGGCTGATGCTGCCCAGCCATTCTTGGATCGAGACATGATTCGAGGGGCTGAGACGATGAGACAACGCGTCGGTGTTGATTTCTTTAACGTCGTTTTCTTTTGTTCAACATGTCCTGCGACGGGACTTTTGTTTCTTTTTCTCCTTTCGCATCTTCTGTTCCGTTTTCAACCCGACCACTGCGCGAAAAAACAGCTTGATACCCAGTTTCGCTCGCGGGCAGGGCGTGCCTTACTGCCTCTGTACTTTTGTTGTAATATCCCTTCCCGGGTGCGACATACGCAATCGATGGAGGGGAGCAGAGGAAAACCAACCACTTTCTTGAACATGGGTACGACGGAGATGAGACGGCTAGCCATATCTGACGGCTGGGGGAGATGATTCATGATGGGATGCGAATGGACAGGCGGGCGGGCATGTACGATTGGTGTAGTAGAAACTGGAACGAGGAATAACAGAGAGGTTGGTATGACGATTTGGGCTCTTTGGACTAAGGCTGTTTTTCCCTTTACTTGCTACTCGTTGGTGTCTAAAATGGAAACACGAGACCGCTAAAATGCACTTGACAGCGCGCGGACCCAAAGTTTGAATCGAGGCTCAGCGGTAGGCGTGAACCTTCGCTCAGCTTTCCAAACGGCACAGGCCAGTATGTGTATAAGTGGCTGAACGACCAGTCAAGGAAAAACGGTAATTGCACTCTAATCTATCAATATGACACGATTATCATACAGGGCCAACAGGGCGTCATTCCCCTAAAACTCATTGCGCACTGAATTGAGGATGCTATGTTTGCCCCTCCACGCTCCCCCCGTTGAGCACACCATAATATGCATTCGAGAACAGGTTTAGTAAAACAATGCCTTCTTTTTGAATCGGCCAAAACAAACAAATGGCGGTGTTGGTATTATGCGCGTGTTCGCGTGGCGGGGCTCAATCCAGCAGCCACCGCCTTGTTTCCTAGCGAGCAATCGTCCGTTTCATCCTTGATCGTAAATTTCTCTTTCTTTTCCCGGGGTATTTTGAGATGTGTTAAGTTGCGTTCGTCCCTGACCTGGGTAAATTACCACAAGAAGGCACCGGCCACGGCGGCCAGGGTCAGGACGAGGGTGCCGGCCTGCATGTGCGTGGCAGCGCTCTCGTCGACCGACTCAACTGAGGACTGGGCGGCGGCGGCATCGGTGGTGGCGGAGGCCTCGGTGGTAGTCAGGGTAGTGGCGGCGGAGGTGGTGGTCGTCCTGATGGTGGTGGTGTTGGCGGGAAGCGAGGAGGTGACAGGGGCAGAGGAGATGGTGCTGGTCTAATCGTGGGTCAGTAACGGGGGTTTGCTTTGGGAAAGTTTGGAAATCAGGCGTACCTCGATGATAGAGCTCAGAACGTCCTCAATGGAGGAAACAACAGAGCTGATGGAGGCGGAGGCGGACGAGGCGAGCGCAGAAGTGGCAGAGGCGGCGATGCTCGAGGTCTTGGACTCAACGGCATCCTCGGTGGTGTCCTTGAACTTACCGGAGCCGCTCTCCTTACCAGCAACAACCTTGATGCTCTCCCAAGAGCCTTGGCCCTTGGTGTAGACGTACTCGCGAGCGGACTGCTTTCCACCGGCGTAGTCCTGGATGGTGACCTTCTGGTAGTGAGCGGCGAAAGGAGCCTGGTCCCACTGAGCGAGACCGCCGGCCCAGTCAATGGTGCCCTGCTGCTCCTTGCCACCCTTGCCGCCGACCCAAGTTCCGAGCTTCAGCTGCATAGGAGTCTGGGGGTATGAGCCCTCGGCAGGAGTAGCGGTGCGGACGACGTTGCCGTCAATGGAGAAGGTCATGGCGTCCTGAGTCCACTCGATGGTGTAGGTATGGAACTCCTCCATGGCGTTGAAGGGGAGCTCGTGCTCCTGGCCGTAGGTGTAGTCCTTCTTGCCGAGGTGGAAGTAGTTGGTCTGGACGTGGTTCTGGTCGCCACCAATGAATTCCCAATCAATCTCATCGAGGGCGTCGGACTGGAGAACAATGCTGGTAATGATGCCCTGACCGGGAGAGGCGCGGAGGACACACTCGACCTTGCCGAAGAAGAGGTACTCCTTGGAGGTGAGGGTGGGGGCGTTGGCCTCCTCGAAGATGATCATGGAGGCGCCGGCATCGCCGTCGAAGGACATCTGCTTGTCGTTGTAGACAACACCGGGGTCGACGGTGAAAAAGGAGTTGAGGTCGTCGAGCTTGGTGGCCGTGGTGAAGTCGTACTTGGCGGCGCCACCGAAGGCAGGGTTGGGCTTGCAGTCGTCGCCCTCAACAGGGTTGCAAAGAGACCAGGTCTGAGCCGAGGCCATTCCGGCGATGGCCAGCGACAGGGCCGCCGACTTGAAAGTAGTTTGACGCATTGTGTCGAGTTTGGTGTGGTGAGAGAATTAGAGATCTGAACGAGAGACTGAGAAGAAGGACTTCTCGAAAAGGATCTCGAAAAGGGAGAAGACGAAAGAGTCAGAAGACGGAGCTGACGACACGGCGGGGGAAAAGCGATTCCCTTAAAGAGAGTGAGGTGTGTGGTGAGAAGGGAAAAGAGAGAGGGGCTGGGGAAAGGCGGATCACGAGAAAAAGGCGAAGCAGCTGAATGAATACGATGGATTCTAGGCGCTGGTGCTGACACCAAGCGATTCTGGCTAAGACCAGGCAAGTGCCCAGACACACCATAGCCCCTGCCGATTTCTTGGTCTCTGACGGCACATGGAAGGAACAGGCACGGGGACGGGCACAGATGAGCCCAGGAACGACCGACCGCTTCAGGCAGGAGGGAGGGTCCCTGCAAATCTGCGAATCCGGTAGGGCAGGAAGGCATCGTCGGCCAAAACACGGGGTCGCGCTTTCTCCTTTCCCATTGGCCTCGCACCATCGATCCACCTCAACCGAAATTAGCCCAGACATGGTAAGGGACAATAAGGTAGGCACGCTGGCTGCCATCCCAGTGCACTGCATCCGGGGTGACGATCCTCGAGGGAGACAATAAGGTGCCTTAGGTATGCTGATGACCGAATGTGCACTGTAATGCAACTTGGCCCACCCTGATTGCGGCACTTCAGGAGGCGCAGTGCTCTTGGAGGTCTTGCACGTCTTCAATGCTCGTGTCGTCAAAAATAACGAAGGCATTAAATTCATAGCGAATAGGAGAGCCAAGCCGTGCCCAGCCCCTTGGCTTCCTCATCAAGCCACCGAAGCAGCTCCCAAGCCCCCTGGAGCCCCCCTGCCTCCTCACCTGTTCCTTCTTCGTTACTGGACCCGCCGTATTCTATGAAACGACGCTTTGTGATTCACCGGTCGGATTTAAGGCCCGCGTTAAAAACGTTAGGGCCTGGCAGGCCTAGATGTGAGAGGGGCCACAGGTCTCAGTTGTTCTTGCCTCTCATCTCCCTGCAGTTGGTCGGGAAGCTGCCAAGCATCGTAATGAGGCATGTTGAGATTGCCTCTTGATTGGGAAATGTTCCTTCTGCCAAAATTTCATGAAGACGAGACGACTGCATTTTCATGACTCATCAATCGTCAAGGCCTTCCAGCGGCTTGTCATCGCATTTCGTCCCGTCTTGTTCGTCGTCCGACTTCCGTCTTAATCAGCTCCAGCCCAACCACCCAGACTTCCTTCACCTGCTGCGTGTCTAACATCCTCCCGCCAATCCTCGTCTCAGACCCTATCAACCCCTCGACATGTTGCCGACCCTCCATCTTCGACCAAGCCAAGTCGCCACTACAGCTGCACGGCTCCTGGGCCCTCCAACTCTAGCTTCGAGACCATGACATCGCCAAGATAGCTCAGCCGCCGCTGTGGTCGCTCACTCAGCAAGTGTTGAGCATACTCGTCAGCGCCGTCCGCTCGGCACTGGTGATGCTAAGGCTGTATGAGCTCTTGACCTGGATCCAGCTCCGTGCATATGTGCATCGGAACGCAGCCACGGGGGGCGACCACAGATCCGGACTGCGATCGCCCTTGGAACGGTTGCTGCTGGCCGAGGTGGCCCACAGCTGCGGTCCCGAGAGGTCGTTAGCGAAGGCCTCGCGCCGTGCGGCTGTCCATGTCGAAGCGCCCGACTGCATCCACTCTCATCAGCCTCTGTGTTGCACGACCGCCATCCGGGGAAAGGGAACACGCAGGGGGGGACTACGCACGATCCATGCATTGGCCAACGGCACCATGTGGTCAATGTCGACTGACGACGATTGTGTCACGGTCACGCCGTCGTACGGGCTGTACCATGTTCCTGAAGTCGGCTGACATGCGCTGTCCGTGCTGACGCCGGTTCCATCGCGCACGAGCACCGTCTCACTGTCATTCAGTCACTCGTGTTAGCTGTGCCGTGTCGTGGCGTCGACTCAACCGCTGATGTTCGGATTCCATTCGGACTCACCGTGAATCGCAGGTGCCTGATACGATGTGCCAGTGGCGGAACAGGCTGCGATCATAGCCAGTTGTTGTTCCTGCAGCTGCCACTGTCAAGCCAGCAAGGAGTGTTCTGGCCGACGTTGCTGTTGGGATTCCGGGCTGGTTTTGGAAAGTGTAAGCCGGCGCCGACACATTCATTTTTCGGACAGCGGGACACGTACCGGATCAGCCATGGCCAAGGGCGCCGGGACCGGCGCAGAAAAGACTCCAGCAGCCCCGAAAAGGAGGCCCGAGAAGGCGGTGGTGAACTTCATCTTGGCGGCGATAGGGCGAACAAGAAGGGAGACGAGGACGCGAGCAATATCGAAGCCGTGATCTTTGACTCTGACTCCTGAAGAGAGTCGGCGCAATGAGACAACATTCATCACAGACACGGAAATCACCCAACCTTAAATCCCCATTCAATCGTTCCCAAGCCGCGGCGTCTTCATCTTACATGGGTTATTCGCACTTCGCGAACCACCAAGACTTCCCCGTCTTATCCTCTTCATTCGGTCGACCATTCCCTTTCCATCAGGGTCCGCCGGCCATACCTTACTTACTCAGGTATCTCCTTCCTTTCTCGTGGCAGGGCATACGCAACCACTCACACCCCCTCTCTCCCCCACGATCATGTTCCCTACCCCCTGGTTCCCGGTCCACGATAACTCGTCTCCAACCCTAACTCTCGTGCCGATTTACCCAAGACCCTGAAAACCAGCACCAAACCCCTCATTCCCCGGCATGCCAGGGCGCCAAACACCTTCCGAGCCTATCACCGCCAACCTTTCGCGAATGCCGCGTGCGACACTGGCACAAGTATGCCGTCCATACATCGCGAAATCGGCCAGCGCGGCCAGTCACAGGGCCATGCGAAACCACGTTATCTTTATCGTCGGCTGAGGCCGTCTGCCGGCTAGCGCCTCGGCTCCGGAGGTGCGGACGCGGAGATGCAGGCTGAGAGCTGCCTCTTTGGGCAGCCAAGTGCCGATGGCAGCGCGGGGGTAGGGTTGGCTAACGCCTATCGCGTTTGGCATTGTGATCATTAACGTTGATGGCGTTGCGGTGAGAGACGCTCGTTATCAAGTTCGGTATATTGCTGGGGTAGAGTGGATGCCACGGACAAGCGTTTTCATCGGGAGACGCCGCACTCACGTGGATGACTCGCTATCAGCGTGCCGCAGGTTCCGAATGATCAAGCATACAGGTCAGACAAGCGCTGGGTAGAATTAGCACAGAAGTCGAGCAGCTATGTCCCAGGCCCAATTGACTCCTCCTTACCAGTCGTGCCTTCGAGAACTACTGACAGTCGTGGAAACTCATGCTGTGCTACAAGGGACACGGCGCAACCGCAATATGCCGTGTTGCGAGACTAAAACGATTATTACGGACGCAAAGCTCTCCAGGTTGAGGACCGATATGCGAGGCGGCTGGATGATAGCCGACGGGGCAGGTTCATTCACGACCTGGAGGGGTCTGTCTGTTTCCAATGGGATCACTCCAATTAATACTCCCATATTCCACTCTTCCCGTAGGTGCATTCTTTAATGGACTACAAACGAGGCTCCTGACGAAAGACGTGATTGACGATCATGCGAGAGTAAACGGAGAAGGAGACTGACAAGGAATAAGTATGCTTATTTCTAAGTTAGTGATCATAAAACAGTCTGCGTGGCTTAGCTGGTCAGAGCGTCGGTCTCATATTCATCAATATGACTGGGTCATTAGACTTAGATATCCGAAGATCATGAGTTCGATCCTCATCGCGGACAATGGTTTTGCTTTTTCCTTACGTATCTTTTTACCGGCTTCTCGCTACATTTACAATGCAACATAGAATCGTCAAGGCGCCAGTGTATACTGCACTCTCAATTCGTATTGCGGTGCTTCGATAAAAGGCTCGGGTGGTATTTTAGCTGTTAAGGATACGACCTTGCCGTCACATCCCATGGAATGTTACGCGACCTCTGGTGAAATTGCTAATTTGATCTAGGCACTCGTACGAGTGATGGGTCATGCTCGACCCGCCTTCTTCAGTCGTTCCTCCATCTGCTCCCGAGGACTTGGCAATCTCACATCAGGAAACCTGTTGTCCTTCTGCCATGGCAAAAAATCAGACCCCTTGACGAGCCAATGCAGTACATCCCTCTCCAGCTGGTCCACCAATTCCTTGAACTGTGGCTCCCCAGCGAGGTTGTGCATCTCGTGAGGGTCTCCTTGCCTATCGTACAACTCCGCCGGTTCGTACAGGCGGTAGATGTACGCCCATCTCTCATTCCTCAGTGAGATGGCCTTGCCAACGAGCGTTGTGTCCTCGTGCTGCAAGCCCGCCTTGATATCGTATGGATACGGAGCCTGTTCCAGGAGCGGCTCTTCCGACGTCAAGAAACCACCCTCTGAGAAAGCGTACTTCTTGTGCTCTGTCGCATCTCCGACGAGGACCGGGATCCATGACTTGCCATTGTGGGGAAAGTGCTCGCCGATGCCAGACATTTCCAGCATCGTCGGGACTAGGTCCACCATCTCCGTCATGGCAGCCACCGTCTTGCCCTCCGGAAGCCCGGCGCCGCCGACAATAAGGGGTTCGCGCACGAGTGTCTCCGAGAGACCCGAAGGCCACTTCTCGATCAGCCCGTGGTCGCCCAGGTACTCGCCGTGATCAGTGAAAAACATGGTCACCGTGTCCTTCCACAGACCCAGCTCGTCGACGCGCTTCATCACGCGGCCGAACTGGTCGTCGAGTCGTGAGATCATGCCAAAGTACGTCGCTTTGACCTCCTTCCAGATCTCGTCCGTTGCACGCCCTGTGCCGTACCTCTCGCGAATGGTCTTCATGTACCTGGGTTCATACCCCGTCTTTTCTTCCGGCTTTGACACGACGCCCGTCATTTCTGACCGGTCGTACATGGAGAAGTACGGCTCTTCGACTTGGAAAGGGCAATGGGGGAATAGAAGCGGCATGAAGAGAACCCATGGCTTGTCATCCGGTGGACACTCAAGCCAGGTCAACGCCGAGCGCACGACTGCCTCATCGTAGTCGAGCGCCTCATTGGCGTTGCGCAAACCTTTGTAAAAGAGGCGCTTCCAGATATCCTCGCTGTCAGCAGGCTTCTCGGCGCCTCCGCCCGCAAACTTTGGCACAAAGTCGGGCGTCTCGAGGAAGCCATACTCCGTCAGCGACAGCTCGGTGACGGTTGGTGCGAAGGTGTCGCCGCGCGGTGCGAGGCAGGCGACGTGGTAGCCGTCTTCCTTCAGACTGCGGAAGACGTTGGGCTCCCAGGGTTTGATGAGATTTTCGAGACTGCGGTGGCCGCTGACGTGAGGGTACGTTCCCGTGAACATGCTGCATCGTGACTGCGAGCAGACTGAGGCTTGGGTGTAGCAGTTTGTGAAGAGCGTGGCCTTTTGACGGAACGCGTCGATGTGAGGAGTCCTGATCCCGGATTCGCCGTTTGTTGTGCATCCTAGGGAGTCGTACCTGAGCTGATCTGGCATGAAGATGATGTAGTTGGGCCTGTTGCCGCCGTTCTTGGAGTCAACCTTCAGAGGTATCGGCTTCGGCGCCTGTTTGTACGGTGGAGAAGCCATTATGGTGACGCAATTGGGATTGTGAATGATGAGATCTTGTTATCTGCGAGGTTCTGTCGACAATGATGCGGTTGAGAGTGTTTATCATCTTGATGTCTTTCAGTGACACCATCGCCGTCTCCAGTCGTCGGCCGGCTCGGTGACCGATAGCCGTCCGACCAGCCGCTTGGGAACGCGCATCTCGGCCGACGACTGCGCTAAAAGCCCCCTACAACCACGCTACAGACTGACGTGATGCCGAGCTGAGCGCCTCAGGCGACCGATACCAGCCGGGCGTCGGCATCGCGTGATCGCTGTCTCGAAATTTCGTCCAATACAGCTTCACGCCGCGGAGGTGTTGGCTGGAAAGGTCAAGCCGAACGCGCAACAACCTTGATATCAGTCCGCTCGCACCATCCTGGCAACTGGTCTGACCGAGACCGACGAAGGTGTGATGCAACCATATCTCCAGCCTCGGGCAGGATATATAATCTCTAAGCCCACGGAGTCGGATTGACGATTGATCGGCGCACACTCAGAACCTCGACCGGACAGCTCCTCGGCATCAATCAACAAGCACTTTACTGCTTTTCTTGGCTGCCACATGCCCACCATGGCTGATCTCTTTGATAAAGGCCGATACTTCAACCGGACTCTTGTCTGTACCGTCTTCCTGATCGCTGTTTCCACTTTCAATTATGGATTTGATAACCAAGCGTTCGCGACGACGCAAGCGATGGATATGTTTACTAAGCAATTTGGCGACTTTGACGAATTGAAGGGCAAATATGTCCTACCTGCGTCGTGGTTATCGCTATTCAACAGCTTGAATTATATTGGATTCGCAGCCGGTATGTCTCGGTTCAATGGTGTTCAGTAACATCGGATCTTCATCTAACAAACATGTGACTAGGCGTCATCATCGGCAGTGTCGTGTCGTCTCGCTTTGGCCGCCGATGGTGCATGTTTGCCATGTCTATCTACGCCCTGGGCACAGCGACTATCGCAGTCACATCAAACACCAAGGAGCAGATCATGGCGGCACGCATCCTCAACTATGTCTATGTCGGCATGGAGCTTTCTGTGGTTCCCATCTTCCAATCCGAGATTGGTAGGTTTCTGATCCCTTTTGACGTTAACTTCAGTACTAATGGCTCTCTGCAGTTCCGGCTCCAGTCCGTGGATTCATCGTTGGCACCTACCAGCTCAGCTTGGTCATCGGCGGCCTGACGATCAACAGCATCTGCTACGGGACCAGTAAGATTGATGACAACCGTTCCTGGCGGATTCCGCTTGGGCTCTTCTACCTCGTTCCCAGTATCGTTGCAGTTATGATCTTCTTCGTACCCGAATCACCTCGATGGCTGCTGCGAAAAAACCGCCCAGAAGAGGCAAAAGATATGCTGCTACGACTGCGCCAAGGAGCTTTCACAGAGGAAGAGATTGACGCTGAGTTCCGCGAGCTCTGCTCAGCACTGGAAAATGAACAAGAGCAAGGGAAATTCATTGAAGTCTTCCGCGGGAACAACTTGTTGCGCACCGCTATCGTCATCGGCGTCAACTTCTTCCAACAGGCTACAGGGCAGGCATTTGCGTCCCAATATGGCGCGGTTTACGTCCGGACCCTCGGCATCTTCAACCCAGTGCTGTTCAGCTTGATCAACTCTGGGATCAACGCGGTCATCACCACAGGGACTTTGTTCACGACTGACAAGTTGGGAAGACGGTGAGATGATGCCACTCAGATAACTTACATGAAGAGAAATCTAACGCGATCGCAGCACACTTCTCATGATTTCTTCGGTTGCTATGATGGCCAGCTTGCTATCGATGGGAAGCCTTGGTATCCAGGTGCCCGTATCGACTGCACGAATGAAGGGCATCATGGCGCTGATCTCTATCTTCGGAGTCAGCTTCTCGATTGGCTGGGCTCCCTTGACTTATGTGGTTGCAACGGAGGTTTCAGCCCTTCGCCTTCGCGACCATACGTCCCGTGTTGGTTTCACAACCAATGTAGTCCTAAAGTAAGTCTTCGTCGAGCATCCACCCATCCATATTGTGCATATGAGGCATATCTTCATCCCAGAGTACTGATCGAAGACAGCTTTCTTGTAAACTTCTCGATTCCCTACCTTGTCTGGCCTGAAAACGCAGGGTTGGGTAGCAAAGTCGGCTTCATCTTCGGCAGCATTGCCTTTTGCTCATTGATCTTTACCTACTTCTGTGTACCCGAGTGCAAGGGCAAGACCTTAGAGCAGGTTGACTATCTGTTCAAGACTGGGGTCGGACTTCGGCAGTTTGCAGGAGCGGATGTCAGCGGTCTGTTGGAGTCGAGCCGCCCTGTTCAGGATAAGGAGGAGCATCTAAGCGACCTTGAGAAGGGGGGTGCATCTGTCACCTCGCAGAAGGATATCAAATGATTCTTCGTCAGCGGTTGAGAGCACTTTTCTTGGTCACGACAGCCCCTGCATCATAAGATGGATGTAGAGGTTAGACTTCCAAATTGATCGTGTCAAGTCTATTTTCACCTCTGGTACTAAGATTTCTACCACCTCTGTAACAATTCACTGCGGTACCTTGACAGGAACAGACTCCAATCCACCCATGTGATAGCCATCCCGAGTATTGCTGTGAAAGCTTTTTCCAGCTACTGGAAGCACACAACATCGTGAAGGCATGTCCAGAGTGCCGACTCCCGACAGGCTAGCGATGCTTGCCCCTGGTTAATCAAATCCGAAGGCTTGCGTGATCCGCCCCCGGATTTGTGTGATTCTGGAGCTCCACGAAGCCTCCGACGACCCAATACCAGGGTGTTCCGTAGCCAAGAAGGCGCCAGGGTCATCCGAGTCCCGCTTCGCTGGGTTGGCTCCATGATCATAATGCTTCCCCCGCATTCACTGACCAGCGAGAGGCGAGTCATGCCACCGAGCACGACATCCGCCCCGAGCCGTCAAAAGCTGCCAGCTCCCGCCGACGTGCTCGGCGTCTATCAAATGTCTTGATGGACCTTTCGACATGTCGGCCAACGCATTGACCTCAAAGCCTGCTCTGCTAACGACGCAAGACGTTCCGACTGGCACCAGTATCAGTCCCACTGAGGACCGCAAGCCTCCAGCAGCATGCAGACAGTGTCGTGCCCGCAAGGTCAAGTGCGACCGCGTCGAGCCATGCTGTGCTGCGTGTACTCGACTCGGCTTTCCTTGCTCTTTTACCAACGGTGTCAGTAACACAGCTACCGACAATATCGATCCCACTTCCAGCCTCACACAGGCCGGCACCAAGCGAAAGCGCTCGCGCCAGGCCTGTAAGGCATGCAAAGCTGTCAAGGCGAAATGCTCCGGCGGAAAGCCCTGCGAGAGGTGTCTTGCTCGCGGCAGCCTATGCGAGCATACAATCGAATCTCCAGAACAAAGCCATTGGTTAGGCCCTTCACCAGACCACATGGGGCTGTTAACTCCAGGTACGCTGGGGAGCCTGTCGTCGACAAACAGTGCACTCCTGGATAAGCATCTTGTCCGGAGATATATCGAAGCCTATCTAGACTCGACAAGCATGTCCGGCTGCGACATTTTCCTGAAACCATTTGTGCTTGCTGATTGGAGCAAGGGGAAACTGAGTCCCTTACTATTGAAGGTTCTTGTCGCTTCGGGACTTCGGATAGCTGACGATTTGCCTGAGAGCCAAGCAACAGCCAGGGCATGGATTCGAGAAGCTCAGCATGACCTCCTTCGCCACATTGGGAGACAGTCTATTGCCCAACTTCAAGCCTTGGTCGTCATCATCCGTTTCCATTACATGACTGGCGAGGTGTCGGACGCTTGGAACTTACTCTCATTGGCCGCCCGACTCGTATTCACGATGCGACTCAATTGGGAAGATGAGAGTCTTAATCCAATGACCCAAGAGTCTAGGCGCCGGCTCGTCTGGGCAGTCTACCTCGTCGACCGTCAATTCTCTGGAGGCATCGAAGATCTGGCGGTATGTCCTGTGGAGCGAATGCATATTCGATTGCCGTGTGACGGTCATAGCTTTCGACGGGGAATTAAGTCTCAAGCCGACTTTCTAAACGGTATGGCTCGCTGCCAGAGCGGTACAATGGATATCTTATCTTACAATATCCGCCTGTCGGCTTCAAGAGATCGGATACTACGGTACGAGTGTCATCGCCCTGCGATCATTCGCTTCAAGAACTGACATCCATCAGGTACACGAAGCGAGTCAGAAGAGACTGTATAAGCCCTGCAGTCAGCAAAGGAGAGATAGAAACGCTACATCAAGAACTTGATGAGTTCGCAGCAGCCCTCCCAGACGATCTCAAATTAACCTCGGAAAGACTTCTGTTTATGGCACACTCAGATGAAGCCAGCGAGTACATTGCTCTACACACGATTTGGCTGCAATGCTATTGCGATCTTTACCGCTTTCTGATCCCTGGAATCCGAGAGTCCGTACCCAAGCAAGCCATGGAACAAACGCCGCCTGAAATGGTAGGGAGCTGCCAGAGACTCTGCCTCGATAAGGCAGTGCATCTTTGCGACTTCTGGTTCGAGATATACCAACTGGAACCCACGCAGGGCATCACCGACGTTTTTTTCGCCATCAGCATCTATCAAGTTTGCCAAATATTATATCATCTCCAACATCTCCTTCCGGAAGAGGGAAACCACAGCATCGAGAATCTCAAGGCCAAGCTTGAGGGTGCACTGCAAATGACAGGGTCTCTGAGGACCGCCTTCCGACGATCAGCGTCCTGCCTCAAAGCCTGCGACAGGCTGGTCAGGGTATTGGGCCAGGATGTACAACAAGGATCGCGACCATCAAGCGTGGACGAGCCTGAAAACCACCATCATCTTCCATCCAAGCATTCATTTATCTCGACCATGTCGAAGAGACCGTGTGAGACAGAAGACGACGAGTTGAGCGACCCAGCATCGCCCTCAGGCCTTGGTACAGAAGGCATTCAGGCGCATTCTGATGGTTTCGAATTCCAGGATAGCGTTGGGTCACAGGCAAACTTGCCTAGCTTCAACGGACATGGTCCTGGATCATTGTCGGTGTCTTCTATGAATCATGGTAGTGTCGCGCCGTGGGATCCCTTTGACATGCAGATGAATGATTATTACGACCCGGAGCTGGGCGAGCTACTGATGTCAATAACAAGATAGGATAGAGAAGCGGGATGTATACAGGGAAAGAATACGGCCTTCCACATTGAAATGGATCTGACATCACGATGTTGTTGGGTGACCGGGTGACTTTCGTAGACCCCGTAAGTTGATGTGTTGAATCGAGCACGAGTCTGAAGGAACACTCGATTGGAGAAAACTGAGAAGCCAAAAACGAAACCGAGACTGCAGGTAAGATTGCAGAGGTTCATCCCAAGCCCTGGGTCCAGTCATGTATCGCATGAAGACCACGTTTCTCGCCGGGATCCGAGATTGTGGGTCCCTCCCGACCCCTATTCCTGGGCCACTACCTATGTAGAGGTGAGCTTTCAATAGTACGTGGTGCTTATCGCTCTCCTCCATAAAACCCGAGAATGAAAGTGATTCACGTTTTTGATAACTTCGCGGGGAGTGGCCCAGCACCCCAGGGAAGCCGGTAGGTTCTCAGCCGAAGAGCCGTGGGCCTCCGCTCTTCACGCAGTCTACTAAATTGGTGACAAGCATGCTTTGAATGCTTGAGGACCCTCCATGCATATTTAAGGACTCGCCCATCGCCATCGTCAGGCTCCGTTGAGGCAACTCTTTTTGCTATCGGTGATCCGTTGTACTCCAGTAGCATCCAGTGGCAGGTTTAGTGATAGCTGGGATGATCTCGACCTTGATACTGACGTTGTCTGCTGCGGCGCTCGCAGCAGACTCTAACAAGCCCGTCGGCCCCCTGCGCTTCAATCAGGATGGCACTTTCCAGATCTCAATAATGCAAGACTTGCATTTCGGCGAAAGCATGAGTCCTGACCCTTAATCATTCCCAGTTCAGACGCTGACGAAGTCTTCTCAGATGCTTGGGAATCGTGGGGTCCCGCCCAAGATGCCAAAACGCTTGAGGTCATGAATAGCGTCCTGGATAAAAGCCCGCCAAATCTCGTCGTACTGAACGGAGACCTACTCACCGGAGAAAACCTCTACTTCGAGAACAGTACGAACTACGTTGACGTGATGGTCGCACCCCTCGTCGAGAGAGATCTTCCCTGGGCTTCGACGTACGGAAATCACGATTATCAATTCAATGTTTCTGGCCAAGGGATTTTCGAGCGAGAGAGGAGATATCTCAACTCCCGCACACGACAGATGGTTGCCGGTGACGATGTTGGCGTGTCCAATTACTATCTCCCGGTGTATGCAGAGGACTGCAACCATTGCGACTGCGTCCCTGAGCTGCTGCTGTGGTTCTTCGACAGTCGCGGAGGCTTCAAACTACAACAACGTCAACCAAACGGCGCAGACGTGGACCATCCCAATTGGGTCGAACCATCCGTTGTTGACTGGTTCAAAAAGTCTCATGCACGCATCGCCGCACGCTTCAATAAGACTATACCGTCTCTCGGCTTCGTTCACATACCCACACAGGCATCTCAGGCGCTTCAACTGTCGGGCGTACATCCTAACCATCAACCTGGGATCAATTTCGATACTCCGCTCTCGCAGCAAGCCCAGGGATGGTGTCCAGAGGGCGCACCAAAGGGCACGAATTGCAAATATGGAGGTCAGGATGTGCCTTTCATGGAAGCCATAGCCTCGACACCTGGTATGATGGCTCTATTCTCGGGTCACGATCACGGAAATACATGGTGCTACAAGTGGGACAAGATCATGGATGGAATGACGGTCAAAGGAAATGGGGTTAATCTGTGCTTTGGCCAGCACACCGGCTACGGTGGGTATGGCAGCTGGATTAGGGGGGCTAGACAAGTATTCGTGACACGTGAAGGGCTCAAGCATTTTGAAGTCGATACGTGGAATCTCTTGGAAGACGGCCGCGCTGTGGGTGCTGTGGCGCTCAATACCACTTACGGCCTCGACTCGTACCCTAAGGTTCCGGACGACCGGACAAGCTGTAATTGTAAGTCACCCAGAGTCAGATCTGATACCGCATTGGGCTTTGCCGAATATTCTGGCTGATGACTGCAGGTTGATAAAATCTCGATCCTCTGATACTGGCTGGTAAAAGACCTGGCTCACATCGTATGCCATGACAAACCCTGTGCCAACAACCTCAAGTCTATCTATACCACAACCGAATAACCTGAGCGGCGCATCGCAGCGATGTGCAATCAACCAGTCGAACCCCCGCCACCGCTCGGTGTAAGATGAAGAGAGCCCCGCAGACTCGGTAACATGGCTAGAGACTACCTACTTAACAGAATGCGCTCCTGACAAGGTTTTGAGGCCTTATGACCCTCCTCCGTCAGTTGCCCGCCCGAACATAAAGCTGCAGTAGAGCTGCAAACAAGTTGGCGCGTGTCTTACTTTTTTATCAAGCTAGCAGCTGTGCCGAGCTTGGCTGTCTGCCCGATATGGCGGGGCTGTGTCGAGGATGGGGTGATAGCTAGACCGATAATACTGAAATTTGATCAGGGGATAGCCCTCGCCGATGGACGACACGGTTCTCTGCATCGTTGTATCGGGATCTGACACTAATGTGTCGCTGCGGAGATCGCGTGCCTTAAGTCTTGCTCCTCGCCCTTGATAATCGTGACCAGAATATATATTCTGTTAGTAGTCCGTGCCCCACGCCCTGGGGTCCGTGCGCCCTGTCGCCTACTAAGTCCATAGTTCCAGGCCCACCTGCCTGCCTCTAGTGGAATACATATATATTACTAGTTCTGTCCCTTTTTACCTCTATAGGTTATAAGCCCCTAAACGCTCCGCGTATTATCGTTACTACGACGATTTTTATACCTTTATTAAGAGCTTTATTAGCTCTATCGTTAGATATTATTTTCATCGATTTTAGTATAGTATTATAGGAGGTATCGTATCTCTAATAACTACCTATAAATTTTCGGCTCCTAGTAGCTAATTTCTAGTTTTCTCGCTACCTACGCTCGGCTTCTAATAGCTACCTTAAGCTACCCTTAGCTACTTCCCTTTATTATTATAGCTTCTTTAAACGCTTATAACGTTCTAGTACTAGTCGGAGAATCGAATTTCCGGGCTTAGTAACTTAACGTTACTATTACCTATAAATAGGAGGACGTTAAGGAGTTCCTCGTAAACCTTATTCCCGTACCTATTACTATAACTACTAACGCAGCGTAGTAGAAGCTATAGAAGGCGAGACGCGCTACTACTATACGCCTCCTAGTTAACTCGATTAATCTAGTACTTCTCGACTGCCTTAAAGGCGCTAGTTAGGATATCGCTAACCGGGACCCCTATAGCTTCTAGAACGTAGTTATTTATATAATTCCGAAAGTCTTAGAAGATACCGTCTACGACCTTATTCGAGAGATCGGTACCCTCGGAAGCGGTAACTTTCCGATACTTTACGCCTTCCTCGTACGCGCTTAGACGCTTAAGAGAAGGCTCTACGAACTTACTAGAGGCGACTCTCGCCTATATACCTATTACCTTCTAAATAGTATTAGGAGGTAGTACCTTATATTTTAATTAAAAAGTACGCTACTATTACTAATATATAGTAGAATAATATAGTACGTAATATTAGCTATAAGGCTAATACGTAGGAATCTATATATACCTCCCTTACTATAGTATAGGGTTCTAGTAATCGTAGTAAGAAAAAGGGTAATTCTACGCCTAACGCTACTCCTATAGCTAAGAGGAAGTACCCTACGTATCTATATTACTTTAAGGAAGGTAAGGAGCTCTTTAACTACTTACTTATAGACTACTTTCTTCTTAAGAAGAATATACCCTCGAAGTAGTCTATAGATATCTGCGAGAAAGCTATAAAAGCTATATAAGCTTACTATTATAATACTACGTACTAAGAGTCTACCTCTATTCCTAATACTTCTAATAATAATAATAGGTAGGTTATAGTAGCCTCGTTAGATATTACTTAATAGAATACTATTACTTATTTAATAATATCTAGTTAGGCCTATACTATAGCTAGAGCTTAGGGCCGAGATACTATTATCCTCGACTCTAGTAGTAATATTAATATCTTTAATAACCTCTCGTAGTTCTCTAAATACGTTAAGAACACCTACCTACCTCCTATTAACGTAGCGAACGGTTAGGTTATAAAGCCTCTTAGTATTAGTAAGGTATTCTTCTAGGTCCGTAATCCTCTTAATCCTTCTATAGTTATTAATTAGGTTATCTTAGATATCCGATATCTCCCGGAGAGCCCTAGTAACCTTCTATTACTAGGCCTCTTAAGTACTAACGGAATCGAATACGACTATCGTACTAATTCGATAGTTTACGTTAGTAATAGCCTTCCTATTACGGTAGCTACTTAGATTTAAGGTATTATAGTTATACCTACGACCCCCTTAAAGTTACTACTACTAGAGACTACTTATAGTATAGCCTCTATTACCTAGCTTACTACGAAGACCCGGGTGCCTTTTCGCGTTATATACGAACGCCTCCTTTATACTAGAAAACGCCGCGTTATCGATACTTATAAGAAGGTTAGTATCCTCTTCGATTAGCAGGAGGTTAGCGACTTCTACTATAAGGCTTATTACCTCGGAAAAAGCACTAAGATCGTTAGCCGTTCTATTCTTTATAAGGCTCTTACCCTAGGTTACGAAATCTTTATAGATCTTATTAAATTTAAGCCCTCGAGTCTTAAGGATAGCTTCCGTTATACCCTCTACTTAATCGATAGGTATAGTAGCTTCTATTAGATCCTATTTATAAAGACTAAGACTAAGTAGGAGTCCTATTTTACTATTAAGAAGTTTATTCGATACTTTAAGGCCTCTACTAGTCTACCTATCGTCTCTATAACCTACGATAGAGGTAGCGAATTTAATAACCTCGAGGTTAAGCTAATACTAGCTAATAAAGGCGTCGCCTTCCGACCCTTAGTACTAAATACTCCGGCCTAGAATAGCGTAGCGGAACGCGCCGGCTATACTATTTTAGAGGGCACGCGTACTATTATTATCGCTATAGGTCTCCTAGAGACTCTATAGCTATACGCTATAAAGACTATAGTAGAAGTTATTAACCTACTACTTACGGCCTCTAACCCTTATAGTAAAGCTCCTTAAGAGCGTCTTACTAAAGCTCTCGGCCTACTATAGTCCTATTAAACCCTATTTATTTAATACTTCCGTACTTATAGCTACGTTACTTATATTTATAAGAAGGGTATTCTCCGCCCCCCCCCGCGCTAATAAGACTAAAGTACGCGCCTAGAAGGGCTTCCTTATAGGCTTTAATAGCCCTTACGGCTATATCTTTAACGTATATATACTAGAACGCAAAGCTATTATTCGCTATAGGGATATACGCTTCTTCGAGGGCTAACTCCCTCCCGTACGAGATCCTTCTATAGAAATCGTTAAGTACGACGCTATTTTCGCCGACTACGATATCTCTAAGTTTATTAAGATTCCCTTTAATAACTATACCCCTAAGTAGTTTCTTAAAGAGCCTATAGATAGGGTTATAGCTAAGGTTACTAATTCCGAGACTATCGGGATTAGCTAATAGGAAGTTATACTTCTACTTAATAAGTTAATTCCCTTAATAACTTTAATTCCTTACCCTCTCTAAGAGAATAGCCTAGTAGCTTCTACTAACTTAGATACCTCGTACTCTAATAACTTTAAGGATACTATTATAGAACTAGACGAAGTTCTCCCCCCGAACGTAACCCGTTCGGAGTCCCTAGACCCTCTTACGGAGGCTTCTCCTCCGTCCCCGGAGCCTCGTACTACTATAGCGCCTCCGATCCGCAGATCTAGCTATAACGCCCCGTACGTTAGAGGGTAGTATACTACTACCCGTATTAACGATAGCTTCTTAAGTAGCTGGGCTCTCCTCTTAGTAGAGTAAGCTACCTATTACGAAGAGGATCTCCTCGTACCTCCGTTAGAATAGCCTATTACCTATTCCGCTCTCTAGGCTACGGCTATCTCGTCGGATATTAATGCCCCGAAGACGATTAACGCTACGAAGAATAGCCCTAACTAGTACTTCTAGAAGCCTACCTTTAATAAGTAGATTTAGAACCTTCTCGACTATAAGACTTAGTCCCTAGTAAGTCCCCTAACTAGTATTAAGGTCCTTCTAGGTATATAGGTACTAGATATTAAGACCTCGCCTTAATACCTACGAGCTAGGTAGGTAGTATACGGAAACCGCTAATAGGGCGAATAGTCGGCTTAAGATCTCTATACTATAGTAGCTTACTCTATATTAGTACGCCTATTTTTTACCTTAGTAACGTACCTAGGCCTTTACTTTATAGTCGTCGACTTTAATAGCGTATTCCGTATAGCCCCTGCCCCTAAAGGTAGTCGTATTTACGTTTAATAGCCCTATAGATATAAAGATAGAACTAATAGGGTTTACTTTCTTAATAGTACCCTCTATAGCCTCTGCGAAGCCCCCTTATAGTAGTTCTAGTTCCTATTTAGTAAGTTAAAGAACCTTAAGTATACTAGTATAGCTAGAAACCCGTACCTTCTATATAACGAGTCTATTAATATTATTCTTCTTATATATATTAACGATATTACTATTACTAGGCCCTCTTCTATAGCTATTTATAGCGCTATAATAATACTAAAGACTATCTATAACTTTAAGGAAATACCCTCTATTAATAAGTTTATCGGTATATACGTTATTTACGACTACGCGGGAGGCTTTACTCTACTATACTAACGAGACTATACTTATAAGATCCTATAGCGTTTTAGCTTTAACTAAGCGAACGCTATTAAGACTCCTTAGGCTATAAGTACTATACTACCTCTTCCTAATCCTACTTATAATACTAATATTATAAAGAAGTATTAAGAGATAACTAGAGCTCTTAATTACCTTAGCTATAATAGCCGCCCTAATATTAGTTTTATAGTCTCGAAGCTCTATAAAGGTAATAGTAGACTAACTTACGAGTACCTTATAGCCGTTAAGCGTATATTTTAGTACCTTAAAAGTACTACCTCGATAGGTATTAAGTATTATAAGGCTCTTAATATCGAGCTCTTTACTATAAGTAATACCTTATACGGAGACTACGCTAGAAGGGTTTCTACGGGAGGATATATTATCTTCTTAGCTAGTACCCTTATTACCTAGAAGGCTCGTAAGTAGTAGTTCGTTATACTTAGTACTTCGGAAGCTAAATTTATTAACTTTACTCCTACGGGTATTACCCTTAATTAGATTAGGGATACGATCTCGGCCTTTAAAGTAGTAATTCTAAAGCCTCTTATCCTCCTAACTAATAGCTAGAATACTCTCGTAATTACCCTTAATCTACTAAACGTAGCGCGCACTCGTTATATCGATATTCGGTATAAATAGGTATAGGAACGTATAGTAGTAGGCGATTTCGAGCTTCGCTACGTACCCTCTACGGAAATACCTGCCGACGGCCTTACTAAAGGCCTTAGAATTAATAAATACGTCGAATTCGTGCGATAGTTACGCCTCGTCGCCGCGACCGAATAAGTCCGCTAGGGTTCGATTCCTATTACTATTTTTAGGTTTCCTGTTTTTTTTTTTATAGAGGAATCCTGCGTTCTAATTAGTCGGGAGATAGTATTTTTAGAGTACTAGAATTAGGGAAGTAGCCTATTATAAAGTACCTACGGGAAGCCCTTACGGCTATTATTAGCTAGTAGTTTTACCTATAGGGGGGTATTAGTAGTCCGTGCCCTACGCCCTAGGGTCCGTACGCCCCGTCGCCCACTAAGTCTGTAGTTCCAGGCCCACCTGCCTGCCTCTAGGGGAATACACACACATCACCAGTTCTGTCCCTTTTTGCCTCTATAGTAGGTACCTAAGGTAGACCGTAGGTAAGGTACCTAGTGAGTGAGTATGGCCTTGGGAGCCAAACGTGGTGCTTCCCTACTGGTTTAGGATACCGAAGTAATAGTCAGTCTCCGGTAACTCGTGAGACACCAATTAGAAGATGAGGCTGCCAATGAGATTGCTCAAGCCTCAATAAGGACTTGACATCATCTTGATGCAAAGACATCTGTTGAACAAATGGATTAGGGCGAGGCGGAGCCCGTGTTACACTGACCGGGAGTCATCTCAGGATGATGGAAGGGTTTCCGCCGGCCAGCTGCCACCACTCCGCACCAGCTGGCAGCATCGCCCGGGACGTTACGAAGAACGACGGGAGTACCTACAGACCCGGTGGTCATGATCTCGACATTTGCCCAGGCACGATGGACTCAGCCCTACGAGGGAACATCTTTCTGACCCAAACTGGATCACGTTCTCGTCGTCAAGGCCATCACACGCGTCAATTGAGCTCTTCCGTTTTCGCGCAGGGTGCCCATGACTGGGAGGCGGGCGGAGCATCGAACCCTCAAGGTCCCCAGCCAACCATATCACGACTCGGGCCCATCCGCTCCCCTCTTGGAAAACCTTCTCAAATGCCCTCGCATTTCACGACCACTGCACCACGAAAACTACACCCAGGACATTGACAAACATTAACAACTGAGGAGATTACGGCCCTTGCCTCATGCTTCGTCCCAGCAGCTGAGATCCAGCCAATCAATTATCATTGCTTCCACTCTCCAGGTTGGACACAGCCGCATCGAGGGCTCCAGTTCAAAAGAGAGCCAAGCCGCCGGGTCCGTTCGGTACTGGGTCCGGGGAATCTGTCTCGCAGCCGATAACTTGCTCACCGTAGACGTGGGGGGAATATAACACCAACGCGATCCGCTCCCGCCTGGCTTCGGACGCATCAGCACTGCTGCCGCCACCAACATCAATATTGCCGACCAAACATCTTCACCAACCTGTCTTCTCTTCCAATAGATGCAAGATAACAACAACAAAGTCCTCGAGACTCCCCAACACACTGCTCTGAAGTCCGGAGTGTTCCTTCTCTGATTTTGTGAACATCAACCACCCGGGCTAGACATCAACATCGCCGAAAGAAACCACATCACCAACATGGAGCAAAATCACGACCGCGACGCCGCTCCATCAGCAGGCCATCACATGCCAGTCATCTTTCAAGTCTCGACCTCCACACCACTTTTCTCGACAACAGAGCCCAGTCACGTCGTCTACATCGGCAACTGTATTCTTCTAGCATTCATCGCCCTGACGTTACGATCTCTCATCGCCGTGAAGCCGTTCCTCGAGAACCGCCTCTGGGCGAAACGCAAAGCCCAAGCCGCGAGAGCACAGGTGGGCGAGGAGCTTCAGAGGTTAAACAGCGAAGAGGATGGCGCGAGCGACGCACCAAAACCGGAGCGCAGATTACGATCGAGGGAGAGGGTGCCGCTGAAGAAGACGGTGCAGAGTCGAGCGATAGCCATCTTGGTCAGGGCAGGCAGGGCGCTGTTTGAGGTTGGCATCGCGATGTTGGGGTATTTGCTGTGAGTGCTTCCCCTATTGGTTTGTCAATGACGGTGTGCTAATGATATTGGCAGGATGCTTGCGATCATGACGATGAACGCAGGTTACTGTGCCTCAGTGTTGGGGGGGATCTTCTTGGGGACGTTCTTGGTTGGCGGCGGTATTGGCGAAGAACAGTTTGACCACTGCTGAAGAGGAGGCCGACAATTGAAGACAAAATGAAGCTAGAACATTTTCCCCGAGAAGCAGCATTCAATGTTCCTTCTTGTTCATCTTGCCTCTCCTGATGTTGAAGTCTGAGGAACAACAAGGTATCCCCGTCAAGGTCGCTGTTTGGGTGCCACTGGCGGCAGAGGATTTTCTAACTCCCAGGCATGGCGCATATTGTCTGGGGCGGGCGATGCATCTTCCACCTCCACTCCGTCTTTCAGCCGAGGTGCGGCATCCTCACGCTGACAAGGCATGCCCTTGTTGTCCAACGACGCCTTTCACGGAGGTGCTTCGAGATGCACTGCTCAACTACCCTTGTCATCCAGATACCTCGATCGAATCAGAAACTCAGGCGTCATCTCTGTAGACAAGTTTGCTCATGAATATCTTGTCTTCCATCAGCCGAGTCATGATTGAAATCGACGGCAGT
Source organism: Verticillium nubilum (assembly GCA_002851675.1). Taxonomy (NCBI): domain Eukaryota; kingdom Fungi; phylum Ascomycota; class Sordariomycetes; order Glomerellales; family Plectosphaerellaceae; genus Verticillium; species Verticillium nubilum. Next base: position 327,451 of record NMXI01000022.1, read on the forward strand.
ATTCCCTTCCACGCGAAGAAATGATAAAGGGAGGACGGTCCCAAGACTGGCCAAGCCGTCATGTATACGTGGACAGTACCATCTGACAATGTTGACATCGGATGATATTCTGCTTAACAAAGCACTATCAAGCATGCAGTCACAGATTGCCCTGATAAAGCAACAGTCCAGATGCTACAAACGGGCTACTAGAAGCACTCTTCTTGCAAACCGACTCGTTTCAAACTTCATGCTTCGTCTCGAAATAGAGCAGCACCATTGACATGGAGCCGGATGGTCAGTCTCACATTCATTGCATACCGCGGAACCGAAGTAGGTGTAGAAAACAGGAGCAAAACAAACACATTCAGTACTGCAACTCCAAGATTCTTGGCCAGCATGACTGGCTCCCAGGTCAGCAGACTCCCGCGCGGCTCGAACCGGCATGCTGCATGCTCGTGCAGATGTCTGCCTTCTTGGCCGGGCGGCTACATGTACGGTACCACAAATGTGTTCAAGGTCTTCAGCTCAAGAAACGGGCCCATAACTCGAGAATGTGATTGTTTCTACGTAACATGGCCCGTATGACTCGACCCTTAGACCCGTAGAAGGGAGGGAAACACCCGTCCAGGTACGTCGTCAGTTTCGCCGGTTGCAACACCCATGGAAAGAAAGCCCACGCAGCAGATGTTGGCTGTATAGCCGCATCCCAGGATTCAACCCGATCATCCATGCCGTGACCAGCGAGACCTTCTCCCCAGGGATCCTCCCAATACACGACGCCAAGCGAACCGCTCCTCTTCATCATGGACAGCCCTGTGCCCCGCATCAAAAGCACAAACACAAAGCACCCACCCACCACCACAACCTCTCCATGTCCCCAATCCAGCAAACACTCGTAAGCACCTACCCGCCCTACATGAAAGCTCCCCTCCAAGTAAACCCCCCTCCGTGCCTCCCGCCGCGAGGACCTCCCTCCAAACCCAAACCATAACCTCAAGCACCCACCGTCACAGATCGCCATGCTAGCGCCCTCTCATCCGAAAAAGGCATGAGCTCTCACCCGAGAACACCCAATCAGCAAGACCCTTCCCCGTTATCAGAGACACCGGTCTGCCTGACACGCTGAAAGAGACGCAGAGGCAGAGACAAAGGCTGAAAGACCGAAGCGACAAAGGCTAAGAGAACGATGCAAGACAATGCCAAACAGACGAGACATTCCAGAGATCGGAGACTTCGGAAGCATCGAGTCAATATGCCCCCCCCCCCTCTCCCTTGACCAAACATGGGATTCACCGCCCCTCCCCCTCGAGTCGTCGACGCGTGGCTGACGCCCAATCGGGCGGGTCGGAAAGCGATCGGCGGGCCTGAGACATGACAGCGTCACTGGGCTTGTGGTCCTCCAAGCGCCAGGCGAGTGTTTGGCATTTTTGGCGGGGTGGAGGGTGGCACAACGTAAGGGAAGCCAAAGGCACTTTTTGGCTTGCGCCTCGAGAAATTCAGGCTCAAAGTCACATTAGAGGCGTGAGGTTGAAAAATCGGATGCATTCATGCTCGTACATTCCATGACGTCTATGTACAGAGATGCCCTGACACCACTTCCCCTCCCCATGCGACACCTTCGCGATGTCTATCAACGGCCAATATCAGGGCGCCAGAGGTCCCGCGCGCGGATTAAAATCAGAAAGGTAACCAGGCAATCAATGATCAGTCGTTGTCGCACGACAGCTGCCGACCGTTGTGCGTAAAAAATGCTATGCGTTTGTAGCCAGCCGCAGTTCGAGATGATCAAAGACTGTCGTCTCAGGCTACTCCATGCGTGTCGAAAAGAAGCAGAACCCCCTCCAATGCTACCAAACAGCCGTCGTGGTCTTTGGTGCAGTCTCACAGTAAAATGTATGACAGTAAAGAAAATCGTAAAGAATGAGTGTCACGACCGTCGTGTGCCATTTTGACGAGAGCAATGCTCTATCGTACTGAAACGGCAATCTGGTCGCCGCGTGGCAACCAAGACCGGGGTATCCATCGTTGGGCAGACCAGCGTCTTGCTGCTGTATCCAAACGCAGCTCCGTCTATCCATAGCTCGGCAGTCGTATCGAGTCGCTCATAGACGTCTCTCCATCTCTGGCTCTCGCTTTCGTACTTTTCAACTCATCACCCCCTCACGCGCCCTCGAGGTGCTTCACCGTTGCTGAACCTCGGCGACGCTGACGTTGGTACCCCAATCTTGCCTGGCGCCCTGGGCCTTGCCGACAGAGCCGAAGCCAGCAATGCTCGAGATGCGCCTGCTCAGCCTCTTCTCCTTGAAAGGTGTGGAGGTGACGCTGGTGCCGACAGGCTCGGTGGTGTGGAGGGCATTGATGCGGCCCGAGTCGGAGGTGGAGGTGGAGGAGCCAGTCGAGTTAGGGGTCTGGTAGACATACTCGCCGTCAACGTAGACGGCGCTGGACTGGAAGGTCGTGCGGCGGTTGCGGCGGCGGGTGTAGCGCTGCTCGAGACGGAAGAGCTCGATCTTCTGCTGGATGGACGCCTGTAGGCGGTCGATAAGTCCACCGGGCGACATGTTGGCGGTTTATGTGTAGGTATGGGTGGTTCGGATGATGTGTGGTGATACTCTCTGAGCTGCGCAAAGGCGTATCGTCTCGAGTCGCTGGGGGATGTTGCGACAGATATGGGTATTGGCGTCTGACCTCCTTTTCTGCGTGGAATGATCCGGGCGATCCTCGTGACAGAAGATGGGACGACTGGGGGAAGCAAGGCGAGATTGGAGTTTCACAAGGTGGCCGTGTTCCTGGGATGGTGCGAAGCAGGCTGTGTCGCGTGTGCGTGGACGATATTAATGAGCGATGTAATAATTGGGTTGCGAGTGGCTGTAGATAGAGAGAGGAACGAGTTCAAAACACCTGGTTCTGGGGACTCTGACGATGCTGTTGGAAAAGGGTGATTCGCAAGCTTTCCAGGATATAATCGAGGTGGTTGGTGTGCGGGAGAGCAACAGCAAGACGGAGACGGAGACGGGGACGGAGACTGGGGGAGGGGTGGAATAAAGGAGTGGCACGGAGGGTCAAGGTGATATGGGTGGACAAGGAGAAAAGGAAGGACTGAGAGAAGGAGAGGAGAGAAGCTCGGGCTGGTGCAGGAGCGATGCAACTCCCCTGGTGCTCGCACGGCTCCTGGGTGTGGATGCTGTTCCTGCACCTCAAGCAAGATGGCCCGAGGACAAGCAACTGGTCCTCGAGTGATCCTTCTCCCCCCACCCCCTGACGATGCCCCATGTCAGCAAAACAGGGGGAACAACAGGGGACGACTCGTGCAATTGTACCAAAGGGCCCAGGAGACCCCACATGAGGTGTCCTAATTAGTCGGCTGCTCGGGCTGGGCCCCGTCTGGTGTGTCCGCTTTCCCGGTTTGGTACTTGCGCCATGTGGCTGCTCGAGTCCGTCGAGATATCTGCAGCACTAGCAAAGAGCCAGTCAAGCTGCTCAGGGGCATCTCGTATCACGACATCCGCCGCCTGAAGGGTTGCAGCAATTGAAGGTTGTTTCCAGAACTTTTTTTCCCCTTCCCTTGCAGCTTGAAAGGTAACTGATGGCACCTAAGGCATCCTGTCACGACATACAGCCACCCGCCATGTTGCCGCCTTCAGGCTTCGGGGTCGCCGCCGATAGGGGTCGTTCACGTTGCACAGTATCCCCTCCCCTCTCTGCCAATCGATTCGAAGCAAGGCACGGCAAAATCAGGGCAGGCAAGCAGGCAGAGCCTGTCGTCAGGACAGCCAGGTGGAAGAGTTGGATGGCGCCAGGAGTCGATCATCCACTGCAGGGGCCTGTGGGTGGCGATGGCGCAGCGAACGGCTTAGTGGCTGAACCCTAGCTCTTAACCGATATTATCCAGAAAGGACCCGTGCCGCAGACAGGCAGAGAGGCAAGACAGAACAGGCAAGAAAGGATGTCCAACAATTGATCTTGGCGGGAAATGCGGGAGCGCCTCGTCACGTGGACCTCCATTGTCTCTTCCCATCAGTGTCCTGTTCGGTGGACCTCTGACGAAGTTTGAAGCTCTAGAACATTGTCTGCTGGCCCTGACGGGTGCTGATCGACAACAGTCCCATGGGCTCGTCAAGGCCCGTCCGAGTTTTCGACAATCGACTGATCTGGACCGTGTCAAGCGTATCCATGGTTTTGTCTGAAGTAACTCCAGGGTGACAGACGATTAGCGCTCAGAGCCTGGCCAGCTTGTGTTGATCACTGCAAGGCAAGCTAGTGAGAGGGCCCTCTGGTTATTCGGGGCTTGTTGATGTAATTTATGACATTCAGTAGTTCGACGATGGGGGAAAGCCTCTCCTTATCGCGACATCATCCACAGCACAGCAATCAGCAAAGTGTCCGGCCCTTTATGAGAACCTGGCCAACCTTGACGCCACATCCATCTCAAGCGACGACATTTACATTGCGAACGAGCACGGTAGATGGAACGACTGCCATCTTGATTTCGAGGCTCGAAATGCGCTTTCCACGTCAGAAACTCTTCGCGGCACCTGTGGCCATCAATTGACCACCAATTGTCCATCAGTTTGCAAGCAGGGCACCCAGACCGTCGCTGGGAGGCCGTAGGATTAGCCAGAGACGGCTCTGCCTGTGCCGTGGCAGGGAGCTTTTCTGACATTGGGTATCTTGGATGTTGGAAATTCCAAAGGAGAGTTGGGGCGCGCAGACAGCGTTGGGTCGTCTTTTTGTTGGCTGGGTCAACTGTGATGCACATACATGACTCAGCAGCTGCTGTCCATTAGCTGGCTCATAAAGACAAACACCGTGATAGTGTCGGCAATGGCGCATCGCGAAATCAGCTCGCGGTATTCGAAATGACGCGTCATCGAACGCGCGCGTTGGCGACATCAAACCTGTCTTGTAACTCAAGCAAGCCCATGCCGAACGATACAGCGAGTCTCCAGACACGTGTCAAAAGGTCCATTGTCTGCAGAGTGAGGATGCCGTCGTGGAAGGAGCAAGATATCGTATTGTATGGTTGAGGTGTTTTGGGCAAAAGCCGCGAAGTCCGATTGACCATAACGTGAGCTAGAGACCGCCAAGTGCAACCCCGCAAGGCTGTGTTCGGCCCTTTCGAGCTCTTTACTGATGATGGCAACAGGAGTCATGGGATGCAGGAGTGTCACAATAGAATTGGGAGGAACTGATATGTATTTGCCGGTCGGGGTAGGAACGGTGAAGCGTGGGGAAGGTGCGGCCGAAGAGGAAGATTTTGTGGGGCATCTCTTGACATCAGAAGCCCCAGCATTTCACTGATATGGTGTTGCCAAAACAATCATGTCACCTGGCAGCTGCTCAGGAAGTATCAAGCCATCGACCAAAAGCGAATGACCTGTCAAGCAGAACATAATCATGGTATTCCATCAACAGCGCGTCGCCAGAGGACGACAGAGTTTACCCCATCGACGCTGGTGATGACGGTCGGCCACACACACCGGGGCCGAACACGGCAGTCCTGACGGCGCAGACAAACCGGTGCCTCCGGCGACCCGCAGCCGATGAGATGTCTTGAGCTGAGAACGTGTCGGATTGAGACGATATGACTGGCTGTTACTTTTGAAAGAGAATGGATGGCCAAGCGGGACCGTTGGCTTGGCTCTTCGATGGAGTTTGGGTGCAGAGGCAGATCATCGGCTTGGGACCTTTTGACAAGACCCTTGGCATGCGTCAACGTCGCCCAACTCCCTCTGACAGCTCTTCAGTGCCGGATTGAGGCGGGAGCTCCTCAAGCCGGCGCGAAATATCTCACAAGCAAACACGACTTTCGACATCCACCACGCTGGGCCATCTCCACCAACGACATCATCATCAAACAAGCACAATGGAGCAGTTGCATTGGATCCTTGGGACTGAAGCTTCGGGCGGTTCTGCCAATCCCCCGGCCCGTTTGTCGCCTAGTCACGCTGGGAAGCTCTTCCCCTCGATATAAAACCTTTGCCAGGCCTCCTGCTTGACAAGTTGGACTTTGCTGTCTCGACAACGTCACCTCGTCGCACCTCCTCTAGGACTATTAACCCGTCCTTGTGACGTGCCTGACGACACCCGAGGCTCGCTCTCATCTTGATTCTTTTCCCAAACGAGCAAATGATCACGCGACACGTCTGATCTGTTGTTGTTCTCGTCGAATCCTCTACACATCACCAACCGAAAGTCGCCCTTCTTCAACATCGTTATCGACTTGACCACCGCTGTAGCTACAGGGGTCCTTCACTCGTCATGGCCGCATTCCCTCAATATGATTGGATCCTTGCCATCACTACCATAGCCCTTTGCGGTAGTGCTTTCGGGAACGGAGCCAACGATGTCGCCAACGCATATGCCACCTCGGTGGCTGCACGCACCCTGACCATGCCCCAGGTCGGCATTCTCTCCATGATCACCGAGTTTATCGGAGCTGTGGCCCTAGGAGAGCGCGTTACGGGAACCATCAAGAACGACATCATCAACATCAATCATTTCGCCGACAGCCCAGCCGTTCTCATGGTGGTCATGGGATGCTCCGAAGTGGCTTCGGCCACTTGGCTCATCTTCGCTACCAAGATGGGCATGCCTGTTTCTACGACCCAAACAATCGTCGGTGCCCTGATCGGTGCTGGAATTGCCTCCGGCGCAAGCGTTTCGTGGGCGTGGAACGACGGCAGCGTCTCTCAGGTCGCAGCATCGTGGGGAATCGCTCCATTGATCTCGGGTGCATTTTCAGCCATCCTCTTCGGCACACTCAAATTCTTCATCCTCGAGCGTCAAGATTCTTTCGAGAAGGCCATGCGTGCCATACCCTTCTACCTAGCCTTCACTGGCGCCGTCTTGGCGCTCTTCATAACGGTCGAAGCTCCGGGCGCACCCAGCCTTGAAGCCCTTGGTGCCGGGACAGCCTGCGGAATAGTTCTCGGGGTCTTCTTCGGCGTTCTTGCCATCGCCTACATCTTCTTCATCCCGTACTTCAAACGAGTCATCATCATGCAGGACCCTCGCATCCGGCCCTGGCACATTCCTCTCGGGCCTTTACTCTTGAAGGAGAAGACCCCGCTATACTTCCCTGGAAAAGGCGACTCGATCGTCATTGACTACTACGAGAGCGCACAGGACCAGGCGGCAAACGAGAAGCAGCGGCATCAGAACGGCAGCGGCACTTCGGTGTCTGACTTTGCAGGCCTTGATAAGAAACAGGTCGATCCCGAGAATCCCGACGGGATTGCTCCCACAAACGACTCGGCCGCCACTGGCAGCAGCTCTGGCGTGCAGCCTAACCCTGCAGGCAATGGCCAGTCCCTCGAAGATGTTGAGCGCAACAGGCCAATGCCTATCCGCCGCAAGCAACCCAAGCCTGAGCCGGAAGAACGCTTTCTGGCGCCGACTGCCCACCTTCCTGTCTACCACCCACAACGCCAATGGTCATTCGTTAAATACTTCTTTCTTCAGGGAGTCACTCGCGACTGCGTAACACACGCATCAGCTCAGCTCGCCGACGTCCATGGCAAGGCCAAGCGATACGACAACCGTGTCGAGCACCTTTGGACCTATGCTCAGGTCGCCTCTGCCATTATGATGTCGATTGCTCATGGATCCAACGATGTGGCAAACTCGGTCGGCCCTTGGGTTACATCCTACCAGGTTTTCTTGACTGGTGAGGTGACGGAAGACGTCAACACTCCCATTTGGATCCTCATTGTCGCTGGTTTCCTACTCGGCGCCGGTTTCTGGTTCATGGGCCATCACATTATCAGGGCGCTTGGCAACAAGATCACACAGCTCTCGCCGACGAGGGGTTACGCAATGGAGCTTGGGGCTGCCATCACTGTGCTGCTCGCCAGTCGCCTAGGCCTCCCCGTATCCACAACTCAATGTCTCACTGGTGCTGTTCTTGGCGTGGCACTGATGAACCTGGATTTGGGGGCTGTGAACTGGCGGCAGCTAGTCTTCATCTTCGGAGGCTGGGTGCTTACACTTCCATGTGCGGGGCTTATGTCTGGTCTTTTGACAGTCATGGCATTGAATGCGCCCCAATTTGGGTCCTAAGATGTCACAAGATCACAAGCTGGGGTATAGAGTCGTTGCTGGAGATGTGCCTGGGCACTCGCTATAGACTTAGAGGACAATAACATTATGTATACCTGCTTTGCCGTCCAGCAAGAAGTTGCGTGTGATTTGTGTGCGAGGTCCATACCTGCCATGCGTTGAACCTGTTCCCGACGTTTGTACAGACCGTCTGGAGGCTCACCGCTGCCTCTCATAGCGACGATGATGCAGTTAAGGCTCAAGCACACTGAACGTACAGATCATTTTGTGAAAGCCAAATATGGATTAAAAGCAACAAAACTCGTTACGAATCGCTAATGCGCCAGTGAATGCATGCATGCTCAATGCCCCCCCACCCCCAACCATGATCATGATGAAGAAATGTAAACCTCGCCCGAAAAATGCTCCAAACCCTTCTAATCCGGTGGTATCAAAGACCCCAAGGAAAGACCTGTCTATGGGGAAAAAAAAAAAAAAAAAAGCCCCATCAATTAGTTGAGGAAGAAGTCGTCCCTCTTGGCGTTCCTCTTGAGACCACACTTGTTAAGACAGGCCTCGATGCCGAGCGCGACATTGTCAGGAATGTGCTCGCGGAAGCTGGCGAGGTCCTTGCCGTCGAGGGTGGTGACGCCGCCGAGGGTAGCGGAGACGACCTCGGGGTTGAGGTTGAAGAAGGCCTGGGCGACCTGCTCGACGCCGGGGTCGGGGTCGTTGAAGCCGGCGACGAAGACGGTGTCGTCGCAGTCGGGGTTGTACTCCTGGTGGATGGCGCCCTTGGGGAAGACGCTCATCTGGTAGAGGTCCATTGTGTTCTCGATTGGCTTGACGCCGTTCTCGATGACAAAGTTTGTGACGAGGCGGCCCTTTACGACGACGTTGAGCTCTGTGGCGCGGGGGTGGACGTGGGCCGTGTTCATGCCGCAGGGGCCGAGGAAGCCGAGGGTCATGCCGGCGCCGTTGCCGATTAGGGCCGGGAAGGTGCGGGCTGTGGCGGAGGTGGAGAAGCCGCCTTTGCCCTTTGACTCGGAGCCGGGGACGGAGAGGTCGGTGAAGTCGAAGACGAAGTCGCCGGGTTGGTCGAGGAGGTTGGCACGCTCGCGCTGTGTGGGGGCCGTCATGAGCTTGGTGATGAGCTCGGGGTTGGCGGCGCGGGTGTTGACGGGGACGATGGGAGGGAGGACGCTGTCGATGGAGGAGCCATCGTCGCGGGGGACGGCGGCGGGGGCAGCTAAGGCGGCGGCGCCGAAGAGGAGGGAGGAGAAGATGGTGGTGGAATGCATTGTGATGTTGGTGGGAGTGTGTGGGTGAGATTCGAACAAAGGCAGGCTGGATGCAAAGGAAATGATGCTAATGCTCGCTGATGCAGGTTCTGATGATGATGCTGGTGCCGATGATGATGTTGATGAGGAGAACAAAGAAACATTCTGCAGCAAACATTCGCCATTCTATATACTCGCAAACATCGTCATCTCCAACACGATGTAAAATTATTTGCATCCTTCAAGTCAGCCTTCGTTGGCAAACAAACATTGCGGCTCACCCAAGCCATTGGGAGATCCCCACAATGCCATGTGCCAGGGATGACCAAGGTACTATCAATAGCATAACCATCAGCAGCACAGCCCTAACAGACTTGCGGGAGTAATCATACTCCCTTTCGATCTGCAGGATCGAGCGCCTTGCCCAAAAGGTCGAGCTAGCTGGCCAACACATCGCCAGGATTGGCTGCTCATGACCAGCCTCCAGCCTCCCGAGCTCTGCTGACGGACACTAGACCGTTGGTGGAAGGGCGGTAGAGGCGGTGGGATGACCTTCCAGCTGTTGGGCAGGGGTAGAAATCAGAGAGAGAGAGAGAGTGATGAGATTCTCGCTGATGACCTTGCTCACCACTCTCACTCATCATTGGCGCCCAGCATCGGCCGCCCAACTTCCGGCCCATCGCTGTGGCTGGGGCCGGTCGGCCGGGGTAGGGCTGACCTTGTCCTGTATTTGCCAGATGGCCAACGGATGTTCTGTGCTATTGGTATGCTACCTTATGCTGTGCTGTGCTGTGCTAGCACCTCACCTGCGCCCACTGAACATGCCAGGATGCTGGCCGGCTTCAACGGCCATCCGAACGGGCAGTGGAGTCTCTCAGAGCAAGGGTCATTATGTTTCCCTGCGCCAGCACATCTAGTGGCGACCTATTTTGGCCATCAGCGGAGGGATATGCCAACAAGACATACCCATGCTGTCTGACCGAGACCAAATGGCAGGAATCGCATGATTTGCATCCTTCACAAGGGTCATCAACTCAACGGGATGAACTGTAGCGACACGGAGACTCGACTGCCTACATTTCAACATGAGTGCTTCTTCGATAGCTTGACTCGAACGATAATGAGGCTCAGAAAATGGTGGCTCGGCATTTGGAAGGTTCCATTTCTGGAGAAATCTTGGTATGATGGACGATCGCGTATCTTGGCTTAAATTTGCTTACAGGTTGGGTCGTAAGCAGACGCACACCTCTCCAGCCTGCACCTCCAACCTTAATCATCGATGTCCATGAAAACCTCACATTTGCGTAATATTGCGGATGAAAATACAATGACGGTATGCGCCAGCGAGCAGTCTACATGGCAGCACCATCTCGGTCCTGGAGCACAGCCTCAGATGCCGAGCTCCTTCTTCTCTGCATCGTCCAGCAGACCCAAAGCCTGACGTCTCGTCGGCGCACTGGCATCAAAGTACGGTACCACGGCCAGTGAGGTCACACGCGTGCCGTGACGCGGGTGCTTACCCGCGTAGTCCCAGCTGGCATTGTGGATCGTGATCCTGCCATCATCTTGTCAGTAAGCCGCACGCGGCTGAGTCCTCTTGGCGGGGGAATCCGACCAACCTGTTATCCCACAGCGCGCTGGTTCCTCGCGTCCACTTGAACCTCAACTGAATGTCCACGTTCTTTTCATACACATCATACAGGTAATTCAGGATCACGTCGCTCTCTGCCTTGTCCAGACCCACGATGCGATCCGTCATGGCCCGGTTCACCCACAGAGTCTTCCATCCCGTCGCAGGATGCACGCGCACCAGCGGATGCGTGCGCTCGACGTGTTTGGGCCCGGCATTCGGGTTCTCACGGTCGAGATACGGGTGAGCTGAGATGTACACTGCCTCCCTGCCGTCGATGATCTTGCGGAACTCGGGGGACAGCTTCTCGTAGGCGCTGTAGCCTGAGGCCCAGAGAGTGTCGCCTCCCGTGGGTGGGACGGTGTCGTTGTGCAGATGGGTTATGCCTGCCGGCTGGAGCTCGTGAACAAGGTCCGAGTGCCATCTTGAGGCACCGCCGGGTTTGCGGAAGGATGCCGGGCTCTCTGTGGCTTGAAGGTCAGGCCAAATGACGGTTACGCCTTCAACGCCTGGGACCTGGGGGACTTGGGGCTGCAGGGGTTCTTCAGTTGAACCCAGATGAAATGTCTCGAGGTTGAGTTGACGTACGTGAATTTCAATCTGGCCGTAGTGTTCTCCCAACTCTTTCTGCTGCTGCGGTGTAACATCTTGATCCCTGAAGAAGACCACGCTGCGCTCTGCAATCAACAGTGCCAGCTCATCCCTCTGCACGTCGGTCAAGTCTTTCAGCTGAATTCCTTCAATCTCAGTTCCTATGTGGGTCGTCAAATCCGTCACCTTGGTGGCAGCTGAGAGCAGGTTCTTCTTGGATTTGTCGGCCCTAGCCCCGGCATCGACGTAGGGAAACTACTTTGAACGGATCTTATAAATGTCTTGGAGATAGAGCGGCTTCAAAGGACGGTAGGGGTAGCCGCCCGACAAGTCAATCTTAGCCTTTGTCAATCGCTGCACTGTTGGTTCTGGAAGACCGAGATTGTCCTTGATCGGCTCAGCCTTGTCAGTGATGGAAGGATCGATTGCTGATGGGGCCATCTTGAACCCTTGCTGGCTGTATCGAGTTGCGGTGTTGCCAAGACGTTGTCCGGCTTGATTTGACTATGAGACTTCAGAAAAGCGAACATGGTCGATAGCAAACTCACAAGGCTGTAGATATAATCGAAGCCCTTCTGGACCCGATGCCCCCGCACGACTCGTGCCGTCTCCGACCTTATCGATGACCCCATACGCACGACATATGGCGTTCGTTCCCCAGCCCACCCAGGCATTGGCCAAGCAGCACTAACCGGACCGAACCGACGGGGCATATGACCCGGAGAACGGTCGGTCGATGATGAATCAGGGTGGTAGGTCCTCTGACTCCATATGCAGTACGGATGGCGAATATTTTCACCGCAGCATCGTCTCTGGGTGTTATTGGAGAAGGGCCTCTCACGCCATACACTTGTCAGCACCCATTGGTATAGATCGTCGGGCGCGGGGAACTTTGCATCGGAGAATCCGTGGACTATGTGGACGATAACTGTCTCACCACCCCGAGGATTGCCTGCCGCGTCGATGTTGACAGCTTGGCTTGATAGATCTGACTCGGGATGCCTCCGCTGTTCAAAGACCTCTTCATGACGCCATGAGAAACTCGGTAGTCGGCGCGGGTCCGATCCGACATAGGAGGCGAGAGGCTGGGCAGAGGCTATGGTTGTCCGGAAGTCGGTCGGAATTGCGATTCTCTTCTGTGAGGGAGGAAGATCATTGCTGGTGGTGATAAAGAGGGGAGAAGCCAGGCCTCATCCTCGGGATTTGATCAAGTGTAGTGTCTCACTCATCCCGCAACCCTGAGATCGCCCAGCCATGAGCGCCGCTGTGGGAAAAGACCGTTTGTCCTCGGACGCTGACGTCCCATCAGACCAGAAGGTCGCCACCTCTTCTGTGGTGTCGACCGATGGCACACCGTCTCCGACAGAGCCTGGGGACTATGCTGTTATTCAAGACAAGCCTACGAAAACATGGAAGTCCTACGTCTGGGACACGCTCGACAAGTCGCCCGAAGAGCGCAAGTTTCTATTCAAGCTCGACGCCGTGTTGCTCACTATGGCCTCTCTTGGATACTTCATCAAATACCTTGATCAGATCAACATCAACAATGCCTTTGTCTCTGGCATGCAGGAAGACTTGGGGCTTTACGGAAATGAGCTCAACTATATGCAAACTTTCTGGACTGTGGGATACGTTATTGGCGAAATCCCTAGGTATGTTGGACCAATACTCTCTAACACTCTTCCTTCTGCTACAACCATGCTCATTGTGTCTCGCAGTAACCTACTCCTCACCAAAGTCCGGCCTTCCATCTGGATTCCAGCCTGCGAAGTGACGTGGTCTGTCCTGACCATCCTCCTGGCCAAGTGCACAAGCGCAAAGCAAATCTACGCCCTTCGCTTCTTCATCGGCCTAGCCGAGTCCACCTTCTACCCAGGCATGCAATACATCATTGGCAGTTGGTACCGCTCAGACGAACTCGCCAAGCGAAGCTGCATTTTCCACGTCAGCGGCGCCATCGGCACCATGTTCTCCGGCTACCTCATGGCATCAGTCTACCATCTGGACGGCGTACAAGGCTTCAAGGGCTGGCAGTGGCTGTTCATCATCAACACCGTCATCTCGCTGCCCATCGCCATTGCGGGTTTCTTCATGTTCCCCGACCTACCCGAGATCACTCGGGCATGGTACTTCACCAAAGACGACATCGCCATGGCCCAGAAGCGCATGCAGCTCGAGGGCCGCGCAAACAGAGCCCCGTTCACGAAGAAGAAGGTCAAGAAGATCTTCACGAGCTGGCACATCTACTGGCTCACCGCTCTGTACATCTTCTTCAACAACGGATGTGGAACTGTCGCTCAGCCCGCCTTCCAGCTGTGGCTCAAGGCCGAAGGCTACAGCGTCACGCAAATCAACACGTACCCGACCATCACGTCTGCGATCGCGGTCATCACGACCCTGATCTACGCGTGGACCAGCGACAGCGTCTTCCGAGGATCCAGGTGGCCTCCGATTGTGTTCTCGGGCTTCATGAACATCTTCGTCAACGCCAGTTTGGCGGCGTGGAATATCCCTGTCGGCTTGAAGTGGGCGAGTTTCCTCCTGGCAGGCTTCGGAGGCGGCATCAGTGGCCTCACTTTTGCCTGGGCTCATGAGATCTGCAAGGACGACAACGAGGAGCGTGCCTTGGTGACGGCCAGCATGAACGAGATGGCATACGTCGTGCAGGCGTGGCTTCCCTTGCTCATCTGGCAGCAGGTGGAGGCGCCGAGGTATCCCAAGGGTTATTCGACGATGATAGGAATTGCTGTCTGCCTCATCGGCACGTCCTTCGTGATTCGGTATCTCCACAAGAGAGAATTGCGAGGTAAGAGTCTCAACGCCGCTTGAATGGCGGCAGAAGTCGGAGTAAGAGCACACCAATGATTTTGCCTAGAAGGTGTGGGAGATATGGCTCATCAAGTGCGAAACAAAGGTTGTCGGTATCGAAAGTAGGAGTCTGGACTCTCTTTATCCACAGACATTTTGCATCGGCATGTCAATAGTGTGGAAGTGAATATTGCAGTGGACTGAATCTTCGTATCTGGTGTCTTTTCTCAGGCCCGTAACCGACACCAGTGGTGGCCCCAGACATTCCCTGGTTTCCAGTGTTTGGTATCGATGAAATAAAATCAGTCGATGCACAATGCGTCTAGACGTCACAGATATATGTGCCGTTAAAAGTATCATGTAGCAGGTATTGGAATCATGGCAGCCTACTTCTTCTCAGGCAAGGCAGAGCGGCCTTCATCTTCCTGCATCTCCTTCTCCTCCACAGCACTCGTCCCATCCGCATTGAACAAGGTCTCCTGGGCTGCAAACATCATTAGCAATCAGTCAAACCATCATGTCAAACAACAATGTACTCACCGCTCCAAAGCTCAGCATAAAGACCTCCCTGATCAATCAGCTCCCTGTGCGTCCCCACCTCAGCAACCCTCCCCTCCTTCAGCACGATAATCATGTCCGCGTCAAAGATGGTCCTCAGCCTGTGCGCCACGAACACGCTCGTCCTCGACTTCTCCCTTAGAATACTGTTGATATTCGCCATGAGCGCCTGCTCCGTGTGCGTGTCGAGGGCGCTCGTCGCCTCGTCGAAGAAGAGCAGCGGCGGGTCCTTGAGCAGCAGCCTGCTGACGGCGAGGCGCTGCTTCTCACCGCCCGAGATCATGAGGCCGCGCTCGCCGACCTTAGTCTGGTAGCCATCGGGGAACTTCTCAATGATCTCATGGATGCGGGCGCGCTGGGCCGCGGCCTCAACGCGCTCGCGAGGCGCGGACATGTCGCCGTAGCGAATATTGTGCTCGATCGTATCGTTGAAGAGGGGGGTGTCCTGGGGTACAACACCGATGGAGCGCCGGAGCGAGTCGAGGGTCACCGACTTGATGTCCTGGTCGTCGATGGAGATGCAGCCTGATTGGGCGTCGTATGAGCGGAAGAGCAGGCGAAGGAGAGTGGATTTGCCGCATCCACTGGGTCCTACAACGGCCACCTTCTTGCCGGCAGGTATGGTGACGGAGAGATTCCTCAGAATAGGCCTCTCAGGGTGGTAGCCGAAGGTCACATTATCGAACTTGATCTCGCCGCCCTTGGCAAGCACCAGAGGCTTCGCGTTGGGCTCCTCCTTGACAGACACGTTCACCTTTTGCAGGTTGAAAAGAGTCTCCATGTCTAGAAGCGACTGCCTCAGCTCGCGATATACGGAGCCGAGGAAGTTCAGAGGCACCGACAGCTGGAAGACAAGCTGGTTGACCATGACAAGGTCGCCGACTGTGAGGGTGCCCGACGCGACACCGTTTGCTGCTAGGTACATCATGGCGGTCAGTGCCGACGAGAAGATGATATTCTGACCGCTATTGAGGAACGCCAGTGAGGTGGCGATCTTGATGGAGCTCTTCTCGTATGCGACGAGGGCGGAATTGTACCTCGCAACCTCGTATTGCTCGTTGTTGAAGTACTTGACCGCTTCATAGTTGATCAGAGAGTCCACCGCAATAGTGGAGGCCTTGTTGTCGGCGGCGTTGGCTTGCCTGCGGAACTTGGTGCGCCATGCCGTTGTCCAGACGGTGAAGGCTGTGTAGGCGACCATGGTGGTAGCGGTGATGGCGGCAAACTGGGCGCCGTATTGCCACGTCAGGATACCGCAGACCATAGAGATTTCGAGACCGATTGGCAGAATGTGGAACAGCATGCTTGTCAGCAGGAAGCTGATTCCCTTTGTACCACGGTCAATGGCCCGAGTCAAACCGCCAGTCTGCTTGGACAGGTGGAAGCTGAGGTCCAGCCGCAGCAAGTGATCGAAGACGTTACAAGCGACCTTGCGGATGGCCTTCTGGGCAACCGTCGCGAAGATGGCGTTCCGCAGCTCCTGGAATACTGTGGCACCTATCCTTGTCGCGCCATATGCCAGGATCATGCTTCCCGCAATGGTAACCGCAGTTCCGCCGACAGCTCCAACGTCAATGTTCATGGCATCGACGATGCTCTTGAAGTAGAACGGCACCTGCACGTTCAGGATCTTCGCACCAACCAACAACGCTACAGCCACGCCGACTCGGAGCTTGGTGCTGAAGCTGTCTTTGGGCCAGAGATACCGCGACATCTCCTTCATGATGGCCCAATCAGCCTTGCGCTGTTCCTGTACTGTTTTGTCGACAGCAGCCATCGGGTCGGGTGAGGCAGGCTTCGGGTCCTTGAGCGGTACGGTCGGCTTCGTGGGTGTGGCCGCTTTCGCGTTATTCGGTGACGCATTCTGCGCCTTGAGTTCCTCCCGACGCAAAGGTGCGCTTGATTGGAAGACGCGAATGGTCGAGGCGGCGCTTCGTGGGAGCCATAGTGATGGTGATGGTACGGACCGTCTCGTATGTAGTTGTTGTGAGCATGACCTCCTCGAGGCCGTGCATAGCAAGCGAGGAATCATGTTCGCCGTTCTCTTCGCAGAGCTACCATCTTGCAGCGGCGAACTGCTATCGAGGGGTCCTTCGTCGGCAGCCGAGTGCGATGGTGGGGGGAAGCTCGGTGTTCGGAGGAGCCTCGGGTGGCTTGTAGGGTCGACGTAGGGTCAATGGAGAAGACCGGTGTTGAACGAAGAAAGTGAATTGCTTGAGACTCTTAAAGCTGAAGCCGAATGCTCAGCGAGGGCATTCGTGGGTATTTTAAGTAGAGGCACGAGCGAATGATGTCGTGATTTCGATTTCGAGACGGTCGCGGAGCTTGTCGAGCTTCGGCCGCGGGATGATGCAATTGGTTAGGCCCTGCGCCATTTGGTGTCTTGCCGAGGTATCAGTCCAATGGTAAAGCTTGGTTCTGCTGACTCATTATACTTCTAAGCTGCATTGCGATAAGTGCACTGTCGCTGATAAGAGCATATCACCTTGATGGCCTCATCTCGATATCAACTCTCCCCTCTCAATATGACTTCAACCTGGATCATCTCAATGCAACGCCGCGTAAGGTATCTATATACAATCTCGGCTCAACAACAAACTACCCTGCTCTAGCAGATGATGCCAAATCTCACCACCACGGCTGAGTCGGCCTCTCCAGCGAATCCGCCGGCACGACATCAGGGTGCGCATTCTCAATCAACATGCGCATAAAGTCGTTGAAGAATGCTCCAGCCTGAGGCGCCCCCGGCTTGCCGCACTGCCCATCACTCTCGCCCGGCGGCTTCACCCACACGAGGCTGTCCACGTACGGGCTGTCGACATCAGACGTCGGCGTCGGGCCCAGACCCGAAGGCCACACGTTGCACCACTCACCCCACTCCTCACGCGCGCCCGGCAGGTGGACGCGGCTCTGGTCAATGATGAAGTTGGTCGGCAGACCCTCCTCGGCGAGCAGCGGTGCCAGGGAGCGTGAGTAGTTGTTCTCGTCCCACGAGGGGCTCCACTCGGTGTAGTCCTCGCGGACCTCGGCGTGGAAAGGGTTGTAGTTGGAGACGTTGGTGGTGTAGCCGCGAATCTTGGTGTCGCTGCCCGCAAGGCGGACGATCTTTGCGACTTGCTTGGCGGCTTTGGGTCATGTCAGTCACTCGTGTCGTCAAGAATGGGGCAAGGCGTCACTTACTCAGGACCAAGTTGTCGGGCCAGCCCAGCCAGCCACCGTGGGAAATATCAAGGTACAAGTTGACGTTTGGCAGCTGGAGCTTCTTCAGAGCATAGGCGATACCCTCCTCCTGGATGGGCTTCGCCTCGGCACAGGCCTCGATTCCCTGGTTCGTCACCATGTTGCCAATCGCATCCGGCTCGATGACCACGGCAAAGGTCAGGTCCGACGCACGGCTGAGCCTCTCCGCCCAGGCGTTGACGTACTCGTCTTTGTAGCGACGAAGACCATCTTGCCCCTTCAGCTCGCCAGCACTCTCGCCAGCACTGCAGTCACGGTTGGGCAGATTGTACAGCACGAGGCCGACAATCTGCTCGACGCCGCCTTGGTTCTGCTCGGCACGGGCCGCAGAGATGGCCACGTCAAGGGCGCCGAGGCCGCTGATGCTGGGCGCCCAGACAAAGGTGCCGCCGTTGTCCTGGACGTAGCGGACCTTGAGGGCGTTCTCCGTGTCGTTGGCCTCGATGAAGGTCTCGAAGGTCTGCTCAAGTTGCCCGGCGTAGGCGCGGCTGATGAATAGTTTGCGGCCCTCGAAGGGGTTGTCAGAGGTGTCACGGGCGGCGGGGCGCGACAGTGTCGGAGACGCGAGGACGCCTCCTAGGGAGAGCGCCGTGAGGATGGCGACGGAACGCATCTTGATGGCTTGCGGTATGTGACCGTGAGCGGCGTGATGGCTGAGGTACAGGAGCATTCACTTTGAGCAACTAACAGTCAAAGCCGGTCTTATACATCTTTCTCTGCCCGAAGGCTCCCGAATATGAGCTGGCAACATCGTGAGATCATGTCTTGGCCATTACCTGTTCGGGATCGGAACCGGCGCCGTCGAAGTGTGCTCCGGATCCTTTAGATAGCCGAGTGTTGCCCAGCCCTATTTCGTGCTTTTTCTTGTACTCCAGTGGCTGGGTAAATCATGAAGCCTCATGGCAGACAGAACTCCCGAGCCACTTTCGGCTGGCCCAACAACGGAATCAACGTCGCCGTATACAAGTTCCTGGGCAAAGATTAAGCACTATTCCAACGTCGCCGAGTCGCAAGACTGAGATGTTTGCGGTAACATGATCCTCCAGACCAGGCTTCAGTGCTGCCTAGACTCCTTGTTGACGTTGCAGTACGCCAAGAATGCCCAGCCTCAGTACTTCGCTGCCCTGGAAGAAGGCGGCCGGAGCCTGTTCTGGCAGGCTGCAATGTCGATCACTCCATCGCCATTGTATAGGTATTGACCTTCGACACCAAGGACGGCTGGACCAGGCTCTCGGAAAGATTGTCCTTACATCCCGTGCCGATCTCCCTTGAGCTCTCAACAAATCTGCCCTACGGCTATGATCTTTCGACGTTCCATTCTCTTGACCATACACAAACGTTGGTCCCTTGGTCAATCTGCGCTGATGGAGTCTTCGTCAATAAGCCGCTTGACTCCTCTGGCCTCCATCGAGATCTCACCCAGGGACAGACCCACTTCTCCGGACGGCAGTCCTCCGGGATGTCGAAAAGGAAGCTTATGTCCTGCACACTGCAAATGGTCACTGCTTGGCATGCCGCTGGAGGGTTGTGCTATTATTCTTTGCCGTGGATGACCATGGTTTTGCTCAAGGTTCACAACAGCCAAGACGGTCTCTTTTCCGACACTCCGCGGCGCTGTTGACGCAATTTCGGCGACTGCGCGATGGCATCATTGACTCGATTACGGGCTCGCTTCTGATTTTTACGATTGGTCATTCACCAGTCAACACACGTCCTCCACAAGACAGTTGCGATCATAGCAAGCAGTCGGAATAGGCACTCAGCAGAACAGGCATCGAGGCATGTCCATTCGATTACAGACATGCATCTGAATAGACACTCGTCTAGTTGACGGCTCCTGTTCAAACTGGATACATATCAATGATCCCTCTCAGCTCTACCTCGGTGATAGGAACGACGCTGCCATGGCGAGGGCTCTTGGGCGAATTGAAAGAAGCGGAAACCGTCCAGTTCGGACGAGAGATATCCTCCGTTTCGAGTGGAATATAGCCGCGGCCGGTGAACTCATCGAGGAAGAGATAAAAATTCTCCCCATTCACATCTTGAGGGTTCGCCTTGAAGATTGTCGGTCCCTCGACTGCCCCCGTTCCCGTTTGGGCGCCAATACATCCGGTTTCCACTTCCCAACCATCCAAGGAGGCGAGTAGCTCTTTGGAACTCTCCTGTATGATGTCGACGCAGTTCGTTCCACGGGTACCGGAGTCTTTGGTAAATCGGTAGAAGATGTCGTCCCCCTTGAGCAGCGTTGTGTCGATGCGATCTTTATCTCGACTGAGCCAGTGATAATGGGAATGTGGGCAGTCGTCCCCTGATACCCATCGACATGCAAGGCAACCTTCGAGAGTGTCATCTCTGCATACAGCATCGAGTGCAAGTGAAAGAGACGACTATAACTCAGTGCCATGGAGCATGCACGCTATCAAGCGGTCCAATCAACCAGCGACGCATAGAAAGGCCGGCTGAAGTTCACACTCTGCAACCATGTTGACTATAGCTCGGCGTTCGGTTTACATTGATCGTCAAATCCGCAGCCCGCAACTGGGCTTCGACCACTAGCCAGTCCTGTCATATTCAACTCTTACTTTGAATCTAAAGTCTACATCACCACACATGTAAGGTTTGAAACAGTCAAGGAGCCGACGAAGTGGTCCCAATGTGTCTACCCAGGAATGTTCTCTCACTCTCTTGTTTCTGGTCCTTTTTTATAGGCGGCGTCATCAACGCAGCATAATTGAAGTTCTACCAAACCTGCCCCCGACATCCCAGGGTTAAACGCTGGTGGATTTCATAGCACAAGGTAATTAAGCGGTGGTGACGTCCACTTTGAAGAATTCAGTCAGCGAAGCACGCGACTGGGGCGGCTTCCTCGTGATCTGCGGCAACCACGATTTGCCATTTGCTCATAGTCTGCAATTCTCGGCTGATGATATATGGCTCTTTCTCATAACATGGGAAAGATCATCAGTGTGGATGAGGATGCGAACTCGGGATTTATGTTAGAATGGGCGAGTTGGAGAAGCGCACGAATGTGTCGGGCACGACGCTCTTAATTTTGAGATTCAGCTGGAGGAATCGGCAAATGGAGTGATCGATCAATACTTTCACAATTATGTCTTAAATAATTCTAATGTCTACAAATACGAAATGGAGAGTTTGATAGTGTACTGTGGAATGCAGCGGCGGGGTGCATCGATCGCTGTCGCAACCCCGTCCGTCTTGTATTCTGGGGATGCCCCGCTCAACATCATCAACTCTCCTCCCGATATCGCCCATTCTTCGGCTCAAAAACCAGGTATGACTCCCTGTTCATTCTGTTTCTCAAATCTTGCCCAAGAATAGCTCATGTTCCCACCCCACCACCCGTCCCTCCTATTCTTAGCCCCCAAAACCGGGTCCGCCTACGATCCGGTCAGTGCCCCCGTTTCACAACCTCAAGAGATCTGCACCAGGTCCGTCTCGAAACCTGGCCCGCCACCGTCCCAACACCTCCAGACAAGCGCCAAGCGCGCAGGCCACGGCATTCGACATTCACAATCACCGGCGCGGGCGCAGCAAACTTTCGTGTACCCTGTGCTTTGCTTGCTGTACGGGAAATTTCTACGCTACGCGGCTGCGGGTGCCCGGCCGCCGTACAGGAATCCGTGTCGCTTACCCTCCCTCCCTCCTTATAATCGGGATCGCGACCCCTGAAGGCGCGTGATCGATCCCTGGAGGAAAAGTTCATGGAAAAGTCCCTCTCCCTCCCTCAATCTCCTGTTCCCCCACATTAAAGGCACACTGGATCAGTCGTAACGAGTGAATACGTTGTTCCGTGGCAGACGACCAGGCTCGGGGCAGTATGCCCTTTCTCAATCGTGGAGACCGCCAGAGATATGTTGATCGACTCAGCGAGGGGGACACCAAAGTCCTCAGCCAGCTGTCCTGGCGATCTCCTGCCTCGAATTGCAGTAAAGACTGTCTGCAAGCTCGGTGAAAGAGCCGCGGCTTGTTTCTGTTCATTGCTGAAAAAGGGACCGATCGATTGCTCGTCAAACGCATGAGACCGGCTCAGCGCTTATCGATTTCATCGTCCGAGATATCGGCCATCAGAGTCTCTTTGAGCCACGGGCAAACCACCTTGGCCGGGCATGTAGGAATTGTTGTTGTTGTAGTCATCCTCGCCACGGTAGTCTTGACTCGTCCTCTGCTGAGGGATCGGAGGCAACTTCTGGAATCCCTTCTCGTTGTAGTAGCCCATTTGCTCCATGTCGTTCTCGTCTCCCCCGTACGCTTCGATGATGGTCTGGTTGTTGGCACGAGGGGCGCGGGTGGTTTGAGGGACAGCGAGAGGAGCAGGCACAGCAACAGGAGCCGGCGCGGGTGGGGGAGCGGCGGCTTCGACATCGGTCTTCTTGGCGCTTTTCTTCTTGAAGACGAAGATGCCGATGGCGACAAGGATACCGATGAGAGCCAGGGTACCGAATGTGATGCCGACCGCAATGCCGCGGTCCGAGTCGCCTCCTGTATTGGCAGGCGAAACTTGAGGTGCAGCAATAGCAGAGCCCGTAGGAGCAACCTCCTCGCGAGCGATAGAGGTCAGGCCAGGAATGCCAGCGAGCGGAGGCTGGACACCTGAGGGCTGCGCAGCGCTAGGCTGTGACGGGAGTGGCAGCGATGCACTAGATGTTGGCAAGGGCAAAACCGGCTGCGGCTGTTGAGGCGGTCGCTGGGGCGGTTGAGCCTGGGAAGGAGGCTGAACAGGCTGGACAGGAGGGGGAGGTTGAGCCTGAGGAGGAGGTTGAACAGGAGCAGGAGGCTGTACTGGCGCAGGAGCTTGCGGGACCGCAGTGGGGATGACGCCAACAGGGGGGATGGTGTTCATGCTTCCAGGTAGCGGCCTTTCAGCGTCTGCAGGCGGGCGTCGACCGGCATCGGGGTTGACGGGAGCCGGTTGTTGAGGAGGCGTGACGTTGCCAGTCTGCAAGGGGTTGCCCGGGAGTGTAGTTGTAAAAGGTTGCGCGCCGGGGGTCTGAGCACCGGGTTGTTGTCCGAGTTGTGGAGGGGCGCCGTTCACTGGGAACCCTGGAGGTGGCAGCGGTGCGGGTTGTAGCTGTTCGTTGTCTGAGTCGGCTCCTTCGGCTCCTTCGGCTCCTTCGTCGGAGCTGTCGACCATGACGCCGGGAGGAGGAGCAACAACACCGGGAGGAAGCGTACCGGGCGGTACAGCTCCAGGGGGAGGGGCGACACCCGGAGGCACGGCACCAGGGGGCGGGACAACTCCGGGAGGAAGCGGCTGGGTGGCCTCGTTGCCAGAGTCTGAGTCGGAATCGGGAGCGCCAGGGACACCGGGAACAGTAGCTTCGCTGTTTGACTCGGAACCAGGCGCGGCTGGGACTGGCGGAGGTGGGGGTACTTGGCGGCGTGCCAGGTTGTGTCTAGGTCGTCCAACAAACTTAGGGGTGTTCCTCCTACTCCTCCTTTGGCTGTGGCTAGATGTTAGCTCTCAGATCGACAGTGAAAGAAATAGTGGCGGTATCACGAACCGGAGAACATTGTCTGATGCTCGATCCATGATGGATGAGTTTGGTGGGCGAGAAACGGCCGTTGGCTTGTCTTGTTGTCGAATTTCCCTTTTGACCGAAGAAAAGAAGAGCAAGGAGATAAATCCACCAGTAGTTTAGATGAACAAAGTCAGCAGCTCAACTGTTGGCTTTAGGTGAGTGTGAGTCCAAGGCACCACCAACAAGCGAAGAAAAACAGAAAACAGGCGCCGAGAGGAAAGGAAAACCTGCCGAGGAAAATGGCAGATGGATCAACGACGAGGAACAGGAAGATGAAAAACGCTAATAAGAGAAATGGAAGAAGAGAGGTCAGCGCTGGGCGTTGCCTATGTATGAGTATGGGCTGTGACCTCCTGGGTCTCCGACCAAACCTCAGTTGCCACGGGCAGTACGCCTTGGGACGAGACGGCGACAATGGCCCACTGTTCCAGTTGTGACTGAACTTCCAAAAATGGGCGCTGGCGGGGACAAAACCCCGTCCCGACAGGTCCTTGACGAGACGTCGTTTCAGGGACCCATTGATCGAGACCCATCAGAGAGATACTGGAGCCCACCAAAGAAGCGTGTGTCCCCAGTGGCCTCTCCCTCCTTGGAGTCCTTGCGGATCAGCTCGGACCTTGGTGCGGCGCCAGACACACGCGCCAAGCGCATTTGGTGCGGCACTGACGTCCAGGAATGGCACTTCTTGAAACCATTGCCTTCGACAAATCACATTGTGATCGCACTTGCGCTCGGATTGCGATTGGACATGGGAAAGGGATTTCCGCTGGGATGTCAGGAGTCTGGGATGCTGGCCGTTATGATCTTCCTCTGACCCTGTCCCTCTCTTGTCTGGTGGTTGGATTTAGCCGGGGGTGCTGGCAATGGTGGATTATGGACTTGAAAGGCCCTCGATCCATCGTCGGCGTATCTAGGCATTCTTTTTCACGTCGTGGACCTGTTTCGTTTGGTATTCTGTGGGCTTTCATCTCCATGCAGTTGTCTCCCAGGCATACCAAGTCGTCACCGATGACTTGGCTCCTCCATCGTCGAGCACCATCTTTCGCGTTCGCCAGCCGCTGGACTGTGGTCACTGTGTCGTTCTCTCTGGGTCAGTCGTATCGTCTTTCCCAGAACGGTAGATGGTTCCGTTGGTCCCAGCGAAGCCTGGCAGGTTGCGCCGCCAATGCTGGTCGGGGAATATCCTGCGTGGCGTTTCGATGTCAAGGCTTCCCAGTCGTGTAGAGTCGGGAGGGGCCGTAGGAGGCGGCGCCCTGCGTGGGTCGTCGACATGGGCATTGCCAGAGATATATCTGCTTGGCGGGAGAGCGTGAACATTCGCCGCTTTGCCGTCGAAGGGAGATCGACATTGCTGGTCGGCGTCATGTAGCCTTTCCTCCCGTCTTGGCCGTCGCCAGCCCCTGGCCTTGGCTGCCGATGGTGCGGGAGGTGCTAAATAGATGCTGCAAAATCAACAAGGGGGCAGCTTCGCCCCACCCCACCAGCGTCCAGGCCTTTCAGGCTCTGGGTGACGTTATTTCTGGGTTGCGGCCCATGCACCAGGACGGACTGTTCGCAGGCTCTGGGCGAGAGCCAGGGTTGCTTCATGCGTGACGAAGGGGGCTGGGCCTTCGATACTTGATCGTCGCGTTGTACTATCAATATACACTTGGCGTCTCGAAGGTGGTCGTCAATCGGGTCGTATCGCTCAAGATCTCTGTTCAGCCAGTCGATCAGAAGAAACTGCCATCTGCGCGACTGACGGCGAGACTGTGAAAGCACGTGCTGCCAGGGGTGGATAGACATGATTCCAGAAGACTCCTTATCTGATGAAGAGAGGACACGGTCGCGCTGTTTCTGGTCCGAGTGTCGAGTCCGCGCTGTGTCGCCTTGATTGAAAGGACCTTGCGCCCTATCGGCAGCATCTGGAATTTCTAGTGGCATTGAGATGGATTCTGGTATGAGATGAATTAATTACCCCTTGCAGTGTATCGCCCCGATAAGATAATCTTGGCAGCTCGTGATTTGGATGTTTTTGAATGATGTTGATGTCTCGGTGCTCGTGTAGCAGGTGCAGGCACCAGCGTGTTCAGCTGGGGCAGTGACTTTCCAGGGTGGGGACATTCTGTTGGTGGTCCGTGCCCCACGCCCTGGGGTCCGTGCGCCTCGTCGCCCACTAAGTCCGTAGTTCCAGGCCCACCTGCCTGCCTCTAGGGGAAGACACACATATCACCAGTTCTATCCCTTTTTGCCTCTATAGGTTATAAGCCCCTAAACGCTCCGCGTATTATCGTTACTACGACGATTTTTATACCTTTATTAAGAGCTTTATTAGCTCTATCGTTAGATATTATTTTCATCGATTTTAGTATAGTATTACAGGAGGTATCGTATCTCTAATAACTACTTATAAATTTTCGGCTCCTAGTAGCTAATTTCCGGTTTTCTCGCTACCTACGCTCGGCTTCTAATAGCTACCTTAAGCTACCTTTAGCTACTACTCCTTAATAGGCTCTAATACCTAACCCTTTATTATTATAGCTTCTTTAAACGCTTATAACGTTCTAGTACTACTCGGAGAATCGAATTTCCGGGCTTAGTAACTTAATATTACTATTACCTGTAAATAGGAGGACGTCGAGGAGTTCCTCGCAAACCCTATTCCCGTACCTACTACCGTAACTGCTAACGTAGCGCCGCAGAAGCTATAGAAGGCGAGACGCGCTACTACTATGCGCCTCCTAGTTAACTCGATCGATCCGGTACTTCTCGACCGCCTTAAAGGCGCTAGTTAGGATATTGCTAACCGGGACCCCTATAGCCTCTAGAACGCAGTTATTTATATAATTCCGAAGGTCTCAGAAGATACCGTCTGCGACCTTATTCGAGAGATTAGTACCCTCGAAAGTAGTAACTTTCCGATATTTTACGCCTTCCTCGCACGCGCCTAGACGCTTAAGAGAAGGCTCTGCGAACTTACTAGAGGCGACTCTCGCCTATATACCTACTACCTTCTAAATAGTATTAGGAGGCAGTACCCTATATTATTCGAAAAGTACGCTACTACTACTAATATATAGTAGAATAATATAGTACGTAATATTAGCTATAAGGCTAATATATAGGAATCTATATATACCTCCCTCGCTATAGTATAGGGTTCTAGTAATCGTAGTAAGAAGAAGGGTAATTCTACGCCTAACGCCGCTCCTATAGCTAAGAGGAAGTACTCTGCGTACCTATATTACTTTAAGGAAAGTAAGGAGCTCTTTAACTACCTGCCTATAGACTACTTTCTTTTCGAGAAGAATATACCCTCGAAGTAGTCTACGGATATCCGCGAGAAAGCTATAAAAGCCATACGAGCTTACTATTATAATACTACGTACCGAGAGTCTGCCTCTATTCCTAACGCCTCTAACGATAATAATAGGTAGGTCGTAATAGCCTCGTTAGATATTACTCGATAGAATACTATTACCTATTCGGTAATATCCGGTTAGGCCTACGCCGTAGCTAGAGCTCAGGGCCGAGATACTATTATCCTCGACTCCGGTAGTAACGTTAATATCTTTAATAACCTCTCGTAGTTCTCTAAATACGTCGAGAACGCCTACCTGCCTCCTATTAACGTAGCGAACGGTTAGGTTATAAAGCCTCTTAGTATCGGTAAGGTATTCTTCTAGGTCCGTAATCCTCTTAATCCTTCTATAGTTATTAATTAGGTTATCTCGGATATCCGATATCTCCCGGAGAGCCCTAGTAACCTTCTATTACTAGGCCTCTTAAGTACTAACGGAATCGAATACGACTATCGTACTAATTCGATAGTTTACGTTAGTAACGGCCTTCCTATCGCAGCAGCTACTTAGATTTAAGGTATTATAGTTATGCCTACGACCCCCTTAAAGTTACTGCTACTAGAGACTGCTTATAGTATAGCCTCCGTTACCTAGCTTACTGCGAAGACCCGGGTGCCTTTTCGCGTTATATACGAACGCCTCCTTTATGCTAGAAAACGCTGCGTTATCGATACTTATAAGAAGGTCGGTATCCTCTTCGATTAGTAGGAGGTTAGCGACTTCTACTATAAGGCTTATTACCTCGGAAAAAGCACTAAGATCGTAAGCCGTTCTATTCTTTATAAGGCTCTTACCCTAGGTTACGAAATCTTTATAGATCTTATTAAATTTAAGCCCTCGAGTCTTAAGGATAGCTTCCGTTATACCCTCTACCTAATCGATAGGTATAGTAGCTTCTACTAGATCCTATTTATAAAGACTAAGACTAAGTAGGAGTCCTACTTTACTATTAAGAAGTTTATTCGATACTTTAAGGCCTCTACTAGTCAGATCTTATTAAATTTAAGCCCTCGAGTCTTAAGGATAGCTTCCGTTATACCCTCTACCTAATCGATAGGTATAGTAGCTTCTACTAGATCCTATTTATAAAGACTAAGACTAAGTAGGAGTCCTACTTTACTATTAAGAAGTTTATTCGATACTTTAAGGCCTCTACTAGTCTACCTATCGTCTCTATAACCTATAATAGAGGTAGCGAATTTAATAACCTCGAGGTTAAGCTAATACTAGCTAACGAAGGCGTCGCCTTCCGACCCTCGGTACCGAATACTCTAGCCTAGAACGGCGCGGCGGAACGCGCCGGCCGTACTATTTCGGAGGGCACGCGTACTATTATTATCGCTATAGGTCTCCCGGAGACTCTATAGCTATACGCTATAAAGACCGTAGTAGAAGTTATTAACCTACTACCTATAGCCTCTAACCCCTATAGTAAAGCTCCTTAAGAGCGTCTTACTAAAGCTCTCGGCCTACTATAGTCCTATTAAACCTTATTTATTTAATACCTCTATACTTATAGCTACGTTACCTATATTTATAAGAAGGGTATTCTCCGCCCCCCCCGCGTAAATAAGACTAAAGTACGCGCCTAGAAGGGCTTCCTTATAGGCTTCGATAGCCCTTATAGCTATATCTTTAACGTATACGTGCCGGAACGCGAAGCTATTATTCGCTATAGGGATATACGCTTCTTCGAGGGCTAACTCCCTCCCGTATAAGATCCTTCTATAGAAATCGTTAAGTACGACGCTATTTTCGCCGACTACGATATCTCTAAGTTTATTAAGATTCCCTTTAATAACCGTACCCCTAAGTAGTTTCTTAAAGAGCCTACGGATAGGGTTATAGCTAAGGTTACTAATTCCGAGACTATCGGGATTAGCTAATAGGAAGTTATACTTCTACCTAATAAGTTAATTCCCTCGATAACTTCGATTCCTTACCCTCTCTAAGAGAATAGCCTAGTAGCTTCTACTAACTTAGATACCTCGTACTCTAATAACTTTAAGGATGCCGTTATAGAACTAGACGAAGTCCTCCCCTTAAACGTAACCTATTCGGAGTCCCTAGACCCTCTTACGGAGGCTTCTCCTCCGTCCCCGGAGCCTCGCACTACTACGGCGCCTCCGATCCGCAGATCTAGCCGCAACGCCCCGTACGTTAGAGGGTAGTATACTACTACCTATATTAACGATAGCTTCTTAAATAGCCGGGCTCTCCTCTTAGTAGAGTAAGCTACCTATTACGAAGAGGATCTCCTCGTACCTCTATTAGAATAGCCTATTACCTATTCCGTTCTCTAGGCTATAGCTATCTCGTCGGATATTAACGCCCCGAAGACGATTAACGCTGCGAAGAATAGCCCTAACTAGTACCTCTAGAAGCCTGCCTTTAATAAGTAGATTCAGAACCTTCTCGACCGTAAGACTTAGTCCCTAGTAAGTCCCCTAACCGGTATTAAGGTCCTTCTAGGTATATAAGTACTAGATATTAAGACCTCGCCTTAACGCCTACGAGCTAGGTAGGTAGTATACGGAAACCGCTAATAGGGCGAATAGTCGGCTTAAGATCTCTACGCCGTAGTAGCTTACTCTATATTAGTACGCCTGTTTTTTACCTTAGTAATGCACCTAGGCCTTTACCTTATAGTCGTCGACTTTAATAGCGCATTCCTCGTAGCCCCTGCCCCTAAAGGTAGTCGTATTTACGTTTAATAGCCCCGTAGATATAAAGATAGAACTAATAGGGTTTACTTTCTTAATAGTACCCTCTATAGCCTCCGCGAAGCCCCCTTATAGTAGTTCTAGTTCCTATTTAGTAAGTTAGAGAACCTTAGATATACTAGTATAGCTAGAAACCCGTACCTTCTACGCAACGAGTCTACTAACGTTATTCTTCTTATATACGTTAACGACGTCGCTATCGCTAGACCCTCTTCTATAGCTATTTATAGCGCTATAATAATACTAAAGACTATCTGCGACCTTAAGGAAATGCCCTCTATTAATAAGTTTATCGGTATATACGTTATTTACGACTGCGCGGGAGGCTTTACTCTACTATACTAACGAGACTATACTTATAAGATCCTATAGCGTTTTAGCTTTAACTAGGCGAACGCTATTAAGACTCTTTAGGCTATAAGTACTATACTACCTCTTCCTAATCCTACTTATAATACTAATATTATAAAGAAGTATTAAGAGATAACTGGAGCCCTTAATTACTTTAGCTATAATAGCCGCCCTAATATTAGTTTTACGGTCTCGAAGCTCTACGAAGGTAATAGTAGACTAACTTACGAGCACCTTACGGCCGTTAAGCGTATATTTCAGTACTTTAAAGGTACTACCTCGATAGGTATTAAGTATTATAAGGCTCCTAATATCGAGCTCTTTACTATAAGCGATGCCTTATACGGAGACTACGCTAGAAGGGTTTCTATAGGAGGATACGTTATCTTCTTAGTTAGTACCCCTATTACCTAGAAGGCTCGTAAGTAGTAGTTCGTTACGCTTAGTACTTCGGAAGTGTAAGAAGGAGCATCTGGAAGCCGGAAGATCCCCGGCCACACCTCGGCGAGCAGTCGGCGAGAGCTGGGCGCTGACTAAGCCAAGATTCGAGTACTCTCGAATCCAGAAGGCAAAGATCACAAGAGTGAACTTGGCAAGTTTAAGTCTACGAATAATATCCAACCTACCTGCGTACGCTCGGCGGACCGACTCTCCGTGAACCCGATTCAGACCCTTAGTCATATCCTTACAATTCTTAAACTTCTACCCTACTCCAGGAGAATTGGTAACACGAGATGTCGAACCGAGTTACGCGTAGCACCCGCCAAGAGACCGTCGACCTCCAGCAAGAGGACGCGGAACTCCGAGAACAAGACACAGAGATGCCAGACCAGGAGGACAGAGCAGACGCGCACTCCGCTCGCTCTCCCCTCGGCGTCCAGGCGGACATCGAACAACTCGTTCAACAAGAGTTACGACGCACGACGCGTTATCGGTCACGAAGCAGCAGCCGGCCGACCGCTCGGCGAGGATCCAGGGGCCGATCCAGGTCACCTGCCGATACTACGAGCGAAATACAATCGACGTACCGAGATAGATACGATAGCCGCGACCGCTCGACGATAAGTCGCAGAAGCAGTCAGGGGGATGACTCTCCCCGGAGAGCCCGAGCCGACGAGGTTAATAATACCCTCATACTCAATATCCTGAAGCAGTTCCAGGAGCAGACCTAGAGATTGGCTAGAATAGTCGTCGAAGAAAGGCCATATATTCGGCGACGCGACGAGAAAGCACCGGCGTATAACGTCGGCAGACTCGACGAGAATGCGACTACGCGAGAACGAGAAGACTGGCTGGACGAGATCTAAGAGGTCCACGAGGTACAACGACTAGAAGCGAGTGCCGCATAGCGAATCCAGTGGGCTGGAGGACAGCTCGGAAGGACGCTATAGGAATCCTGGCGCTCCTATCGCAAAGGCCTCGCCGAAAGAACTCCAGAGTCAGGACAGACCACCGAGGTCACCTGGGAAGACTTTGTCATATTCATACGATAATAACATCTGGCACCAGCCCTCTAGAAGTGGAACCTCCGGGAAGCTATCGCTAGGTGTCGTTAGAAAGACGACTAAGGGCTAATAAAGTATTATCAGGAATAGGAGGGGCTCTACCGTACTATCGGCGAACCCTCGACAGGGGAAGCCTAAGTATTCGCATTCTTTAGGGGCCTTACTAAGGAACTGAAAGACGAGGCGTAGAAGTAAGATATCCTACGAGTCGAGGCTCGGGAGATTGCAGAGCACGCGGAAAGACTCTGGGAGGTAACCCGAAGAGGCCACTAGAAGAGAGACTATGATAGCAGACGCGTGCTAGACAGGCGTAGACGGGACGGCGATAAGCCGTATACCCGGGGCGATTATCGCTAGCGAGAGCGGGGGTCAGATAGGAAGCTAGAAAGCCGCCGCCCTTACGGCGAAGGTAAGGCAGTCCCCCCTTATGTCAAATATTATAAGTATAGAGGACTATACTACTCCCTAGATTATCCGTAGAAGGACGAGGGAGGCGCCTATTAAGGGGGATTATACCGAGGAAATGGCTATAAGGGGAACTCCTACCGAGGAGGCCGAGGTAATTCGGCGATAGTTCGCGCAGTACGCGTCCCTGGTAAAGTCATCGGAGAAGTTCCGGAAAACGAGTAGGCGTTGCGGAGACCCCGATACACGTAACGCTAGAACTCATATCGGTAGTTATTGGGCCGATAGCCTAAGGGCGAGCTATCGTTATCCATTCGGGCATAGAAGTCGAAGTGGTAGTAGACATGGACACCTGCTCACAGACAGACCTTATCAGCGAAGCTTTCGCAGAGCGGCTGGCGTTAAAGCCCGCCTCGGAGCTTAAAATACTAGATATCATCGGCATTACTGGGTCACCTATTAAAGATAGGAAGGCCTATTAGCTGACATTCTTTCTCCTAGACCGACACGGCTACCCGCGCAGGGTACGCCGAGCATTCATCGCTATTATCCGACCAGACAGCGAACCCCTACTACTACTAGGACAGAAGTCCATAGGCCTAGAAGGCATTATTATTGAGACAGTAACGAATAGCTAGTATTACGATAAAATCTCAATTATAACCCCGGAATCCTTTATCGATGAGGTTATATTAGGAGACGGAAAGGCATACGTTCGCTATATTACAGGCATCCTTTCGGCAGAGAAGCTAATCCCAATATTAGACGACGAAGACGAAGAGCTAGGATAATTAGTCCCAGAAGAGCTCTAAGAGTACGAAGCCGTCTTCGACGAGTAGTTAGCGAAGAAGCTCCTACTTTTAAGTAATACCGTACACGAAATCGTACTCTAGGAGGGCGCTATAGTACCTTATAAGGGCATGTACCTATTATCGGCTGACTAGCTGCAAACGCTCGCCGAATATATCGAGGAGAACCTCGCAAACGGAAGAATTAAATACTCTACTAGCCTAGCAGGGGCACCTATCCTGTTTGTGCCCAAGAAAGACGGCACTATTCGCCTCTGCGTAGACTACCGCGGGCTGAACGAGGTGACGATTAAAAACCGCTACCCACTCCTACTAATTGGGGAGCTACTCGATCGCCTAGCAGGCGCTAAGTGGATTTCAAAGATCGACCTTAGAGAGGCATACTATAGAATCGCTATTAAGAAGAGCGACTAGTAGAAGACTGTATTCCGAACTCGTTACGGACACTTCGAGTATATAGTTATGCTATTCGGGCTGACTAATGCACTAGCTATATTCTAAGCGTACATTCACCGAGCGCTTGCCGACCTCCTCGATACGGAATGTGTTGTCTACCTGGATAATATCCTCATCTACTTAAGGACACGCGAGGAACACATAGCGTTATTGAAACGCGTATTATAGCGGCTAAAGGATGCCGAGCTGTTTGCGAAACTCTCTAAGTGCGAGTTCTATAAAAAGGAAACTGAGTTCCTAGGCTTTATCGTAAGCAACGAAGGCGTTAGGATGGACGCTGAGCGCGTGCGAGCCATCGCCGAATGGCCCACGCCCAAGACATTCAAGGATATCTAAGTATTCCTGGGATTTGCAAACTTCTATAGAAAGTTTATCCCTAAATATTCCTATCTCGCAAGGCCCCTAATAGTAGTACTGAAAGGGAGCTAGAAAGGTGTAAAGTCGGGAGACTTCACTTAGGGGGAGGAAATGGATTAGGCATTGAAAGAGCTCAAGCTCGCCTTCTAGTCGGCGACTATATTACGCTATTATAATACACGCCTCGATACGAGGATTAAAACGGATGCATCGGCAAAAGCCATCTCCGGGATTTGCTCACAGAAGCACGGTACGAGCTAGCATCCCGTCGCCTACTAGTCGCGTAAATTAGACGACGCAGAAACGCGATAGGGTACAGGATAGCAAGAGTTACTTACTATCGTCGAGAGCCTGGAGTACTAGAGCTACTACGTAGGCGGACTCTAGTAAAAGCTCGTAGTACTGACAGACTACTAGGCATTGAAGAAAGTCATGCAAGCACTAGCGCGGGACGTTCGCGGACGCCTCGCTAGATGGGTGTACAGACTTACCGTATTCGACTTTAAGATTTAATATAGGCTAGGGGCTACTAACCCCGTAGACGGACTCTCTAGGAGACTAGATTATATAGAGGGCGACCCTAATATAGATAACGTCCTGCCTATATTAGTAAAGAAGCTAAGTCTAGTTAATAAGCTGCCTAAAGACCTCTAAGTAAGGATCGCGAAGCTGAGCGCTCGCGGAGTAGCCGGCGAAGCATACGTGTACGCGGTGAAGACACGTCTCTAGAAGAGATAGGCCGAGAGCTCGAAGAGCTATAGTTACCGAGACACCTCTATCTCGGGTAGTGACGTACCCAGTATAAGGGCCAACTATAGGACGAGTAGTCCACGGTACAAGACTGCCGCCGATGCACCCAGCTATCCAAGAAGGAGCAGGGAGAGCGCGGATGCTAGCCGAGGAGAGCCCGAGGGCTCTGAGGACTCGAGCGTAGCTGGGGAAATTGGAATTCCGGACTAATTCATCCCACGCCCTATTGTAAGAGAACTCATAGCGGGCGAAACGGCACTATTAATGCGGCCAAGCGAAGACCTAGAATATATAGTGAGAGGACTGCAGGCCTCTGACGACCTCTGTCGGGATATTGCGAAAGCTCTGCGATTAAAAGCCGGGTTAAAGGCGGGTTATAGCCTAGATGATAATAGGATATTGTAGTATCGAAAGAGACTTGTGATTCCCGAGGAAGCTTCCCTGTAAGAGGAACTACTGCGAACATACTACGATGATCCGCGAGTTGGCCACTTGGGCGCTAACCGCACGGCAGAATTGATGACGCGAAAGTTTTACTGGAGATATCTGACGGAAGACGTCCGCGCGTATATCGCCGAGTGTCCGGCATGCTAGGGCTCCAGAATCCCGAGGCACAAGCTATATAGACTTTTGCAACCACTACCGTTACTATCTCACCCATTCCAAGAGATTAGTTTGGACTTCGTTACGGGACTGCCCGAGAGTACGACGAACGATAGGCGTATCTACGATGCGATCTTAGTTATCGTAGACCGTATGACTAAGATGAGCTAGTTTATCCCGACTACTCGGCGGCTGAATGCTGCAGAGTTGGCTGCTATTCTGTATAATAGGATAGAGTGTAGGTTTGGGACCCTAGAGGGGATCCTAAGCGACAGGGACAAGCTTATTACGAGCCAATTCTAGGCAGACTTCTGCAAGGAAATGCAGATTAAGCGTCGAATGTCGACGGCTTGGCATCTATAGACGGATGGGCAGATAGAGAGGGTTAACTAAGAACTGGAATCCTACCTCCGAAAGGTCTGCGGGTATAAGCCGAATGCGTGGGCAGTACAACTCCCAGAGGCAGAGTTCGCCTACAATAATGCCAGAAACGCGACTATTGGAGTATCGCCATTTGAGGCACTCATGGGATACTACCCTCGAGTAATCGAATTCGTACCGTTAATAACGAGGAATATCGTCGAAGGTGTCCGCGAACGCTTGGCGAAAGTTGCCGAGACTAGGCGACGCATGGCAGAAACCTGGCAATACGCTAAAGATAGCTAGGCCAAGCACTATAATAAGCGGCACTAACCGCTATAGCTTGCTATCGGCGACTGCGTAGGACTCTCTACGAGGAACTTTAAGTTTAAAGCAGGATAACGGAAACTGGCCCCGCGATACATTCGCGTACTAGTCGTCGAGCGTATTGGGTAGAATGCCTATAGGGTATAGCTCCCTGAAAAGTACTCTAGAATATACGACGTCTTTTCGGTATCCCTCTTGGAACCGTGGACAGGGCGCAAAGACATCGCCGATACGCTGCTAGAATTGGAGGAAGACTAAGAAGAGTGGGAGGTCGAAGATATCGTTACCTATAAGAAGGATAGGGACTAAACCTTCTTTATAGTCAAATGGAAAGGCTGGCCAGTAGAATATAATACCTAGGAACTAGAGCCTTACCTGTAGAATAGTCGCGCACTGCTCGCCAGGTATATGCAATAGCTAAAAAGAAAGTATATAAAATAGGATAATTGATCGTATCTCGAATGCAAGACTACCGAAGGGGGGAAGATCACTACCCGAACTATTACCGACTAGTCGTCGAAACTACCGAACCCGCTAGTACCGCCGATACTGCTAGACGCCTGAAAGTTGCTGCTAAAGACGTAAACACCGATAGGCGAGCCTTCGCTATCCTCCTCGGCAACCGAACTATTTCCAGACCCAAGAGAACTACTAGGGCGACTACCTATAACTATAGTAGCTTGGCCGGGGCGGCGCATAGTCGGTATGCCCACGTACTACTCATAGTTAATAGGCGCAGTATTATTAGAACGCACTAAGGGGTTAGTAACCTCCTAAAAGTCGCTACTTATATAGGGGAAGTCTAAACGACCCCCCTTACCGTCTACGGGAGTCGAAACGACGCTGCTAAGGTCGGACAGGAGCGTGAGCACGGCGTTGGCTCGGCGAAGGTCGCGAAGGTATTGAGGCTGGGCAACCTCGCGGTGACGGCCGATAGAAGAAGCCGAGGGAGAATGATCGCTACTATAGCGACGCTAACGAAAAGTCAGCGAACGGTACACGAAAGGAAGGAAGGGGAAGCAAAACTCATATTAAGCTCGTAAGCCGTCATAGCCTACTCGCGATTACAGGCAGCCTCCTTAATCTGGAGCTGAGCTAGACGCTGGGCGAGCGTATTGCCAGAGAGCGCTCTAACGCCGCTAGGATCGAGTATCCAGCTAAAGAGACCGTTCCAAGAATAGCTGAAAGCCAAAAGATAATAAAGGAAACGGAAACGAGCGACAGGGCGCAGAGCATTCGGATCGCGTCGCTGAGTGCGCGCAAAAGTCTTAACCCAAAGCCAGTACGTCTAAGCCGCTCTAAGGACGGCTTAGGGAATCTAGAAGGAGGAAGTCAGAAAGGGAAAAGCAAGGCGAAGGAAAGGCGAACTTATAGCAGTACACTTAGCCTTCTTAAAGTAACACATAGTACACTTATTAGGGCTCTTCTCATCGCAGACGCAAATAACGTCGGGATTAGCGTGAAGCTGAGTCAGGTAAGTAATATAAGGAGTGCCGCTCTAATAGCGACCCCAGCTACGTGCCTTATTATAGCGGAAGCCTTTAAATAGGCGAGCAACCGCAGGGATAACGGATATATTAGTTAAGAGGGAATAGAAGAACTAAAGAAGATTAATTGAAAAGTAGAGGCTAAAGACTCTGCGAGCAGTTATTAGTTATTATTATTAGAGGAAGAAACTAACTACTAGAAGAGAGGAAGAGGACCTCTATTTATAGAACTAGTAGAAGAGGCTAGAGGCGGCAAGAACGATAACGGCGACGACCTATCCTAATAATTTAATAGCTACTAATTTAACTGCTAATGATTTAACGGCTGCCGACGAGGTAACCGCTAACCCTCGGTAACTGCCCGACCTGGAATAATAGGGGACTATTGTTAATAGGAGGGGACGCAGGAAAACGAAGGAGGAAAACAACGCCTTAAATATCGCAAACTAAGCGCCGACCGAATAGCAAAAGGAAGCAGAATTTCAGGGACGCAACTAACAATAGGAAACAATGGAAACAGACTCCCAATAGGCCCGAAACCAAGGGACCATTATATCGTCAGGGACTGACGATTTAGGGAAGGGGAATAGTTATAAGAAGGAGTATCTGGAAGCCGGAAGATCCCCGGCCACACCTCGGCGAGCAGTCGGCGAGAGCTGGGCGCTGACTAAGCCAAGATTCGAGTACTCTCGAATCCAGAAGGCAAAGATCATAAGAGTGAACTTAGTAAGTTTAAGTCTACGAATAATATCCAACCTACCTGCGTACGCTCGGCGGACCGACTCTCCGTGAACCCGATTCAGACCCTTAGTCATATCCTTATAGGAAGCTAAATTTATTAACCTTACTCCTACGGGTATTACCCTTAATTAGATTAGGGATACGATCTCGGCCTTTAAGGTAGTAATTCTAAAGCCTCTTATCCTCCTAACTAATAGCTAGAATGCCCTCGCAATTACCCTTAATCTACTAAACGCGGCGCGTACTCGTTATATCGATATTCGGTATAAATAGGTATAGGAACGTATAGCGGCAGGCGATTTCGAGCTTCGCTACGTGCCCTCTACGGAAATGCCTGCCGACGGCCTTACTAAAGGCCTTAGAATTAATAAATACGTCGAATTCGTGCGATAGTTACGCCTCGTCGCCGCGACTAGATAAGTCCGCCAGGGTTCGATTCCTATTACTATTATTTGTTTTTAGGTTTCCTGTTTTTATAGAGGAATCCTGCGTTCTGATTAGTCGGGAGATAGTGTTTTTGGAGTGCTAGAATTAGGGAAGTGGCCTGTTATAAGGTGCCTACGGGAAGCCCTTACGGCTATTGT
This sequence comes from Verticillium nubilum, assembly GCA_002851675.1. Classification (NCBI taxonomy): domain Eukaryota; kingdom Fungi; phylum Ascomycota; class Sordariomycetes; order Glomerellales; family Plectosphaerellaceae; genus Verticillium; species Verticillium nubilum. The sequence goes on from NMXI01000022.1 coordinate 365,919, forward strand.
CAGCTGGCAGTTTTGCCTGTGGGGGGGTGTTGGTGGTCCGTGCCCCACGCCCTGGGGTCCGTGCGCCTCGTCGCCCACTAAGTCCGTAGTTCCAGGCCCACCTGCCTGCCTCTGGGGGAAGACACACACATCACCAGTTCTGTCCCTTTTTGCCTCTATACATTCAACCTCTTTCTTACATCCCAGATCGTCCCACAAATGCTGCAATTTTAGTGTCATGGTATGAGGTACCTTATCTAAGCATCATTAAACAAGTAGAAATAATCAAAATGGCTAGATGTTGACTTCTTGTCCTACGACTCCTACCTGCTCTACGTTTCGGAACATGGCCGAGCTGGCAGGTTAGTTTGATCGAACCTTGACTCGACTGGCAACTTCTCGGCGGTTCGAGCTCCCCAAGCAAGTGTTCAAGAGTAAGGCTCACGTCATTCGAGTTTTATCTGGATTCCGGATAACTTTCAGAGGCTCAACATGTATGCCCGATGCTTCATTACCACGGCATGCACGGCTGTGACCGCGGCATCAGAATTCTCCCTTCCATCAAAGACTGCGATTTGAATGGTTAATCCAGGCATTCAGAGTTCACAGGGTTGGGGATGATTACTTGCGGCGTTTTCTTCCAGGGAGAAACCCTTGGTCCCCACGACGGAGAAGTAGATAGACGAGGAGTAGTGAGGTAAATGCAGAAATGAAGATGTAGTGTTGCGTACTTTCGAGTCCGATTGGGAAGACAAAGTTGATAGCGAAGGTTGAACGTCAAGATCAAGCCGTTGGTGCAGAACAGGAAGAGGAAGCGTGATTCTGATACCAGGACTAATGTATCTTGCGCCGATGCCTACTATCCAGGTCCATATATTGATGTCATCGTTGATAAGTGTCTTCTCCCGCGTCGATATCAGACTCAGCCCGCTCCATCGACCTTACTGTGTACACATTTCCGGCGGGTATCGAGGATTATTTGTATGACCCCATACATTGGGTGTTGTTATTCAGGCTCAGGACTCTTGCATCAGTCTGGATCTGAGAAAGATCTTCCGTTCAAAAGCTAATAGCCACTTATCTCATGGTGATCTCTCCTGGCGACCCATAATCATGCCTGTCATCAAACCAGATGGATTTGTCATGACCACGGACGACCACGGGCCAGGGGGCCGGGACCCTGGGGGTCACCGGCAGACTAAGGGGCCGAGCGTTGGCAGAATCATGTATATATAGATGCGGGCCAGAGGCCCAGACAAGGAGAAGGAGGGCATCGATTATTCTACGTCTCTACAGCTACCTACCAACAGACTCATTGCTGGTCCTTCACTCATTGCCAGACCACCCCCTTGACAGGATTAGCGCTCCAACTTATTTTCGACACTTGGCATTTCTTTCTCGTTGGTGGTTTGACGGCCAGAGTCATCACATTGATTGGATAATGTCGTGATATTGATAGATGGTCATGTCCGGGTTATTCCTAATTAAAGACTTCAAGGGCACCCATTACGAGAGAGAGTACTTCGCCAGCTCAACAGATGATTTAATCCAACTTTTCAAATGAACTGCAATTTTGGACTTACGGCGGCCATCGCGGAGATGCTCTGGCAGCGCTACGATGACGACGTGATTGACTTGCTACCATGTCTACTGCCGAAATGGGAGAGCCAGGGGTTGGTCCCGGGTGTGAGGGCACGAGGGTGCCTGGCAGTCGATATATCGTGGAGAAACGGGAAATTGGAGACAGTCAGGCTTGCGTCTACGATCGATCAGGAAAGGGTCTTCCGCGTCCACGAGGACCGACTAGTGCCAGGGCGGGGGAGCATGATCGTGACCTTGCAGGCGGGACAGCCGCTGGAGTTTTCGGGAAATTGGTAATGGGTGGAATGGAAAGCCGGCTGAACAGAATGAAGCAACGTATTTCCAACAGTCAATCTAACATGTGAGAAGCTCTGTATGAATCATGTCCCTTGAATGCACAAAAACGCCGTGGAGATGACTTACAAGTTGGATTTGGGTTCTTCAATAGCTCTCTCGACACTTGTCGATCCCCCTGCTTGCCGTCGGATATCGGCCCCGCTGATCCAGGGGCCCATGGAGTTTTATTTGGGATGGCTCTGTGTCGAAGCCTTTGGGCACGTTCCGTCATCGCTCATGTCTCATTGGAAGTAGATTAATCTTCACGACAAGCATTGAGGGAATATCTCAGCGCAGCGTGCATCAGGTAAGGTAGGATCAATCGATGCATGCGAAGAATCCAAATCAGCCATAGATGGCATGATTCTGCACACGTGCTCTCTTCACTTTCACATGCCATTCAATCGACACTTTAGAGTTGAAGTTCGCGACACCACCCACACCTCCCAGGCACACACCACTTCGTCACACATCATCACATCGCATATAGGTTGCAGCCGCTTACATCAACTTCATCATAAGTCCGGTTCGCCGACAAGCAGGGTCATTTGAAAGCACCCACGCATTGAATGCCCCCTTTCGGCAATTCTAGCGGCACATCACCCCGGAGGTCACCGCTCAACGGCCCCCCCCCTCCCTCCAAGCCTCCTCACGATGCGAACGTTGAACGTTGAACTTGCTTTTCTCCCACACGCCCAGCTGAACCCCGCTGACCTTGGTTGAGTTCGGGTGATCATGCCAATAAAAGGCCTAGCTGGTCCCGCCCCCAGGACTACCCACGGAGCTCACTGCCCAATGCCGACCCCCTTCCGCCCGGTAGTTTTGGCTTCCCCGCATCTCGGCGACGGGTTTGTGGGCTGCGAGTGGACGTAGTCCACGAGGGCACACCTTCCGGATCGCGCCTAGGAACGACGTTCCTCTCTTCTTGGCCGGGGTTTACGCCGAGCCAGAAGCGCGTGGTGGTCGTCTGGTGGTTCTAGGGGGGGTGGGCAATTCAAAGTCTTGGGCCGCTGGGGGCCAATAACGGTCGCTTCGAAGACATCGTGGCTGGCCGGCTGAAGGCGGTGCAGATTGATCATTGCCGCTTTGGGACGGGGTGGATGGCCACGGGACGATCGTGAGTAGCTTACTTGGCGGAGCATCATTGTCTGAGTCGAAGGGCATTTCCGTCATATCGTGCAGGTCTTGCAAGTATAAAGATAGGAGTAAATCCCGCTGATCATGATGAACGTGAGACTCTTCAGCTTCAGTTGCAATCAGCAGTTCGGAGTCCAAGTCCCTGTTCCTCCTCCTTGTCCAGTCTTTGGGTATCGTCTCTCATCATGAAGTTCAACGCACTTCTTCTCTCCCTCGTACCCGGTGCCCTGGCGCTCCCCGCCGCCGGCGAGGCCCAGTCATCCAACATCGTCGCCCGCCAGAGCATCAACGCCGTCACGGACTCTCTGTCCTTCTCCCTGACGCTGCCCCAGTTCACCACGCGCCGCAACGCTCGCAACCCCCCTACCCTCGACTGGTCCTCCGACGGCTGCACCTCGTCGCCCGACAACCCATTCGGATTCCCCTTCGTCCCCGCCTGCCACCGTCACGACTTTGGCTACCACAACTTCCGCGCCCAGACCCGCTTCACCGAGAGCAACAAGCTCCGCATCGACAACCAGTTCAGGACCGAGTAAGTAGCCCAGTCTCTTTAGCATGAGCAGACAAATGCTGACGTATACCCCCAGTCTGAAGTTCCAGTGCCAGTCGTCCAGCGTCCGCGGTGTCTGCAACGCCCTGGCGGACGTCTACTACGCTGCCGTCCGCGCGTTCGGCGGCGACGACGCCACCCCCGGCAAGAGGGACGAGCACTCTGACCTCGTTGCCATCTACGACGAGAAGGTCGCCATCTACGACAAGCTCGTCGCTGAGGCCCAGGCCAAGGGTGAGCTGTGGACCGCCTGAGGGAAGGGTTTCACCCGGAGATGAAGGAGGGGCAGTGGACTAAAAATGTCTCATGACTTGATGAAGCGATGGTGTTAGCTCTGTGTTGCTTTTTTGTTGGGAATCAATATCATGATTGAACAATCCATTTTCTCCCCGGCGTGATGTCCTGATATGGCGATGCCATGAATCGGGAGATGGCCCGGCGGACGGGGCTTTCAAATATGGGGAAGCGAAACCGAATGCCGTGCCCACTTTGTTTATCTTCCGAAAAATGCTGTGCTTTGCGTTGCGAAGAGCGGTGAAGTATCACCAGGGGTTCTTGAGTTGCTCTGCGATAGGAGCATGCTTGTGTTCTGGACGTACGATGATGAGGTTGACCCTCGTCGCAGGGACTCTTCTTGTGTCTGGTGCTGGTGTAAGTTGAGGGTACCTTACCTTAGGGGTTCAGATGAGAGCCGTTGCATGCATACCTTACGTACCTTACCTAAGGTACCTTAAGGGAGGTAAGGTATGTGATGGACCTGCCAGTTGTATTCTCCCCTGCCACCTGTCAGGCCCAGCTGCAAAATCTGGGTTGAAGCACCATCAAGACCAACGAGGTATTTCCACCCAAACACATATCAGAGCCATGTATCACCCATATCAATCTTTGAACGACCAACGCAAGCAATGTGCAACTCGGCAAGCACGACACAAACGTTGAACAAGGCCGTCGGAAATGATCAAGCCCGAGCCGGGAGAGACTTAACGGCAGACATCCCGATCGTGGCTGAGCCCGGGCCCAAGGCCACGGGCCGTTCTCAGGATCAATTGGCACGCGCCAGCGCAGCGTGAGGTGGCATCGTTTGGGGGGCTTGGGGCGTTTGACGGCGCTGTGCTACTTGACCAGTTTCGGCGCGGCTGGGCGAACCCAATGCCAGCTTTGATTAAGTGTCTGACCTAACTTGGCTGGTTGCCAGGACAGACAAGGCAAAATGGATATGCCTTGATATAGCCTGCTGTTGTACGACTAAATGGGAACAGGAGCAGCTCAAGGGTTTTCCATGTCTTTAAATTGTTACCAAGCATGTACGATCCGGGCCACTTGGCTGCCGAAGACGTAGAGTGAAGCCCGACACGACAGTGACAGCACCACAAGGCACAGCACGGCATGGCTGGATCCGGGGAAGCACAGCCTCTAAATACAGGTGTCAAGCCTTAAATAGACGCTAGAATCTCATCCGCCGGCAGCCTACGCAGCCTGGCCCCTGCAGAATCGAGCTGTGACCCCAGGAGCCAATCGTTTCTGGCCCACCGTACCAAAGAGGCCCCCCCTTGTCCCCTCTGTTGGCCCCCAAGCCCCCTAAGGCGCGACGCATTTCTTATCTGGGCCTGAATTCTAATCTTAGTCCATTGTGACCTGGCAAGCCTGGCAGCCTGGTCGACTCAACACCAAGACCGACCCCTCTTCATTCCTTTCCACCACAAGGCGCCAGCCCGACCTCCATCAAAAGCCATCCAGATCCAGCCGCCATACGCTAAAAGCTTACAGCTTTCCGCCACGATGCACAGCTTTCTTTATCCGATCATCTCGTGCCTGCGAGCTTCTTTCAGCTCTGCCAAACCATCCTGATCACTCGCCAAAGCTCTCGACAGCTTCATCCATCTCCAGCTGCCTCAGCACCATCATATCCATCATATTGTTCATCATCGCCATCGCAATCACCACCAAATAACCATGAGGACTTCCCTCAAACCTGCCAACGCTCTGCCACGGCGAGGCAGCAATGCCGCTCCTGCCCCTCCCTCCCACGATGAAATACTCTTTCCCAAGGTCTTTGAAGATGCCTGGGGCACCGGCAGCCCTGGCGACAGGCGCACCGATCTCGAACGCGCGCGCATCTTTCTATTGCGCTTCGTCAAGATGTCTCCTGACATCAGGATCAACACTGAGGTCCAAGCCATCGTAATGGACCACAACAATGCAACGATCCCCGCCATCGCCAGTGCCATCCAAATGCGCTTCTTCGGCAACAGCCATGCCAGCTTTTCGACGACCCCCCTGATGCAGTGCGTCCGTTTCATGCTCATCAAGGCTCGTGTGCCAGAAATGGTCTTCTCCGACAAGACAAAGACCATCATGGACTTCTTTTTCGATCCGTCGCTCGCGCGAAACCTCAACCCCCCGCCTGCCGACCCTGTCATTTATCGATACCCAGCCGCCAGGCTCAAAGTCGCCATCGTCGGTGGAGGTCCGACGGCTTTGGCTTCGGCTATCTCTCTCGCTGAGAAGGGCGCCGGCAACGTCGAAGTCCACATGTACGAGCGCCGTTGGGTGCAGTACACCGGTCCCGATGGTCGGCCCTATGTGGACTACCCCCCGACAGCCAAGCGTCGCGACCAGGTCGTCACGTTGCAAGAATCCGTCACGACCCTCATGAGCCAGGCATCACAACAGGCGCTGTTCCAGGGCCGTCCTGAGCCTGTGTGGCCCGGCTCCGCCAACATCCAGATCCGCAAGGTCGAGGACCGCTTGCTGCGGCGGTGTCATGCGCCCGAGTTTGATGGGCTCATTCATCTGCACCCCGAGGGTCTCTTCCGCGAGGACCTGCCCAAGATTGGCGACTTTCACGTTCTTCTGGGCGCAGATGGCGCGGCATCCTGGGTCCGCAAGGACTACTTCCACGGCTACGAGAATGAGCGCGGCCGCAGCTATGCCCTGGGTCTTGCGTTCGACCGCCCTGCAGGCTTGCCCTGGTCTCAACCCCTCAACGTCTTTCTGACGCTTGGTCAGACTCGCTATCTTCTTAATGCCAGTGATTTCGACGGACGTGGCTATCTCAACATGCAGCTGACCGAAGAGGAATGGGACAAGATGACTTCAGTCGACGGCAAGTTTGTCACCTTTGGCAACCCGGGCTGCTTGCGACGACCAGACGGCTCGGTCCCCGAAGGCTTTTCGGAAAGTCAGGTCTTTGCCCCTTCCGAAGACAGGGAAAGCCCGCTTTGGAAGTCCATCGAAGACGGTCTGAAGCTCTTTGGCTTCAAGGAAAGTGAGGTCATCAACGTTGTTCGCATTCCCATTGTTGTTCAGGCTGTCAGGGAGGGCGTTCAGCATCTCCCTCCCGCCGACTCGATGCTCATCAACCGGCCTCACGCCCTAGTCGCTGTAGCAGGGGATGCCGCCATGACAGTCCACTTTTGGCCCGGCCGAGGTCTCAACAGCGGCATCAAGTCTGGTATCGCTCTCGGCGACGAGATCGTCCACGCACTCAACAGCGGCCGCTTCATCGGCCTTCCTCTCGACGCCATGAAGGAATACAACGACTTTATCATGAAGCTTCAAGGTCGGGAGCACGACAAACGCAGCATCCCGATTCTCAATCAGTCCGGCTCCCCCGAGATGCTCGGCTGGCTGCTCAGCAAAGCCCACACCGTCCCCGACGAGGTGGCCATCGAATGGCTCATCGGCGCCATGACCCAGATCGCCGACCGCCTGGAACAGAGAGCCGACTGGGCCTTCCCGCCAGTGGCCAACGTCGAGCCTCAGCTGCGTATAGTCCTGCGCCAGCTCCACTCCGTCACCCTGCGCGAAATGGCCGTCAGCTTCCCCTGGCCCACACGCGAAATGGGCGGCGCCGAGGTCCTGCCCATCCGGTCCATGAAGCCCGAGGAGAAGCAGAAGTGGCTACAGCAGCTCTGGGGTCTGCTCAGCGCCGAAAAGGGCAGGGAGTCCGGGCACAAGCGTGCGCCGTCGCGGGACAACTCAGCCCCAAAGTCGCCGTCGGCATCGCGTTTCGAGGCGCCGCGCAACCCTTCGTCGAAAGCGCCTCGCGCGCCGTCGCCGTCTCCGCAATTCCTCGCGCCTGAGCCGCAGGGATCGGGACCGCAGCGGACCGAGTCGCAGCTGCGTCGGAGCAATGCCGTGGGACGAAGTCGGAGCAACTCTCGCGCCGTGTCGCCGGGTCCTGCGGAGACGAGCCTCATGGTGCCGGGGGCGGGTGCCGAGTTTTCGCTGCCTTCGAGGCCCCGGTCGCCGTCTGGGGCGGGCGATGTCAACCTTGGAAGGCTACTCAGCGTGAGCAGGCGGCCTGGAAAGGGTGTTCTGTCTGATGCCATGTCGCTGGCGCTTTTCCGCGTGGATGGGTCTGATTAGGGTGGCATTTCTTGAACGGGTCGATATCACAGTGTGGCAAGTTAAATCACAGTTGGCCGGTCACGGCAGGGGCTCGAAATACATGATTCCATTTACAATCATGATCTCATACTATCCATACTTCCTCCTTCTCAAATCGCCATGTCCATGGCAGATATCCCTGCTTCGTCCGAAGTCTACGCAACAGAGGCCCGGTACGAGGTCGTCGTAAAGACAGCATTCTGTCCAACAAACGGCTCAGTGCCAGCGCCAACGCTCTGCAGGATCTGAGACTTCGGCAGGCCGTGGTTGGCAGACAGATAGTTGACAAAGTTGTACAGATCACCGCTGAAGTTCCTAATGTCCGAGGGCGCGACGAAGCTGAACACCGTCATGCCGCTGTGAGCCCCCTGGTAGAGCCTCCACGTCGTGCCGCCAACGTTGGGGTTGGCAATAGTGCTCCCCGTCGCGCTGATGGGTCCCGCACCGCCGAGCGAGCCAAGCCAGATCATGATCTCGTATGCCGGTGAGCTGTCGGCTGTGTTGCCGGTGAAAAGGTCGTAGGCGACGTTGGCGACGAGGCCTGAGCCGGAGTACGACCAGGACCAGGCGGTCGGGATGGAGGAGACCTGGCTCAGGGGCCGCTTGTTGAGGGAGACGACGGCGTTGGGGTAGGACTTTACGCTCGTCGGGCCGCCAGCCCAGGACCAGGAGCTCGACCACGACACGGAGGAGCCGGAGAGGCCGGAGAGGGTGGTGCACTGCTGGCCCGAGGTGGCGGCGCCCTTGCCCCAGAGGTTATTGTAAATGGTGTAGGGTCCCGCGACGGCGCTGCCCCAGTCGTCGCAGAAGGTGGAGGACTGGCGGGCGGTCAAGGGGGAGGCCAGGGCGGCCAGGGGGAAGGCGAGGAGAGCTGCGACCTTCATTTTGCTGGACTGGAGTGATGGAAGATGGAAGGATGAGGAAGAAGAGATCTGGATTGGGTATCTTGTCTGAGTGCTTAGTTCTCAAGGCTGATATTGACCTTCTCCACGGCCGAGTTGATCCCTTTTATACACCAGATCCAAGAGCCTCGGTCGTCTTTATCACCACCTTTGCGATTCCCCATCCACCACTCAACCCGCAATACCGAAGAAAAACATCATCTGACTTTCCTGCCTCGTACTTCCCTCCGTTAACGATATTTCCGCACAAATCACCACCCCGCGTCTATTTCCCATGTTCCATTCCCGACGATCACATCCCCTTCCCGCCAAACGACACGAGCACGCTGCACCCCAGACTGAGCCAACCCCTGCCCAGATCGACAACTACCGAGCTGCTCGCGGGGTAGTCCCGGCGCAGCAGTGCCGAAGGCGGCGTAGCGGTCGTCCGGGGGGGCGCGGGGTGTGGAGGCGGCGATTGGCGGAAGAGAATCGGGATCGGCGGCGGGAGAGACGGGTTGGGAAGATTGTCAGGGACGGAGGGGATAGGTCCGGGGTTTGGGGTAGACTGTGAATTTCAGGCTTTTTCTACATGCGCAACCAGGACTTGAGTCAGGGCATTCAAGTTGAGTGAGGAGATGAGGAAATGGGGTAGAAGCATTGGTGACGCTTCAAGCGATGGGTTGACGTCAGCACTATCCGTCAGGCAAACGTGATTTGATCTATCCGATGAACTATACGAGTTGCCGGACAGAGTCTCGGCTCCAGCTATCTGGGGTCTTCTGCTCGATTCAACCAGCGATTTCCAAGTCCGGCTTGGCTTAACTGCCGACCTAAGGTAGTTTGAGGTGGAAAATCTTTCGCAGCTGACTGGCTTAGAGCCTGCGCACTTGTCCTCGCAGTTGCGGAATAGGGGCTCGTCCCCCTCCTCGTTCTCGCGCATTGTACCCACGCAAAAAGTAAAACATACAACACCAGGTATTCGCCGGTGGTCACCCACCCGACTACTGATCCGGCCCTTACTGGTTTATCGATGGGAGAGCGGACGGGATCCCGAGCTTTCCAGTAGGTATGGTCGTATGTGGTAGAGCGGGGGAGTTCTGACGGCTATCAGGACTGAGGCGGACGTACGGGTTCATGTGGACCCGACTTTGACGGCAACCCATGCTCGACGGATAGGTCTAGTGCGATCATCAACTTGCTTGGGTGTAGTCACGAACTTGAAGTCAGACATTGAGGCGTCTCAACTTATAGTCGTGGTTACAAGGTTGATGCCAAGCTCTGAGACACGGTTGCTAAGTGACTTGCGCACTGCGTGAGATCTACCTGCGATCTCCAACATTCGATTAGCGGCTCAAGACTGATCACTACCTTGGAACAGCCTTTCGTGAGTCTCGCCAAGTTTTCACACATTGACTTGTATGGTCAGGAGCCCACTCGTCCATGCCCAAGGACGCCAATGCCCGTGCAACTCTTGCTACACGATTCGTGTTGGTCTCAATGACTTAAATGTTTGAGAAAGCCTTGCTGAAAGTAGTATCACTGTCTTGATTTCTGGCACATGTCCAACAAAGCCGTGGCCACATTCAGTCACACTGATATGCCTCAGTAGACACTTGGTAGGGAAGACCAGCTGCCGAAAGTTTGAACAGTCACAAGCAACTCAGGATGCTGCTTATAGTTGCATCGCCGGACGCAGAGGCCAGAGAAGCGATAAAATTACACATGGAGGAGGGGGGAAACTTGTTGGCTCACTTTCACATGGTGTACGTGCCGCCGGCAACCCGCCTTGGGACAAACACCGGCGGTCCTTGACCAGACGATGATGACTTGTTGACGAAGACTGCACTGGCAATTGGTATAATCTACCTATACGGAGGGCATTTTTGGGACGAACTTGAAGATCATTCGTTAATACATTATGCAGGAGGCCTTCCAGCCCGGGTGATTGCTTTTTGAGGGTTTGATGTGGAAGTTCAGCCTGTCGCGTCACGCCAATTTGACCAATCTTTACCTCAGGCACATCTCTGCAACAAAAGCAGAAACCAGGCAGATAGCCGCTATTTCCTGCAACGAACGCGCAACTGGCAGAAGCTGGTTTTGTATAGACTCTCACCCCAATCCCCCCCCCACCCCAACTACATAGGTACGTGAAAACAACCCTCAAGGCAAACCCACTCTCGACCCTCACTTAAGGTACCAACGATAGTCTCGTTCGCCATGGACCTTACATGTCTGGACGCACAGTCCCTGCGATTAGTCGTTCAGCTCTATCGCCAAGATATCGAAGACCTGGTACGACAATCGAAAGGCAAATGCAAGGAAGGAGATGCGTCCGATTCGGACATTGCACGACAAACGCTCAGTGGAGATCTGGCAGCCTTGGCCCTCTCCCTGACCGACCATGCAATGTGCCAAAGCATAGCCCGAGCTGTCGTCACTGATGGAGAGCTTATTTGTACTGTCAAGTCAGACGAGAGCCAAGCCACCCGAGACCGCCAGATGGCTCTCGGGCTGAATTCGCGTCGTGCCCTTCCTACGATCCCGGAGATGAAACCGGATCCTAACGACTCTCTCGATGAGGAGTTTGTTGCAAAGCTCACAGCTCTGTACGTCGGATATGCAGAAGACGACGCAGACCAGCCAGAATCCTCATCATGGGCTGCCAGTCGTCAGAATCCCGAACCGCAGCGTCTAGCAGAGTGTACGAGCTGTCGAGAAGAACACCCTTTCTTCGACGTGGCCCGCTGCCCATGTCAGCACGAATACTGCCGCGACTGCCTGGCGAATTTGTTCGAGGCAAGCCTCAGCGACGAATCTCTCTTCCCGCCCCGCTGCTGCCGCACAAATATTCCTCTCGAAACGAGTCGAATCTTCTTGTCTTCAACGCTCGTCGGCCAATTTCAGGCTAAAAAGGTCGAGCTCGAGACGACCAACCCTACTTACTGCCATAAACCATCATGCTCCAAGTTCATACCGATGCAATTCGGTCAGCGAAGGTAGGAGAGACGGGCAACGGGAAGGAGCTACAGGCGAGTGGGAGTGACAGAGCAGACGGAGGACGAATGAACGGGAGGGAAAGAGGATGACTTAAGGAAGGAGGGGAGCGATTGGTAGACAGGAGTCGTACGGTTTAGTGTGCATGGGGGATGCAGTAACGGAGTGGAGTCGCAGAGTTAGAGAGGTATATGAAGGGGGGGTGTCCCCCCCTTCTCTTGGGAAGGATGTTGGCAATTCTTTCTTCTTTTGTGTTCCTCCGCTGTTTCGCTTTTTCCTGGATCACGCGGCAGGTGTCCCTTCTCTGGTGAAATTTGAGGTTCCAGGACTACGCTTCTCGGAGACATACTGCTGTTGAGCCAGCAGCGTCTTGTTTGACTTTTCGGGCTTTGGAGTACCCTTTAGTGTCTTCACGTTAGGCAGAGTTGGTATGGCCGTTATGGCTGTTGCCGGAGGATTGTTGTCTCCGCCGTCGTCGCCTGTCACGCTGGGTGTAGGCACAGTTAGTGGCAATGGTGCAGAAGAAGAAGTTGTTCCTTGCTTTTGCGGTGGAACACCGATGAGTGGCTCAGGTGGTTTGGAGGTAATATGGTGGAGTTGGGAAGACTTGGTTCTGTCTGTCCCGGGTGGTGTTTGGCCGGAGGTCTTGGTGAGGTGCCAGTACTCGTCTTGGTTAGATGTAGGTCATGTTCTTGCTGGTGTTAGGGCATACTCAACCAATGCAGGCGCTTGTTTCCTCAGCTTGGTGGGAAGTCCGAGTGGTCATTGCTGTGTTGCAGCCAGCTTTGTTGGAGAAGAAGGTGTTTCATTGAATGATGTAGTCGCACTGATGAAGGAAGAGAGAGCGTTGGACGGTGTGAGTTCCTGGGGTGGATGCTTCCCTCCTTTTTTCGGTGGGCTTGAGGTGGACGATACGTGGTGGCACCGAGGTGGTGTTAGTTTTGGTGTGGACCATGGTGATGTGTTGAATGTCCGTGTTGTCGGACCAGTTGGTTTAGGTATTGTTGAAGCTTTGGAGCTAGACGGCCTGGCTAGGTAGACGTGAGTTTGTATTCTTGTGGGGATGACAGTTGGCATACGTCGTTTCACTCCTCCTGCACAGGGCTACGCCCCGTACCCCAATAACACAATAGAATAGATAAGAGGAGATGATTGCATTTGATGCTGAGTAAAAGTGATCTTTTTAAAACACCATGACTTTTCTTGGTTATGTGTAGACTTGATGTCGTGATAGCTTCATTCTTTACCCTTTTAGGCTACCACTTCCCTTTACCTCCATCATTCTGATTACGGAAGGGGGTATGGGGCGAAGCCCCGTACGAGGGAGCATAGCGACTGAGTCAACTGTTGTTAAGGTATTCTTACCAACTTCATTTAATAAAAGTACTTTTATCAATTCATTTCAATTGAATCAGGGAGGGACGACCATGCGGAGCATCCAGAGGAGGGACGACGATGGGGGACACCCGAAACGGAGTGGAGGAACGAGGAGGGACGACGAAGTGGCCATGAAAGGAGCAAAAAGCGACTGAAATGAAGGAGCAAAAGCGACTGATGGAAGTACCAAAGCGCAGCGAAGGTCACCCAAAGGGACATCTATACTGGCCGGGACGGACCAGAATATAATTTGTATATATAGATGTCCCAGTGTCCCAATGCCAAGATACCGATTAGGTCAGCGAAGGTAGGAGAGACGGGCAACGGGAAGGAGCTACAGGCGAGTGGGAGTGACAGATGGGGGAGGAGACCCATTTAGTCATGGAAAGGGATAGAAATGATTGGAGAGAGTAGAAGAGTCGTGGAGTGACTCTTTTAAGTGTGGAAGGAAAAGGATTTCATTGGTAGCGAGGAGGCGTACCAGGTAGTCTGCATGCAGAAGTGGAGACATGACCCGGAGGAGCAACGTGGAGAGGTATATGAAGGGGGGATGTCCCCCTTCTTTTTGGGAAAGGAACCTGGTTCTTTATTACTCTTCTTTCTTCGGTTTGAAAGGTTGTTGGTACTTGATTTGGAATTGGAGACATTGAGTCGACTTGTAGTCTTTTTGTGAGATACGTTGAAGGAGGGAAAGGACGCGCTATGGAGTGTCACGATGTTTCTTTCGTGGGGGATACGAAGTCTGTGGAGCTGTCTCTTGGAGGGGATTGTTATTGCGACAGTATTATGAAAGGAGGAGAGCAAGGAAAAGGGTATTGTTTCTGGGAAGACGATGATAGGAAGGAGTATGTTACACGCGTGGTGCTGGAGTGCCAGTATACCCAGTGGGTTGCCGTGAGACGGGCGGTGGAGGCCCTCAATGTCTTATCGCGGACGGAGTGTGCGACATTTGTTACTGCTCTTTCAGGTGGTGTTGGACCTAGTAATCACTTTTGCGTTATGGTGGCGTGGGAGAGCCCGAAGCCAGTCCAGTTAGGTCGACTTATGACGGCGATGGAGACAGGACAGAAGTTCACAGAGTGGCTGGATTGGGTGGTTGATTGTGATCCCGGTAGCACTGCGGGAGGTTTTCTACGTTCGTGGTCGGAACGCGTGACAGGAGTGACTTGGGGTCTGTTTCAGTCGTATTATGGTATCGTGGAGAGAGTACGAGTGTCTCGTGAAGAGTTTATTGTGAGGTTTGAGGAGCTTGGCTTCCCTGTGGACGTTGACGATAGTTTTGTAGTCGTGCCTGTTCCTGAGGGAGAGTAGGGTGAGCGACAGTGAGTTGGTAGCCTGGAAGGGAGTGGTGTTTGAACATCGTCGTTGCACTCCTTGTTACGGGGTTTCACCCCATACCCCACAAACATAATGGAATGGATAAGAAGGAGAAGGGTTGAATTCATTAGAATGATTGTTTGATTGAGTAATGTGAAAACACCATGAGGCGAGTGAAATGTGGTGGTGATGTAATATCGTGATGCCTTCACTTAGGATAATAGATAAACTTCCTTTTTAATGATACTAATTTAATCCCCCTCCACTATACAGATGTGAAATGGGGTATGGGGCGTAGCCCCGTACGAGTGAGTGAAACGATCGAGTCAACCTTTATTAAATACTTTTACCGATGAAATATTTAAATGTATTCATTATCAATTAATTTAAAGTATCACGGAGCGGAGCGACATGCGGAGCATAGTAAAGGAGGGACGACTGAGCGTGGACACGAAGGGAGGGACGACCGTAGGGAAGGAGGGACGACGACCCATAAAAGGAGCAAAAAGCGACTGAAATCGAGGTTAGAAACCGACCGAGGAGGTACTAAAGCGCAGCGAAGGTTACCTAAAGGGACATCTATACTGGCCGGGACGGACTAGAATATAATTTATATATATAGATGTCCTAGTATCCCAATGCCAAGAACAATATTAGTAAGTTAGGTAAGGTAGGAAAGAGAGGAGCCTAAGCGACGAACGGACTAATAGTGAGAGGAGTGAGAGGGAGCTGAAGGCGACTGGGAACGAGTAGAGGGGGAGGAGACCTATCGTTAGTTGACCCGGAACAGGAAGTGGAGAGAAGGGGATAGAAGAGGGCCACGTGGATAGAGGCCTGGTTAGTCTTGTTGGAGGGGCACGACTGGTTCAGAGGAAACGTACGGTTGGGAGACCGGTCAAGAGTGGAGTCACGCACTTGGAGAGGTATATGAAGGGAAGAGGCCCCAGATTGTTTGGCAAGAAAGTTTGGTCCTTTTATAATTGTCCTTTTTCCACTTTGACAGCATTCAGGTGTTTTTTTACTTGGGAAGTGGATGAACTCGGTAGTATTCCGACTTGGGTTCGTTCGTTGTTGTTCTTGATAAGAGCTGGAAGGGGCTGTACACGTGAGGGTTTGTTTTACTCCCGGGTTGGCTCTCTGGGATGAAGTGGGCTACACTCATGGAGGATCTTGAGAGGGACTTTTCGAAGTCGATGTGTGTTTGTGTCGTTTATGTAGGACCGGAGAACGGAGGAGCGAGAGCTGTTAGGGAGGAGTTCGTAAGTTGGTGTGAGTCATCTTTTCCGTCTGATGTGGTACGGTGCAGGGTAAGCAGTCGTGAGGGGTACGATTTGTATGGCTTTAGGTGCCCGGAGAAGTACATGAGCTTGAAGCTTTGCACGAGATCTTTCCCGGCTGGTTATAATTTTTATTTCCCAGGCATGTTAGAGACTGCCGCTTGCTTCTTGGGTCGGGCTTTGATGGAGTTCCCTCGTGTGAGCGTTATGCCGACCGTCGTGTGTTCTTCGTCGGAAGGCGATGCGGTGGAGGGTGTCTCTGGTGAGAGAGTCCTTGGGGGAGTAGTGCCGGAGGAGAGTGTTTGTGAACGCGGAGGGTGTTCCGTTGGGTTTTGCGACAGTCGAGAGGCGAGTAAAGCTTTGGATACGGGTATGGAGGAGTTTGTAGACTGGTCGATGTGTGTTGGTTAGTGTGTTCGTGTTTGTTGCGAGTCGAGTCGTGGGGTGCTTTCGTGGGGTTTGTGTTGAAAGAGAGTGAAACCGGTAGTAAGGGTACGTTTGTTAGTGGAGAAATGGTGAATTGATTTGTTAGTAAACAGTAAACACCATGGAGTAAAGTGGTTGTATGTGAATACGTCATGTGAATAGCTTCAAGTGTGACTGGAGTGTCTTCCTTAGGATACCACCTTCTTTACCTCCACTATACAGTTATAGTAATAGGGTATAGGGCGTAGCCCCGTACGAGTAAGTAAAGCGAATGAGTCAAGCCTAAACTTAATAGTACTAATAAACTTAATAAAAGTAATTATTAATAATTGAATTAATTGAATTACGGAACGGAGTAACTAGCGGAGCGCGTGAAGGAGGGACGACTGAGCGAGGGGACACCCGTAACGGAGTAGAGGAGAGGGGAGGGACGATACGAAATAAAGGAGTAAAAAGCGACTGAAATCGAGGTTGGAAACCGACCGAGGAGGTACTAAAGCGTAGCGAAGGTCACCTAAAGGGATATCTATACTGGCCGGGACGGACTAGAATATAATTTATATATATAGATGTCCTAGTATCCTAAACGCTAAGCTAGATTATATAAGAGTAGAGGGCAATAATAGATAGAGAGTTACGTAAGTAGAGTCGATAGAGGGCGGGGACGGCCCGTAGTCGAATTAAAGGTCTTTTTAGTAGAGACCTCTTTATTCTTTTTAGTTAGTTATAACGGGAGGATGTACTAGGATTAGTTAAAATAGAGTAGAGTATAGATTTATTCTAGAAGGAAGTAAAGAGACTAGTAATTAGTTATATTAGGTAGAGTAAGTGCACTCGGTAGGAGAGTGTAAGGATATGACTAAGGGTCTGAATCGGGTTCACGGAGAGTCGGTCCGCCGAGCGTACGCAGGTAGGTTGGATATTATTCGTAGACTTAAACTTACTAAGTTCACTCTTATAATCTTTGCCTTCTGGATTCGAGAGTACTCGAATCTTGGCTTAGTCAGCGCCTAGCTCTCGCCGACTGCTCGCCGAGGTATGGCCGGGGATCTTCCGGCTTCTAGATACTCCTTCTTATAACTATTCCCCTTCCCTAAATCGTTAGTCCCTGACGATATAATAGTCCCTTGGTTTCGGGCCTATTAGGAGTCTGTTTCCATTATTTCCTATTATTGGTTGCGTCCCTGAAATTCTGCTTCCTTTTGCTATTCGGTCGGCGCTTGGTTTGCGATATTCAAGGCGTTGTTTTCCTCCTTCGTTTTCCTGCGTCCCCTCCTATTGACAATGGTCCCCTATTATTCTAGGTCGGGCAGTTGCCGAGGGTTGGCGGTTGCCTCGTCGGCAGCCGTTAAATTATTAGCAGTTAAATTAGTGGCTATTGAATTATTAGGATAGGTCGTCGCCGTTATCGTTCTTGCCGCCTCTGGCCTCTTCTACTAGTTCTATAAATAGAGGTCCTCTTCCTCTCTTCTAGTAGTTAGTTTCTTCCTCTAATAATAATAACTAATAACTGCTCGCAGAGTCTTCGGCCTCTGCTTTTTAATTAATCTTCTTTAGTTCTTCTATTCCCTCTTAACTAATATATCCGTTATCCCTGCGGTTACTCGCCTATTTAAAGGCTTCCGCTATAATAAGGCACGTGGCTAGGGTCGCTATTAGAGCGGCACTCCTTATATTACTTGCCTGACTTAGCTTTACGCTAATCCCGACGTTATTTACGTCTGCAATAAGAAGAGCCCTAATAAGTATACTATATATTACTTTAAGAAGGCTAAGTATACTACTATGAGTTCGCCTTTCCTTCGCCTTGCTTTTCCCTTTCTAACTTCCTCCTTCTAGATTCCCTAAGCCGTCCTTAGAGCGGCTCAGACGTACTAGCTTTGGGTTAAGACTTTTGCGCGCACTCAGCGACGCGATCCGAATGCTCTGCGCCCTATCGCTCGTTTCCGTTTCCTTTATTATCTTTTAGCTTTCAGCTATTCTTAGAACGGTCTCTTTAGCTGGATGCTCGATCCTAGCGGCGTTAGAGCGCTCTCTAGCAATGCGCTCGCCTAGCGTCTAGCTCAGCTCTAGATTAAGGAGGCTGCCTGCAATCGCGAGTAGGCTATAACGGCTTACGAGCTTAATATAAGTTTTGCTTCCCTTTCCTTCCTTTCGTATACCGTTCGCTAACTTTTCGTTAGCGTCGCTATAGTAGCGATTATTCTCCCTCGGCTTCTTCTGTCGGCCGTTACTGCGAGGTTACCCAGCCTTAATACCTTCGCGACCTTTGCCGAGCTAACGCCGTGCTTACGCTCCTGTCCGACCTTAGTAGCGTCGTTTCGACTCCCGTAGACGGTAAGGGGGGTCGTTTAGACTTCCCCTATATAAGTAGCGACTTTTAAGAGGTTACTAACCCCTTAGTACGTTCTAATAATACTGCGCCTATTAACTATAAGTAGTACGTAGGTATACCGACTATGCGCCGCCCCGGCCAAGCTACTATAGTTATAGGTAGTCGCCCTAGTAGTTCTCTTAGGTCTGGAAATAGTTTAGTTACCGAGGAGGATAGCGAAGGCTCGCCTATCGGTATTTACGTCTTTAGTAGTAACTTTCAGGCGTCTAGTAGTATCGGTAGTACTAGCGGGTTCGGTAGTTTCGACGACTAGTCGGTAATAGTTCGGGTAGTAATCTTCCCCCCTTCGGTAGTCTTGCATTCGAGATACGATTAATTATCCTATTTTATATGCTTTCTTTTTAGCTATTGTATGTACCTAGCGAGTAGTGCGCGACTGTTCTATAGGTGAGGCTCTAGTTCCTAGGTATTATATTCTACTAGCTAGCCTTTCCATTTAACTATAAAGAAGGTTTAGTCCCTATCCTTCTTATAGGCGACGATGTCTTCGACCTCCTACTCTTCTTAGTCTTCCTCTAATTCTAGTAGCGTATCGGCGATATCTTTACGCCCTATCTACGGTTCTAAGAGGGATACCGAAAAGACGTCGTATATTCTAGAGTACTTTTCAGGGAGCTATACCCTATAGGCATTCTGCCTAATACGCTCGACGACTAGTACGCGAATATATTACGGGGCTAGTTTCCGTTATCCTACTTTAAACTTAAAGTTCCTCGTAGAGAGTCCTACGCAGTCGCCGATAGCAAGCTATAGCGGTTAGTGCCGCTTATTATAGTGCTTGGCCTGGCTATCTTTAGCGTATTACTAGGTTTCTACTATGCGTCGCCTAGTCTCGGTAACTTTCGCTAAGCGTTCGCGGACACCTTCGACGATATTCCTCGTTATTAACGGTACGAATTCGATTACTCGAGGGTAGTATCCTATAAGTACCTTAAATAGCGATACTCTAATAGTCGCGTTTCTAGTATTATTATAGGCGAACTCTGCTTCTAGGAGTTATACTGCCTACGTATTCGGCTTATGCCCGCAGACCTTTCGGAGGTAGGATTCTAGTTCTTAGTTAACCCTCTCTATCTGCCTATCCGTCTATAGATACTAAGCCGTCGATATTCGACGCTTAATCTATATTTCCTTATAGAAGTCTGCCTAGAATTAGCTCGTAATAAGCTTATCCCTATCGCTTAGGATCCCCTCTAGGGTCCTAAACCTATACTCTATCCTATTATATAGAATAGCAGCTAACTCTACGGCATTCAGCCGCCGAGTAGTCGGGATAAACTAGATTTCGGAGGTAGGATTCTAGTTCTTAGTTAACCCTCTCTATCTGCCTATCCGTCTATAGATACTAAGCCGTCGATATTCGACGCTTAATCTATATTTCCTTATAGAAGTCTGCCTAGAATTAGCTCGTAATAAGCTTATCCCTATCGCTTAGGATCCCCTCTAGGGTCCTAAACCTATACTCTATCCTATTATATAGAATAGCAGCTAACTCTACGGCATTCAGCCGCCGAGTAGTCGGGATAAACTAGCTTATCTTAGTTATATAGTCTACGATAACTAAGATCGCATCGTAGATACGCCCATCGTTCGTCGTACTCTCGGGCAGTCCCGTAACGAAGTCTAAACTAATCTCTTAGAATAGGTAAGATAGTAACGGTAGTAGTTATAAAAGTCTATATAGCTTATGCCTCGGGATTCTAGAGCCCTGGCATACCGGACACTCGGCAATATACGCGCGGACGTCTTCCGTTAGATATCTCTAGTAAAACTTTCGCGTTATTAATTCTACCGTGCAGTTAGCGCCTAAGTAGCTAACTCGCGGATTATCGTAGTATATTCGTAGTAGTTCCTCTCGCAGGGAAGCTTCCTCGGGAATTATAAGTCTCTTTTAATACTATAATGTCCTATTATTATCTAGGCTATAACCCGCTTTTAACCCGGCTTTTAATCGCAGAGCTTTCGCAATATCCCGATAGAGGTCGTTAGAGGCCTGCAGTCCTCTTATTATATATTCTAGGTCTTCGCTTAGCCGTATTAATAGTACCGTTTCGCCCGCTATAAGTTCTCTTATAATAGGGCGTAGGATAAATTAGTCCGGAATTCTAATTTCCCTAGCTACGCTCGAGTCCTTAGAGCCCTCGGGCTCTCCTCGGCTAGTATCCGCGCTCTCCCTGCTCCTTCTTAGATAGCTGGGTGCATCGGCGGCAGTCTTATACCGTAGACTACTCGTCCTATAGTTAGCCCTTATGCTAGGTACGTTACTACCCGAGATAGAGGTATCTCGGTGACTATAGCTCTTCGAGCTCTCGGCCTATCTCTTCTAGAGACGTGTCTTTACCGCGTGTACGTATGCTTCGCCGGCTACTCCGCGAGCGCTTAGCTTCGCGATCCTTACTTAGAGGTCTTTAGGCAGCTTATTAACTAGACTTAGCTTCTTTACTAATATAGGCAGGACGTTATCTATATTAGGGTCGCCCTCTATATAATCTAGTCTCCTAGAGAGTCCGTCTGCGGGGTTAGTAGCCCCTAGCCTATATTAAATCTTAAAGTCGAATACGGTAAGTCTATATACCTATCTAGCGAGGCGTCCGCGAACGTCCCGCGCTAGTACTTATATAACTTTCTTTAATGCCTAGTAGTCTATTAGTACTACGAGCTTTTACTAGAGTCCGCCTACGTAGTAGCTCTAGTACTCTAGGCTCTCGACGATAGTAAGTAACTCTTACTATCCTATACCCTATCGCGTTTCTGCGTCGTCTAATTTGCGCGACTAGTAGGCGACGGGATACTAGCTCGTGCCGTGCTTCTATGAGCAAATCCCGGAGATAGCTTTTACCGATGCATCCGTTTCAATCCTCGTATCGAGGCGTATATTATAATAGCGTAATATAGTCGCCGACTAGAAGGCGAGCTTAAGCTCTTTTAATGCCTAATCCATTTCCTCCCCCTAGGTAAAGTCTCCCGACTTTACACTTTTCTAGCTCCCTTTTAGCGCTACTATTAGGGGCCTTGCGAGATAGGAATATTTAGGGATAAACTTTCTATAGAAGTTTGCAAATCCTAGGAATACTTAGATATCCTTGAATATCTTAGGCGTAGGCTATTCGGCGATAGCTCGCACGCGCTCAGCGTCTATCCTAACGCCTTCGTTACTTACGATAAAGCCTAGGAACTTAGTTTCCTTTTTATAGAACTCGCACTTAGAGAGTTTCGCAAACAGCTCGGCATCCTTTAGCCGCTATAATACGCGTTTCAATAACGCTATATGTTCCTCGCGTGTCCTTAAGTAGATAAGGATATTATCCAGGTAGATAATATATTCCGTATCGAGGAGGTCGGCAAGCGCTCGGTAAATATACGCTTAGAATATAGCTAGTATATTAGTTAGCCCGAATAGTATAACTATATACTCGAAGTATCCGTAACGAGTTCGGAATACAGTCTTCTACTAGTCGCTCTTCTTAATAGCGATTCTATAGTATGCCTCTCTAAGGTCGATCTTTGAAATCCACTCGGCGCCTACTAGGCGATCGAGTAGCTCCCTAATTAGTAGGAGTAGGTAGCGGTTTTTAATCGTTACCTCGTTTAGCCCGCAGTAGTCTACGCAGAGGCGAATAGTACCGTCTTTCTTAGGCATAAATAGGATAGGTGCCCCTGCTAGGCTAGTAGAGTATTTAATTCTTCCGTTTGCGAGGTTCTCCTCGATATATTCGGCGAGCGTTTACAGCTAGTTAGCCGATAATAGGTATATGCCCTTATAAGGTGCTATAGCGCCCTCCTAGAGTACGATTTCGTATACGGCATTACTTAAAAGTAGGAGCTTCTTCGCTAACTGCTCGTCGAAGACGGCTTCGTACTCTTAGAGCTCTTCTAGGACTAATTGTCCTGGCTCTTCGTCTTCGTCGTCTAATATTGGGATTGGCTTCTCTACCGAAAGGATGCCTATAATATAGCGAACGTATGCCTTTCCGTCTCCTAATATAACCTTATCGATAAAGGATTCCGGGGTTATAATTAAGATTTTATCGTAATACTAGCTATTCGTTGCTATCTTAATAATAATGCCTTCTAGGCCTATAGACTTCTATCCTAGTAGTAGTAGGGGTTCGCTATCTAGTCGGACAATAGCGACGAATGCTCGGCGTACCCTGCGCGGGTAGCCGTATCGGTCTAGGAGAAAGAATATCAGCTAATAGGCCTTCCTATCTTTAATAGGTAACCTAGTAATACCGATAATATCTAGTATTTTAAGCTCCGAGGCGGGCTTTAACGCTAGCCGCTCTGCGAAAGCTTCGCTAATAAGGTCTATCTATAAATAGGTATCTATATCTACTACTACTTCGACTTCTATGCCCGAATAGATAACGATAGCTCGCCCTTAGGCTATCGGCCTAATAACTACCGATATGAGTTCTAGCGTTACGTATATCGGGGTCTCCGTAACGCCTACTCGTTTTCCGGAACTTCTCCGATAACTTTACTAGGGACGCGTACTACGCGAACTATCGCCGAATTGCCTCGGCCTCCTCGGTAGGAGTTCCCCTTATAGCTATTTCCTCGGTATAATCCCCCTTAATAGGCGCCTCCCTCGTCCTTCTGCGGATAATCTAGGGAGTAGTATAGTCCTCTATACTTATAATATTTAATATAAGGGGGGACTGCCTTACCTTCGCCGTAAGGAGTAACGCCTACTCGTTTTCCGGAACTTCTCCGATAACTTTACTAGGGACGCGTACTACGCGAACTATCGCCGAATTGCCTCGGCCTCCTCGGTAGGAGTTCCCCTTATAGCTATTTCCTCGGTATAATCCCCCTTAATAGGCGCCTCCCTCGTCCTTCTGCGGATAATCTAGGGAGTAGTATAGTCCTCTATACTTATAATATTTAATATAAGGGGGGACTGCCTTACCTTCGCCGTAAGGGCGGCGGCTTTCTGGCTTCCTATCTAACCCCTGCTCTCGCTAGCGATAATCGCCCCGGGTATATAGCTTATCGCCGTCCCGTCTGCGCCTATCTAGTACGCGTCTGCTATTATAGTCTCTCTTCTAGTAGCCTCTTCGGGTTACCTCCTAGAGTCTTTCCGCGTGCTCTGCAATCTCCCGAGCCTCGACTCGTAGGATATCTTACTTCTACGCCTCGTCTTTCAGTTCCTTAGTAAGGCCCCTAAAGAATACGAATACTTAGGCTTCCCCTATCGAGGGTTCGCCGATAGTGCGGTAGAGCCCCTCCTATTCCTAATAATACTTTATTAGCCCTTAGTCGTCTTTCTAACGATACCTAGCGATAGCTTCCCGAAGGTTCTACTTCTAGAGGGCTAGTACTAGATATTATTATCGTATAAATATAATAAAGTCTTCCTAAGTAACCTCGGTAGTCTATCCTAACTCTAGAGTTCTTTCGGCGAGGCCTTTGCAATAGGAGCGCTAGGATTCCTATAGCGTCCTTCCGAGCTATCCTCCAGCCTACTAGATTCGCTATACGGCACTCGCTTCTAGTCGTTATACCTCGTAGACCTCTTAGATCTCGTCTAGCTAGTCTTCTCGTTCTCGCGTAGTCGCATTCTCGTCGAGTCTGCCGACGTTATACGCCGGTACTTTCTCGTCGCGTCGCCGAATATATAGCCTTTCTTCGACGACTATTCTAGCTAATCTCTAGGTCTGCTCCTGGAACTGCTTCAGGATATTAAGTATAAGGGTATTATTAACCTCGTCGGCTCGGGCTCTCCGGGGAGAGTCATCCCCCTGACTGCTTCTGCGACTTATCGTCGAGCGGTCGCGGCTATCGTATCTATCTCAGTACGTCGATTGTATTTCGCTCGTAGTATCGGCAGGTGACCTAGATCGGCCCCTAGATCCTCGCCGAGCGGTCGGCCGGCTGCTGCTTCGTGACCGATAACGCGTCGTGCGTCGTGACTCTTGTTGGACGAGTTGTTCGATGTCCGCCTGGACGCCGAGGGGAGAGCGAGCGGAGTGCGCGTCTGCTCTGTCCTCCTGGTCTGGCATCTCTGTGTCTTGTTCTCGGAGTTCCGCGTCCTCTTGCTAGAGGTCGACGGTCTCTTAGCGGGTGCTACGCGTAACTCGGTTCGATATCTCGTGTTGCTAATTCTCCTAGAGCAGGGTAGAAGTTTAAGAATTATAAGGATATGACTAAGGGTCTGAATCGGGTTCACGGAGAGTCGGTCCGCCGAGCGTACGCAGGTAGGTTGGATATTATTCGTAGACTTAAACTTGCTAAGTTCACTCTTGTGATCTTTGCCTTCTGGATTCGAGAGTACTCGAATCTTGGCTTAGTCAGCGCCCAGCTCTCGCCGACTGCTCGCCGAGGTGTGGCCGGGGATCTTCCGGCTTCCAGATGCTCCTTCTTACAGAGAGTAGTCCTTTCTAGAGGATAGTCCTTTAAAGAGGTTAACCCCTAGGGGCGAGTATTCTTTTATTAAGATTAGTCTCTTTAAGAGTTTATACCTTTTAAGAGGTTAGTCGCCTTAATAGCCTTATTCTAGGATAATAATTATTCGGTAGAGTATAATTATATAAGATTACGGGTTAGTCTTACTTACGTACGACTCGTAAGGGTCTAGGTATAGGAGATACTTATATACGCAAGGTAGGGCGTTACTAGGCAGGTATATAACTTATTAATATTATAAGACGCGTTCGGACGTATTTAATTAATTTCTCTTCTCGTTATCGTTACTTTTATTCCTTATTAGCGTTATTAAGATAGCTATATAACCCGATTTTCATCGTATTTCCGAAGCGTTTACGGCGATAGTAGATAAGATAGCTCGGTTCTCGAATATTCCTGCTATTAATAGAGGGGTCCGGTTATTAGTAATAATAGAGAGACTAGAGATATCTCTCGGTCGGGTTCAGACGGATATAACGCGGTTAGGGCGCCGGTTTAATGCCTTAGAAGTAAGGCTCGATATAGAGTAAGTGGTTTCTTTCTCGTTTTCGGGTTAAGTACTAACTTAGTATTTTGTTTAGTGCAGCGAATAGTCTTACGAGAGCTTTAAATAGTACTATAAAGAGTCCTCTATAGGCGTTAGAACCTTTACGGAGTTTAACGACTAGATAAGCTATAGCTTCCTTTCCTAATACCTTAGAGGATATTAATACTATAAGTAGTATATCTTCCTATTCTCTAACGCGTCTTTTTATTTTACTAACGGACGTAGCGCGGACTTTAAGCGTAGTATTAGTAGAGCTTAGTTATACCCTAGCAGGTTCTATCTTAGAGAAAAGGCGATAGTTAAAGTTACTTTGCGGGGTAGTTACGGAGTTAGTTTAATCTTATCGGTAATATAAGGTAGGAATACCTTTCCTTTAGGTTTATATTAAGAGTAATAATAATAAACTTTTATTTAAGTAGACTTAGTATTACGATAGCTTTATTTCTTTCCTATTTAGGCTATATTCAGCCTTTAGTACTACTACCTTCTTTACTTCTACTATATAGTTATAGTAATAGGGTATAGGGCGTAGCCCCGTACGAGTAAGTAAAGCGAATAAGTTAATTATATATAAATACTTTAATTAATAAAATATTAATAAAGTAATAATACTAATTAATTATAATGCATTAGGAACGGAGTAACTAGCGGAGCGCCTAAGGAGGGACGACGAGGGGGGATACCCGCAACGGAGTAGAGGAGAGGGGAGGGACGATACGAAATAAAGGAGCAAAAAGCGACTGAAATCGAGGTTAGAAACCGACCGAGGAGGTACTAAAGCGCAGCGAAGGTTACCTAAAGGGACATCTATACTAGCCGGGACGGACCAGAATATAATTTATATATATAGATGTCCCAGTATCCTAAACGCTAAGAACAATATTAGTAAGTAAGGGAAGATAGGAAAGCGAGAGGGAGCCTAAGGCGACTAGAAGCGATAGATAGTAGGGGAGACGACTTAATTAGGTAGGAAAGGAGGATGCATAGTTGGGTAACTCTACCTGGTAGTTAGAACGATTGGTCGTGACTGCGCGTACAGGATAGTACAGATTTAGAGCGGAGGGAAAACATATATTAGAAGGGGCCGGCGCCCACTTTGTCTGGTTCCTTTTGTTCCCCGGGTACTCCTCTTTCATGATCTTGGATCGTTTGTGTCCTGGCGGGTCGCCAACATTACCACTAACACCTATACCTGTGTGTGTACACTCGATTGGATCGTTATCTTCTTGGAGATCTGGCAGTGCTTACAGTTAGTATTTGATTCTGTTATGGATTCTCTTTTGCCTTGTAGTGCTTGTTGTCTTCCTTTCCAGAGGGAATGGATGTGATGGCTTCGGAGAGGAAGCGTACGTTGGCAGTTTGTGGTCCGTCTACGGGCGTGGAGGAGGATGGTCACGGGGCGAGTAAGGCCCGTTGTGTTGGAGAAGAGAGGGTACGTCTGTTGGGCAAAGTATTGACACCTCATTTGGTGAAGGAACGGACGGGAGGAGGGCAGAAGAAGTTGTCGTACTTGCAGGGGCATGACGCGATAAGGATTGCCAATAAAGTGTTTAGTCCGTTTGGATGGTCTCATGAAATTCTTAATCAGTGGGCGGAGACGAAACAGGATGTGCATAAGAAGTGGAATTGTAATGCCCGTTGCACTGTTCGTGTGATTGTTCACGCAGCAGGAGAGTACTCGAGGACGACTCATGAGGATGTTGGCTGTGGAGGCGGAGTGCCTCGGATGAAGGAGATAGAAGCTATGGAGGAGGCTGTCAAGGAAGCTGTCACGGATGCAGTGAAGCGCGGGTTGCGGTGGTTCGGTGATGCCTTGGGGAACTGTTTGTATGATCAGCGGTATCTGGCTTGGATGGCGGCTGAGAAGAAGTTATTGTCTGTGAAAGAGTTGCATGGGAACCGGAAGTTTCTTCGAGAAGAGGCCTATGGTTTTAAACAGAGTGGACTGAGGAAGGTGGATGTCGGTGACGTTTCTTTATTTGAGTATAATAAGGACGACTTTTTGTCGGATGGTGATAAGTTCCCTTGAGGTTGACGACCTTAGAGGAATATAGCTAGATTCTAGTTCGAGACAATATGAGTTTTTCACTTTGGGTGTATTATATAATATCGTAATAACTTCATTTCGTGAGATTATAGATAGGTTTCTTCCTTAGTAATACTACCTTCTTTACCTCTACTATATAGTTATAGTAATAGGGTATAGGGCGTAGCCCCGTACGAGTGAGCAAAGCGAATGAGTTAATTATATATAAATACTTTAATTAATGAAATATTAATAAAGTAATAATACTAATTAATTGCAATGCATTAGGAACGGAGTAACTAGCGGAGCGCCTGAGGAGGGACGACGAGGGGGGACACCCGTAACGGAGTAGAGGAGAGGGGAGGGACGATACGAAATAAAGGAGCAAAAAGCGACTGAAATCGAGGTTAGAAACCGACCGAGGAGGTACTAAAGCGTAGCGAAGGTTACCTAAAGGGACATCTATACTAGCCGGGACGGACTAGAATATAATTTATATATATAGATGTCCTAGTGTCCTAATGCTAAGATACCGATTAGGTTAGCGAAGGTAGGAGAGACGGGTAACGGGAAGGAGCTATAGGCGAGTAGGAGTAGTATTAGTAGAGGAGACGTTTTATTAGAGTAAAGGAAGTCGATTAAATAGGTCTTTGCATAACCCTAGTAGGAAGTAGTTAGTAGCTAGGAAGCGTATAGAAAGTGGAGTAGTGTCCCTGGGAAGGAGTATATGAAGGGCTGATCGCCCACTTCTCGGACGAGATGAACTTGGTTCCTTACTACTCTTCCTTCATTTTACTTGGGGAAAACATTCGTTGGGTTAGACCCCGTTAAAGGTCGGTACTGCACATATCGCTCATGTTGCAATTTTGATTCTGGAAGACACTTGGGAATAACGAGAGGTGATAGTAGAGTTGAAGAAGGCATAACATGGCCGGGCAGGTCAAGACAGAGTGTCGTCACGGTACTGGTGTTGGTTGCCTTGTTGAGAGGGTGACTGCTGTTGAGAGCTTGGACTGGAGCGCTTGGCCTGAGGAGGCGGCTTTGGAGAGTATGGCGGACCGTGGTGGACAAGACAAGTTTTTGGCGTTTGCCTGTTGTTATCCGACGTGGAAGGAGGCAGGTTTGTTTTGCGAGCAGCTTGTTCTGTTCATGAGCGTTTTTGCGGCGCGGGGACGATGTTCTGTTTTCCTTGGAGGATGTGAAGACGAGGGCCATTGTTGTGTTGTCCTTACTGTGGAGTTAGACGAGGGGAGGAGTCCCTTTTTTTATCTTTCGATATTGGGTGGGAAGTTGAGATGCAATAAGAAGGACTGGAAGTATGTCCATAAAGGCCTGGGGTCGCTATCGTTCGGCGAGAGGGTAGTACAGGAAGCTTTGAAGTCTTCTCTTGTGAATGGTGGAGTTGATGATAATGCTGACTTGAAGGTGGTGGCCACTAATGAGTCGGGAGTGAATGTCTTGATTGCGTTGAAGAACAATATGGATGTAAAGCTGGTTGGGAATGGCGGGGAGCGTGTGTTTGAACATTATATTTGCAGTAGCAAGGTCGATTTGGTATAGTCGCATTTCTTTTTGTTGTTGACTCTGTCGTTTCACTCCTTCGTACGGGCTTCGCCCATACCCGAGAACCACAATAGAATAGATAACAGGAGGTGGTTTACTTCGTTTGGTGGAGGGATGAAGGAGAGTCCTTCATTGTTTAGGTTGTTTTTCTTAGTGGAGTAAAGTAAAGGTGTTAGTAGTGAAGTTAGGTGAAAACACTTTGGAGATCTTACTTTGTATGTGAACGTAATATCACGATAGCCTCACTTTATTCCTTAGTAATACTACCTTCTTTACCTCTACTATACAGTTATAGTAATAGGGTATAGGGCATAGCCCCGTACGAGTAAGCAAAGCGAATAAGTTAAGCCTAAACTTAATAGTACTAATAAACTTAATAAAAGTAATTATTAATAATTAAATTAATTGAATTACGGAACGGAGTGACTAGCGGAGCGCGTAAAGGAGGGACGACTGAGCGAGGGGACACCCGTAACGGAGTAGAGGAGAGGGGAGGGACGACACGAAATAAAGGAGCAAAAAGCGACTGAAATCGAGGTTGGAAACCGACCGAGGAGGTACTAAAGCGCAGCGAAGGTCACCTAAAGGGATATCTATACTAGCCGGGACGGACTAGAATATAATTTATATATATAGATGTCCTAGTATCCTAATACTAAGATACCGATTAGGTCAGCGAAGGTAGGAGAGACGGGTAACGGGAAGGAGCTATAGGCGAGTAGGAGTAGTATTAGTAGAGGAGACGTTTTATTAGAGTAAAGGAAGTCGATTAAATAGGTCTTTGCATAACCCTAGTAGGAAGTAGTTAGTAGCTAGGAAGCGTATAGAAAGTGGAGTAGTGTCCCTGGGAAGGAGTATATAAAGGGCTGATTGCCTACTTCTCGGACGAGATAAACTTAGTTCCTTACTACTCTTCCTTTATTTTATTAAAGGGTGACCTAGAGTATTAAATACGTCGACTTAAAAGACTACTCTTCCTAGTAGAATAGTTGGATCGTTGCTGCTCCCTTCCAACCTAATAAGGTACGAATACGTTCCCCTATCGTCTCGACCTTAAACGGCCGGGTAAAACCGACAAGCAACGACAAACAGGCATGCATTAGCTGAAACCCCCCTTCCTCTACGCTAATATAATGCTCTATAACACTACGGTACTACGATGCCGCTGGCAACTCCATCCCTACGTTTAAAGCGACGTAACCGGCTTCTTTAAGGCTTAAATGAAACACCTCGAACATATACTACTAGTAAGCCTTAGGCTCTCGACCCTCAAGAGATAAACCGGTATAACTCTTAATCGTCCCCTCTCCCGTCTCTAATCCTTCTACAAAGTCGGCATTCCTATACTAACAGGCATCCATCTCCAGTTGGATTAAACGGAGTTCCTGCTATATCGTTAACCTTATCAGATACTAATCCAACGCGTCCTCGTAAGTCTCCTAACGTCTCTCCGAAGAACAGATAAAAGGACTCTAAAGAGAAGTTAACGTTTACTATAAAAGAAGAAGAAGAAGAGGTAGATAAAAAGAATAGCTTTTCCTCCTTATAAGAAGTAGGCGATGCCCCCTTCTAATATACCTCCGGGTTACGTATCTACTATTATATATATACTAAACCGTACGACTCCTATCTACTAATCCTTTCTATATTCCCTATAAATCGACTTTATAGCCTACTAATCGTCTTATCTTCTTCCTATATTCTATTACTTCTAGTCGCCTTAGGCTCCCTCTCGCTTTCCTATCTTCCCTTACTTACTAATATTATTCTTAGCGTTTAGGATACTAGGATATCTATATATATAAATTATATTCTAGTCCGTCCCGGCTAGTATAGATATCCCTTTAGGTGACCTTCGCTACGCTTTAGTACCTCCTCGGTCGGTTTCTAACCTCGATTTCAGTCGCTTTTTGCTCCTTTTATAGGTCGTCGTCCCTCCTTCCCTACGGTCGTCCCTCCCTTCGTGTCCACGCTCAGTCGTCCCTCCTTTACTATGCTCCGCATATCGCTCCGCTCCGTAATACTTTAAATTAATTAATAATAAATATATTTAAATATTTCATCGGTAAAAGTATTTAATAAAGGTTGACTCGATCGTTTCACTCACTCGTACGGGGCTACGCCCTATACCCTATTTTATATCTGTATAGTAGAGGTAAAGAAGGTAGTATCTATTAAAGTAAGGCTATTACGAAGTCATATATATATATAATCATATTAAATATATAGTGTTTCTTAACTAAAAACATTACTCCTATATATTATCCAATGAAATCAATCCTCCCCTTATTCATTCTATTATGTTTGTAGGGTATAGGGTGTAACCCCGTGGGAGAGAGCAAAGCGATCGAGTTAACTATTACTCTAAGAGGAATACAAACTCGCTACCCCTCGTAAAAAAAACCAAACCAAACAAGCCACTCACGACGGTACTGTATTCAAAGATCGATCGCCTAAAGGCACTACAACAGGCTTCCTAAGCAATACTGTCTTTACAGTCTCCTGAAGAATACCAGCCTCGTTTAATAGAACAAGTTCCTCCACAGGTATCCATCCTGGCAATAGAGACCCAACAGGTGAATAAACACAACACTTCACCTCAGCGACCTTCAAAACAGACGACCGCTCGACCATCTAACTCTCCTGTTCCCACGTATTAAACACCTCAACAAACCAGAGAGACGTCCTCTCGGACGATTCATCAAACGGGCAAGTCAGCCCTGTCACTGCCTTAACAGCCGACACTCTAACCGCGCAAAGACACGCACAAACACTACTCGTCGACGAAGATCCTCCTACGCCGCTTATCCAGCACAATCCAGTCAAATCCAGTGACCGAAGCTTCGGGACCAAGCTTTCCAAGAATACGCTCGCTTTCTCCATACTACTATATAACGACACGAGGGATACAAAGCCACCCTCCTTACTCTCAGTATCCACACTAAATAGCCTACTCTACTAACGCCTCCGTCGACCTCTCAGCTCGTGAAATAACCGGTTTAACTCAATATACCCCTTTATCTTAAAGAATACTATTACCAGATAGCTCCGCTAAACTTCCATAGCCTAATACAATATAAGAGACTATCTAGGTCATATAGGCGTCCTCGTAAGTCTCCTAACGTCTCTCCGAAGAATAGATAAAAGGACTCTAAAGAGAAGTTAACGTTTACTATAAAAGAAGAAGAAGAAGAGGTAGATGAAAAGAATAGCTTTTCCTCCTTATAAGAAGTAGGCGATGCCCCCTTCTAATATACCTCCGGGTCACGTATCTACTATTATATATATACTAAACCGTACGACTCCTATCTACTAATCCTTTCTATATTCCCTATAAATCGACTTTATAGCCTACTAATCGTCTTATCTTCTTCCTATGCTCTATCGCTTCTAGTCGCCTTAGGCTCCCTCTCGCTTTCCTATCTTCCCTTACTTACTAATATTATTCTTAGCGTTTAGGATACTAGGATATCTATATATATAAATTATATTCTAGTCCGTCCCGGCTAGTATAGATATCCCTTTAGGTAACCTTCGCTGCGCTTTAGTACCTCCTCGGTCGGTTTCTAACCTCGATTTCAGTCGCTTTTTGCTCCTTTTATAGGTCGTCGTCCCTCCTTCCCCACGGTCGTCCCTCCCTTCGTATCTACGCTCAGTCGTCCCTCCTTTACTATACTCCGCATATCGCTCCGCTCCGTAATACTTTAAATCAATTGACAATAAATACATTTAAATATTTCATCGGTAAAAGTATTTAATAAAGGTTGACTCGATCGTTTCACTCACTCGCAATGCCAGTCGACCACCTGCGTCATCTGCAAAGCAGCGTCACACGACAAAGAATGCCCGAAGGATGATTCAGCCAAGGCTCTTCAGGCCCTGGCACAAGCGAATGGTTGGCAGCGGTGTAAGCCGTGCGGAAGAATCATTGAACTGGACTACGGTTGTAATCACATCAGTAATTTCGCCTGGCCTTCTCCTCTTCCACACTTTGCTAAATCCCAATAGCCTGTCGATGTGGAGCAGAATTCTGCTACGTCTGCGGCGAAGTATGGAAGACTTGCTCCTGCGATGGGTGGGTTGAAGAGCGCCTTTTGGCCCGAGCCCAGGAAAATGTTCACCGTCAAGTTGGCAATCGGTGTATGGCGGCTGGCAGACGAGAACGTCTTGTGCGGGAAGAAAGGGACCACCTGATCGCGAACCACGAGTGTGCGCATGGATCTTGGCGTTCACGACAGGGGGCGCACCGATGTGAAGAATGCCGTCAAAACTTACCGGAGTTCATCTATGAATGCCGACAGTGTCATATCATGGCGTGTCGACGATGCCGGTTCAACCGTCTTTAGCTAGACTTTGCGCCGCTTGTGACTGAATAGCAGTGACGGCGCCGCTATAGAGAACCAGCGCTGATTAATTGCTGAGAATCAGCACATATTACGCCTCCGAGGCCCCTTTTTGCAGCCTTCTGATTAGTCCCAGGTCATCTGCCTTACTGCACCCTCCTACCTTGCTGCCATGGCCTGAGGTTTTTATAACGCCGTGGCAGTGAATAAGAATAACTCCTCTCTAAAGGCTGACCGGCTCACTCTGGCTGTTAAGCCATGACGCAAGTAGAAGAGTGTCAAGGGGGTTGGTTGGCAATGAGTGAAGGACAAGCAACGGGTCTGTTGGTAGGTAGCTGTAGAGACGTAGAATAATCAATGCCCCCCTTCTCTCTGTCTGGGCCCTTGGCCGCATATACATATACATGATTCCGCCGGGGCTCGGCCCCCGATCCAACAGGGCACCCAGGGGCCCGGCTACTTGGGTCCGTGGTCCTGACAAGGAGTCATATTGGAATACAAGATGTTGCAGCTGGTTATGATTTCGTTCGATATGATCCACATCTAAGACACCCAAAGGCCCCTGCGATATGGCACAGCAATCAGAACATCGGCACCTTGGTAAAACATGTTGTATAACTGGACGGCGCCGTGCCCTCGAATGACGTCCATCTCCAAAGAACGCCAAAGACTGTTCGCAGGTCTCATAATGCCAAACATCCTCAAACATCAGGTCCGCCCCATCGCCGCCTCATTCAAATACTCAACCACCGGCTGGAAAAACCCCGTCGCCATCGCCCTCGGCAACAACACATCAAGAACTCTCTCTCTACTGAACCAACACCCCCTCGGCCTCCCATCATCATACGCCCTTCCCTCAAACTGCGGATCGAACTTGGTCCCAGCCAGATGCCGCCCGAAACACCCCGCGCAGACCCACACGGCCGGCATATCCGGATGCTGATACCACGTCGCGGGAAACGCATAGGTCATGGGCGCCGCGAGGCACGCCGTCGTGTCCGTTTCGGGGGCGTCGTCGCCGGCGAGGGGAAGCTTGGGGGGCACGGCTGGCGGGCTGAGCGGGAGGACCTTGATAGGCGATGGTTCGTCGTCGTCGGGGCAATGTGTGACTTTGAGGGAAGGGCGGCGGTGGTCGAGATCGTCGGGGGAGGGACCGGAGCCATCCCAGCCTGCGGAGGAGACTTCTAGCTCGGAGAGCATTTCGTCAATGTCGTTGACCAGCTCGTCGCCGTCCGAGGGTGTCGGGGGGACGGACGAGGACTCGGCGGCATCGAGTTCCGATGGAGCGAAGGACCAGCGCGGCGAAGGGGCTCTCGGGATCATTGTCGCGGGAGCTTCGGCCGGCGGTGAGGGCGCCATGGACCATCGTGGCGACGGCACCCTCGACACGGGCCTCACGGGGATCTCATTCGGCGGTGATGGCGGTGCGTAGCTGACGGGACTCGCGTAAGCCGACTCGGGGCTCACGCACGATACCGATCGCGGCCTCTCCTTCACGGTGGGCGGCGACAGCGGCACGTAGCCCTGGAAAGCCGATTCAGGCCTGACATATGGCGCGGGAGGTGGTCTCTCCGTCGCGACGGGCGGCGAGGGGGGTGTCGGCGGCGCGTAGCTCCTGTACATCGAGTCCGGGCTCACGTACGACCTCGGCCTCGTGGGTTCCTTCACAGGCGGCGAAGATGTGTAGGGTCGCGGCGGCAGCGATGGCCTCAACGCGTCGCTGCCGACGGGTTTCCTCCTCAGCGACTGCGACGCGTTGAGGCCGCCGCTGTCGCTGCTGACGGGGACCGACTGGCGGCGCTGGTCGCCATGCGTCCACTGCAGGGGGGAGCTATCCCACTGCTCTGCGCCTGCTGGGCGGTAGGGGAGGTAGGAGACTGGGCGCGGCGGCAGGAGGGGCGGTGATGGGAGGCGGGTGTGGTCGGGTCGTTTTGGGCTTCGCGGGGGGAGAGCTGGTGGTGTGCGGGGGTTGTACCACATGTTTGATCGACTGTGCCTCTGCGATACGACCTTCGTCTCACTGAGCTGTTATCGAACCTGGGTTGAGGCTATTCGCTGGATCATCAATGTCAGGCATAGACATGGAAGAGCTGGGCAAGAAGTCAAGCTTCGTGGAAGCTCGAGGGAAAGTCCCCGAGTGGCTTGAGATAGGTCTCGTGACGAGGCATTCTTAATGACAGGCTAGATGCGCCAATCCTCGCAGTGGGCGTCGGCCACGATCAGGGCTGAGTGCACAAGGGCGGCAGTGAGAGAGCCCGTCTTCAGCCTCACGCCAGCTGAGATGAGACGAGACATGCCGGTCCTTTTGTTGTCTGGATTTGCGATGGAAATGATTTGAGGGCAAATGTCACTTGACTTGGTCAAGCTCTGTCAACATGCTCACTTTGATTGTTATTGACGTCCAACTTAGCTGAAGTAAGGTGAGGTGAAGGTGAAGGAAGGTCAGTTGAATGATCTGAATGACCTTCGGAGAAACTGAGCTTCCTACCACTTCATTATAACCCCACCGAGCTACAGCGCACTAAACCCCCTCTAATCTCTCTACCTTACCAAGCTTACTTTGGTCCCCACCATCTTCAACGCGAGCCCCTAGAAGTCCACTTGGAGCCCACCCAAGTCGCTCACCAAAAAATCCAAAAACGAAGTGCCGCTACACGGAGTTGAACCGTGGACCCCCGCATGTCGGGATGGTACGAGTGCGATGCTCTAACCACTGAGCTATAACGGCTAATTCATGGAAGACCCGATTTAGAGTGGTGTTTATCTTGCGCGTCGAAGCAAAGCAAAAGCCGACATGGTTCACTCTCTGCTACTCGCATTCATTTCGCATTTCCATTCAAACGATTGCTTCCACATATGATCAGGCCAACATGTTCTCGAGAGGCTTCGTAGCGAAGGTCAGATGCCACCGGCTTCTTAGGAACATGGTGGATTGTCACAACCATTACTGCAATCAAAACCGTATCAGATCCCCGTCCCAACGCAACACACCGCTGGCTCCAGAAGGATGTACTGATACAAAAGAATGTCATCTCTTGAAACCATTCGCTGCTCAATGTGTCTGCCTCGCAGGGTAACTCCCCCCATCCAGCTCCGCCGCATTGTACGGATATAGCCCCGACCCCATGAGCTCCGGTTTGGGCGACGTATCATGCATCTCCGCGTGGGCTGGCACCGCGTGTCCCTTTGGCGGCGACCCTGCCACAGTGCCGTCCCAGTTTGAAGGTGAAGATACGCTTGTTGCCATCGTTGGCGCCCCACCATACGTCGATGGCGGCATCTCAGCCGGCAGCATCGTGTGCGACTCCTTCTCGGGCTCCGCGCTCTTTCGGCCGCGGCGCATGAAGAACCAGACGAGGAAGCCAACGAGTGCTAGACCTGCGACACCGCCGACTACGCCGCCCGCAATGGCGCCTACCGGCGTCGAGCTTCCGGAAGATTCGCCGCCGCCGCTGTTCCCGTTCCCGTTTCCGCCGTCACTGTTGCCGTCTCCTGACTCCTCTCCTGAGGATGTGCCATTGGCAAAGAGCATCTGGACATCATTTGAAGACCACTTGACGTTGTCAAGACCGCTGGATCCACTGTCAACTCATGCACCACTTCCCGGTGGAACGTAAAAACTCACCCGTCCTCATACCACGCCTGCACGTCAGCTGGCGATTCGTATGCGCTGGCATCGGCGTCATAAGAGTCCACCCACTTCATCTGCGTCATGTCGAAGATACCAAGCCCCTGCGGCCTCGGATCAATGTCTTCCCAAATGCCAGGGCTACCTTTCTTATCGTCCACGCCTCCGGTGCTGATCATCTGGCGCTTGCCGGCAACGACACACGCGTGAGCAGTGCGGGAGCCCCTGGGCTCGTACTCGGCCTTGGTCCAGACGAATCCTGGAAGGCTCAAAATGTACACATCATCAAAAGCGGACTTGTTCGCCTGGTTCCTGCCGCCATGGACAACACTATTCACACCATGTTAGTTGAGGCCTGTCGGCCGGCGGAGGGCCTTCGTCAGCCACTGCGGTCAGACTCACATTTCGTACGTTCCATTCGTTGACTCGGCACCAACGGCGCAAAACCACTCCCGGCGGACAGGGGCCTCGCCCGAGGTGGTCTGAGAGTGCCAGTCCCTCGTGACGGGGTCGAAGAAGGTGAGGTTCTGCATGTCGAGGTAGCCCATGGAGCCGGAGCCTGTCATGTCCCACGTACCGCCGCCGATGAGCATGACGATGCCGTTGGGTCCAAAAGTCGGGATGTAGTGCGCTTCGCCGCCGTACAGGGTTCCATAGGACGACCAAGGGCTGTCCGTTTCGTTGGCCCAAGCCTTGGTGGTGAAGTTGAAAGAGACGTATCCCGGCACGTAGCCCTCGGTGCCGCCAGAGGTCCCGACACCCTCGAGGCCGCCGAACCAGAATGCGGCGTCGGGCGTGCTCACGAAGGCGCCGCCCTGAGAACGCGTCAGACTTCTGAATGTCGAGGGGTTGCCCGGTGTCTCGGGGTTCCAGGTGCCGCCTCCATCCCCGTCGGCACTGAACCTCCAGAGCTGATTTGTCGGAACCGGCGCGGCATTGTAGGGAACATGGCCGCCCCAAATGTAGAACGAGTTCGATGCCTCGTGGGTGAATATGGCTTCCTTCACCATGCCCATGACGGGCTTGTCAATCTCTGTGATCTTGACATCTTTGGGGTTCCAGGAACTTGCGAGCGGGATCGATAGAGTCGCGTTGGCTGTTGTCGTGTCATGTCAGCAGGCGCATTCGGCAGCGCGCGGGATCACTTGGGTCTTGCAAACCTCCGTTAGACGGGCGCTGTGTCTTCTCGCCGTCGACCCATTGTGCGACTTCGCCGCCATCGACAAACATGTAGTCTCCAAGGACGGTCGCTTCCATCTTGTCAATACATGTGCCATGTTTGTTTTGCAAGACGAGCATGGGAGTCATCTACCTCTTGGATGCCATCGCCGTTTAAAGTCCTCGGGCGCAGGTGAGGAGCGAAGGCTATTATCGTCGTCGTCGTCATCTTGGCCGAGAGCCCTCCCGTACATAGACAAGAGCAGACCGCATGCCAGCAGCGCCCTGCTCCGAAGCATCAACACCATGACGAGGACGTATGTGAGGAGTAATTCGTGTGTTTGTGCCGCGTAGAAAGCCGCAACGCGTGCGTTCCGGGAGGGATCGTCAAGTTGGGTCTGTAGAAGGGCTCAAGCTCTTACGCCAGCATTCAAGAATCGAGTTGATGAAACGCCGTGTATGACAGAGGCCGCCTCGGTCCCGAGTAAGGAAGAATGAAAGACGGAGTCTGAACCAAGGCGTTGGATCTGCAGTGGCCTAAACCTGTACTGCCTTGCGGACACACAAACCCTCAGATGTCCGTCTTCCCTCCCTTCCCTCCTCTCATCTCTCTAACCCTGACCAATTACGACAGCATGCAGAAGTGGCCCGGCTCCGACACAAACTCGAGGCACTTGCGATCCTTCGCGCGGCGGAAAGGGACTTTGGCGAACCAGGGCGGCAGTGCGGGCGGTTAGCGGGCGGGCAACCCTGGCGGGAGGAGGCCATCGTAGCGATGATCCTGGCCGTTGGGGGCCACTGGACTTGGACGATCTGTGGTTGATGGAGGCCACTTTCGTTTCGGAGAAGGTCATTACGGAGAAAGGCCCGCTGTCTGGTGGGGGGAACAGGGGCCGCCAGGTGTGGTCAGCCTTATTCAAGCGCGGGTCGCCTTTTGCGGGCGGAGACACGATGGGGGAACTCGACGATGAAGACTGGGTCAGCAATGCTTGAAGCGTCGAATGTTCTGATCAGTCAAGAAGCATTTCGGAGATGCTGAGAGTAGTCGCTCGACCATTCGACGGGTGGTAATCCTCCCTTTTTTCGTCGCGTCTTCGGGTGCTGCATTTCGCCTTGCTGAAGTGGGACGAGACGAACTTGGCATCCATGCCAAGTCGAGATAAAACGCATCCTGGACACCCTATCTCAGAGAGATCGCTGCTCGGTCCCGAATGTACTCGCGTTGCTGCGAGAGCAAGATCGACCAGCACATCGACCGAATCAGTCCTGCGTCTGTCTATTAGCCCAGCGGAGCCGGCATTGTCGCGTGGGCATACGGAGACAGGTAGGTGTATCAAAAAGGCCAGCAAACGACCAAGCAAGCGCCAGGCGCTTCGACAACCGAATCGCAGGCCTGGGAGACCATGTCACGGGTGTTGGTCAGGGGCCAGGGGACAGTTGCAGGCTGATGTTGCGGTGAAGAAGGCTCAGAAATTGGCCTGGCTGATTGATGTGTTGGCTGGTGCCTGCCCGCCATCGGGTTTGGCGAAGAGCACAGCCTCTTTCCAGGTATGGTACCTTACCTCACCTAGGTAGGTACCTTACCTAGGTACCTTACCCAACTCATCTCAGCCTGCGTGGCTTGACATCTGCATCCTCCAAGTCGCCTCAGGTGGCCTGGGCCGGTTGAATCTTTGACCACCTCATGTTTCTCTCGAGACGATGTTGAATCAATAGAGATGTCTTCCGAAGGGCTCGTGTCGAAAAAGGCTGATTGATGCACATCCGTTGGTAACGACACGTCGGCACAGCAACCCGTCGATCTCTTATCGGGCACAACTCATCGTCAAAACGATCGCATGTGCTTCAACCTTAAGAGAACGACATCGCAGGGTCTCTACTGAAGTTGATCGTAGCTACCTACTCGTAGAGGATGCTACGAGGGCCCCTTGGAAGTCCAAACTGCAGCTACAAGTCCCAATGCAAACCCGACGGAAACCAAACAGAGCCCCAAGCCTTCTCCCTGCCACCTTCGTCGCATCAACACTGTTCCTACATAGGTACCTTAGTAAACATGGTAACTCATCATCGTCATCGTGGCCTTGAAAACTCCCCGAATCATATGCGGACGTCTCGTCAGCCCTTCACAGGTATCTCATACCTCATCGCAACCATAAACCATCGTCAGCAACAACAGCAACCATCAAGGAAACTCCTAACACCATGCCCCACGCCCCACGGCCTTCGCCCATTTGCATCATTTAATCATTAACAGCCTCAGAGCCAGCCCTGAGCCACTTAATCCCACCAAACCGACCACTCGGCTCGATCGACGTCGTCGGCACAGAGATCGAATACTGGATCGTCACCTCGGTGTGCTCGACGCCATCATCGCCCGTATTCTCAAAGGCCGCACCACGAAGGAAGTGCACCTCGCCGATTTCCTCCTCGACGTCGTGACGAGCACGCTTCAGAAGCTCCTGTTCCTGCTCTTCCCGATAGCCGCGTCTGCGCTTCTCGCCGTGTCGCAGAAGCGGCGTCGAGACAGAGGCAGCCAGGCTCGGGTCTTCCGTAGGACACGGGCTGGGTGTTTTATGGTGGTGGTTGAAAGCTTGCGGCTCTGGTGTGGCCATGTCCAGGACCGCAGCGGGGCGGGCCGGGGAGATGGGCACCGGAGCCCGAAGACTGCTGACCATGCGGAGTCTGGAAGGTACGAGGGCCCCTGAAGCGTAATGTGCCGGTGCTGTTAGTCCTCCCAAGGAAGATGAATTGAAGGGATCAAGAGAATCAATGAAGCTAGCCCGGTCTGTAGTCTCATACCCTTGGTGGGCGCTTCTATCACGATCCGTCGATGTGCCTGTGTGCGTGCCCGCCGATATGGAGGAGGAGGAAGTACCGCCTGAAGCCGCCATCGAAGTAGAAGTTCTCGAGGTCCATGAAAAGCCCTCGAAAGAAAAGACATGGTCCTCCCGGGCCTCTTGATGGCTCGAGCGATGCTCATCGAGCGTTTCACTGGTCAGCTGGGTGGATGGGTTCGCGGGTGATTCATGAGAGCAGGGACTGGTGTTTATTTCGGTCGCTGTCGTGAGGTCTGGCTTGGAGGGCAGTGGCGTCTGCTCAGGAGGGCGAGAGTCCGCGCGAGTTTTGTCGGGAACGCGAGGAAGGCCGTGTTGGTGCTGGTACGCGGCATCATCGCCTTCGAGATGGCGGGATGTAGAAAAAATGACTGGCCAAGGGACGTCGGATTCATAACCGTCATCGGAAGACATGACATTCTCGTTGCTACGGCTAGGGCTCTGGCCACCCGTGTCACTGGCAGTCGAGATGTTGCTGTCGGTGGCTGACATAGTTTCACTGCGGTCAGAAGGACTGTAGGCCATGGAGACGGTATGAGGTGAATTCCAGTGAAGGTGTTCGCCCGGGAGCGAGAGATTGCAACAGAGGATGAAGGATGGGGGCGCTTCTTATACTTCTTGTCCGGACTAGAACTTGGACCACCGGGCATCAACACAGCGAGGCGTCGATGGGGGCGTGGTAAAAACTCTCACGATCCACATGGCGGTATCTCACAAACCACCTCCATAAGCCGCCGAAGTCTAAGGCAACTGAAGAGACATATCGCACGAGTGTGTCAGGCACACCTACGGTCAGTTGCCAGCCCAACAAGCCAGGTCCGTCCAGAGGGACGTATAATCTGTGTCGGAGAAAGGTCAATGGCCATGGCTCAATGCAAAGGTTGGGGGGGTGTTCCACGTCATCCTGCTGGTGCTGTTCATCGCTTGCAATCAGTGTATAAGGTGCTCTAGAGCTCTGCTTGGGTGTGATACGCCCAGTGACGGTGACAGTGGCACTATGCTGCGCTATGCCTTGAAGCGAGATAATTTGAATAACTACCTTGTGCCGAAATTTGATGGAGGCCAAGGGTGTGTATGACATGTTTGCGCGCCGCTGGAGCAGACATGTTGCTCATAGCACGGCTACCGCGCAGGATCCTACCCGTTCTCCTCTTGCTATACGAAAGGCGGTTTGAGTGCCACCGCCGTGGAAAGGAATTATGGTGAGTACAGGCCCAAATTGGTGACTCCACGACAGCGGCATACTTTGTCAAGAGCATGCCACGGACTGTAGCTTCTCGACATGGCGTCGAGGTTGCCCTGTCTCGGTGAGTACAGGTGAGGAAGGCGTCATTGGTGATATTCGCCGCAGACTAGTAGCGAGGTGTGTTCCTCACTCGAAATTGATACAGAAGGGCTCCTTTTGATAGCTCTGCCCTTTCATTCCCCTATGACCTAGGTACCTTATGTACCATATGGCACCTTGCTTGATGTCAGGCACATCGGCTAGCTTTCCCACTGTCGGATGACGAACCTGTTGACACCATCTACTGGCCATGATGGTCACCGTTTTAGTGTTTTCGGCGTTACTCGGACTAGACAAGTGGAAGGCTTGAGGGGGACGATGTTTGCACGATGCGGCGGTGAGTATGCATGTCGTGAGAGGGGTTTGATCTACTTTTCGTCTCATTGTTAGTGATGGGAGTGAGTATGGTCTGTGTCACTGCTAATCCGGCAGCAAACTCCCAGGTGCTCCTCCTCCTCCTCCTGCTTGACTGGGGCTTTTCTGTTGACTCCTTGACTTGAGGTCTCTGGGAGCTGAAGAAACCACGACTTAGGTACCTCCCCTTGGTTGGATTTTGGTATATCGGAGGCTGCCAGGTAACAACAGTGTAGATTTCGCCTACTGACCATCGAATTCGTCACCTCGTCATTTTGACACCAAGGATGATGGATCACGCGACTGATTTGTACTGGAATG
This sequence comes from Verticillium nubilum, assembly GCA_002851675.1. Classification (NCBI taxonomy): domain Eukaryota; kingdom Fungi; phylum Ascomycota; class Sordariomycetes; order Glomerellales; family Plectosphaerellaceae; genus Verticillium; species Verticillium nubilum. The sequence goes on from NMXI01000022.1 coordinate 409,031, forward strand.
GCGTTGCTGGGCTCTGCGCCCCCAGCGATCTCCCTCAGCAAGCGACGCCAGCAAGGCCCTCAGGGTCACGGCCACGATGAGGCATATGAAGCCACCCAATGCGCCCCCGAGTGAGTTCGGCGGACATGATACTCCAATGGCATGCTAGCACGACCTGTATCCCTCATACGGGACGGCAAGACCCGTCTCAGATGGTCCAGGTGAGAGACTTGCAATTGCAGTCAATGCAAAGCCAGTAAGAAAGGATCAGCATAGGCCTTCGGGCAACGGCACACCTTTTTGACAGCAGTGTATCGTGGGCGCCGAAATTGCGATGCCTGCGATCCTTGCACCAGCCAGATTCAACCTGGACTGGGCCTTGTATCACACAGAGCACGCACCATGGGTGACATGTCGGAACATTAGCACCATGTCAACAGCTGCGATGCTGCTGACCAGGTCCACGTCCTACTATGTAGTATATTATTCCGGTCTCTGATTCGACATCATCAACAGCTCTCAGAGCTTGTGCTCAGCTTTACCCCTCCCTGGCGCGGCCTCGAATTTGGCCTTCCACTTCTCGTCTTGCTTGAACATTGAAGCACACTGCAGCGCATTCGGGTTGCCAAACTCGGGATCCGCCCCTCCCTCGAGGAGAGCCTGTCCGAGACGTCAAGTCAATTTTTGCTGAGAGGGACATCGAAGCAAGACATACCTCAATGACGGCATCCTCCATCTTGAACACGGCGCCAGCAAGGGGACTCTGCCCCTTATCATTCAGCCGGTTCGCGTCCGCGCCGTGCTTCAACAGCAGCTTTACAAGGTCGGCGTGGCCGTAGTATGCAGCAAGCATGAGCTGGTCGCGATTGCACACGTCAATGACCGCTTCAATGCAGGGGCAGGGGAGGTCTGGAGATCGCAGGACAAGCATTGAAGCTGGTTCTTCATACCAAGCTGTCCCCCTTCTCGTTGGTCATGTTGACGGGCAGGCCGGCGGGGAGGGCCTGCTCAAAGACGGAGCTGTCGCCGGAGCGAGCGGCGTCGTACATCCGACCGGCGAGCTCAATGGCTTCCGGTGGCAGGGTTGTGGCGGAGGGGTCAGTCATTGTGTTGTCGTGCTAAAGTGCGTCAGCTAAGGTGCTGTGACTGAGTTGCGATGAGGATTGTGTGACTTACTTACTGTCGAACACTGCCCCGATAGAATCATCAGAAAGCACAGACCAGAGGTCCCAGAGAGACTAATTAGCAGGTGGTCCCTATAGAAACGGGCCTATAGGTACTTCCGAGAGATGTACCCTAGTGTCACCTATATAAACCCCCTCAGGCTAATCCGACCTGCAGATAGCTAGTTCTATATATAATTAATATACTATATTTAGTCCCCGATATCGCGATCTTGGCCGAGTCTAATAGTTATGAGCCCGGCTTGCGCCTAGAGGTCTCTACGAGCGTAATTAGCAGGCGCCTACGCCTATCTTTCGCTCGATTAGCCTTTCCGCGGTAAGACGAAGCTATCGCGAAGCGATACTATCTATTAAAACCCCGAAAATCGTAGTATTAAAGTTAATAACTTCGGCTATTATAACCGCCCTTAGTATTAGGGCAATAATCTAATCGATAGCTTCGTTAATAAAGCTATCGTTAACCTTCCTATATAACCTATAAGCTACTTAAGGGCTAAGTTAGTCGATGCTTAGCCTCCCCCTCGACGACGGCCTAGCTAGCCTCGCCGACTATACTACCTCCTATAAAACTATATACTAATCCCCCTTAATATTATACGATACCCTATACTTTATCGAAGCCTTACCTTACGCTGCGCCCCCTAAAGTCCTCCTACTAAGGTAGATACCCCTAAAACGAACCTCGAGGTTACCCGAATTAAGCCGAGACGAGACGCCGTAACCGCGCTCGATCTCGTACTTAACTAGATACCCCGCTATTATAGTAGAATCTCTTAACTCGTAGTAATAAGAAGATATAACTAGAAAACTAATCCGACTTTAATTACTAAAGTTATAATCGCTAAAAAATTACCGACTTTTTCGTCCGCTCGGATTATACTTCGACGAGTAACCTATCTTAAATCTGCTTAACGAACGTACTAAAAATATATATAACTCCTAAGAAAATATAAAAAAGGAATCTTCTCTACGTATCTCTAGGGTCCCTGCCGCTATAATAGTAGAAATCGCTAGGGCGTATACCGATTCGAACGGGTAACTGCGTCTAAGGTATCTCCTAATGCGAAAGGATAACCTATTACGCCGACTTTAGTAGTAGAGAAGCTATTAGAAGTCGCTAAAAAACGGGTATATATACCCTAAATAGCTATAAATCGCTCCTTAGATCGTAGAGGCACGAAATCCTCCCCCTCGGCCGCAATTCGCCTTGAATTTCGCCTATATAAGGAGGTAATTCGTCTCCTCTGCCCTCTCCCGATCTCTTCTCTTTTCCTCTTTACTAATAATAACGTTCCCCGTCTAATAGCGGTAGGAGCCTCGATCGCTATAGACCTCGATACTATAACTACGGGATCGACGAACTAACTTAGGGTTATTCTTAAGGACGCCTAATTATAGGATCTATAGGATTATAGCCTTCGTTCGTACGCTAAAGAGGAGGGTATAGATAGGTATATCTTCGGTAACGAAGTCGTTATTAAACCTATTCCTCCGCCCTCTGCCCCTATTCCTATTCTATTACCCCCTCGTCCTAAGCCCTTAAATTAAGCTAAAATCGACGAAGCTATACGCTTTAATTAGTAGCTCGTAGCTAAGGCGGCTCTCGGCATCGCCGCTAGCCCCCTTAAGCTAGTTCTAGGTCCTGATTTCGATAATAGTAACCTCGAGGACTATAAGTAGAGGATTAAGAAGTATAATAAGCTCTACGCGGCTGACTTTAAGTACTCGATTAATATATAGAACTCGCTTAAGAATACGTACTTAATTAATATTACGAACTATTAGTCCGTAAAGAAGAGGCTCTCCCTTATTAGTAACGTTCTCGCCGCTTCTATAGCCCCCTTATATATAAATATCCTCGCGAACTATACTAACGCGCGCTCGAGATATTAAGCTCTTAAGGAACTTATCGCTCCGGATAACTACTATATTAGAAGCTTCGTAGCGTAGTCGTAGAATAAGTAAATAGCTACTATAAAGCGATAGGGAACCGAGTACTAGGTCCTTAAAGCTATCCGTCTACTTAAGGAAGTTAAGAAGAAGGACGTTAACTCCCTTACCCCGGAATTAACCTTCTATTATATCCTCTCGGCTACCTATAAGATCTCGGAATACTAGGCTATTATAAAGAAGATATAGTTTAACGAATCTCTTAGCACGAAGCGCCCTCTCTATAGCGACGTAAGGGATCTTCTTACGGCGTAGATGAGATATACGCGTAATACTATCGATAAGTTATTAGGAATAGCCTTCGTAACGTTTTAAGAACGCGACGAATAAGGAAGAAAAGAGGCTCCTCGTAATAGTTAGAATAGTAGTAGGTTTCCTAATAAAAAGCTAAAGTTCTGCCCCTACTATAGGTACCCTTATAAGGATAAGACGAAGTACCCTAGCCTAAACCTAGAGAGGCATAGTAAGAAATAAGTATATCTTACTAATTAGATAGCCTCTATAAATAAGAAGCTAAACTAAGACCCCGCCTTTAAGAAGAAACTAGATAAGTAGATCGTAGTAGATATTACCTCGAACTTTAAGCGGGAAAACTATTAGTAAAATAAGTAGAATTAGCCTCCTAAGGAGCCTAAAGTTATTCCCTCCCGATCGTTAGATCTATTACTAGCTTAAGCATACTTCTCGGCTAATATAGAAGATTACGATCGCTATTATAATAGCGATAAGGAAACCTCCCTTAACGCGTACTTTACTGCCCCTATTAGTATAGCCGACGTCCCCGACGATATCCTACTTTAGGTAGATATTCCTACTACGTTCTAAACCTAATAGCTTCCCCTTTAGAACGCAAAGATCGTCGATAACGCTACGAATACCTACGTTACTAATAACCCTGCCTTCCTCGTAGACTATTAACCTATTAACTACGGAGGCGTAAAGTTTAGAATAGGAGCCGGGCTCTCTACGCCTATAGAGGGATACGGAACGCTTTATATTACGATTAATATAACGCGTAGAGGCGTTCTAACTAAGTAGAAGCTTAAATTCCCTAAAGTTCCGTATATCCCCTTATTCCTAATAACCCTAATAAGTATAAGGGAGATAAAGAAGATAGGGATCTTCTTTAATACGGAATACGACTAGCTTCGAGATAAAAACGGCTATTAGAGCGACCTTATTAATATTTAATAATAGTATATTATTAACGAGAGTCCCCTATACTAGGAGGAATCTCCCCTATAGTCGTTTATTATAAACTCGAGGGAACTGCTCCTACTATAGATCGCGTTAGCTCGCCTCTAGTATAAACGCCTCGGCTATGCGAGCCCTAAGGCTCTCGAGAAGATCTCGAAGGCGTGCCTTAGCAGAGCCCTTAAGAAAGGACTAGCTGAAATTAAGTGCGAAGCGTACGCTATAGTATCCGTAAAACGCATCCCCTCGCGGCGCCCGGCTATAGTAAAGGCGACTCGCCCGTTTAAACGAGTATTAGCTAATTTCTTTAAGTATCCTATTTCCTATAACGGACTATCGAGAGTACTTATTCTTATCTATAATCTAACTAGAATAATTATTATTAGGATCCTTAATAGGCGAAGGGACGCGCTCTAATACCTCTATAATCTCGAACTAATATTATAGAGGTAATACGGACTAGTTATATGCGTCTAGCGACTTAATAACGATACTATACTTAGGAAACTAGTCTCGGAATAGATCGACGACTACGGAATACTTTAAGAAAGGACTTCTCCTTATACTTTAGCCTAAAATCCTAAGGGAGAACGAGTAGGAGGCTTCCTCGCCTACGTTACACGGTCTCTATAGATCTCCTTAAGGCTCCCTAAAGATATATAGCCTGAAGTCCTTATAACTGCGGCTTACTCGATTAACTATATACCCTATAGGCGCTTATAGTAGGAAACCCCCCTAGGTACCCTTAATAAGTAGCTTAATTCGCAGGGTTATAATAAGCCTAAAGCCCCCTTAATAGGGTATATAAAGAGATACGGCTATAGAGCCTATCCTCTAATAACCGATGCCTTAACGGGCTCTAATTAACGAGAGAAATATACCCTAAGAGCGCTAATAGGATACTTTTACGGATACGACTCGACGAATATATACCGTATCTAGATACCCTTAATAAGTCGCGTTATTCGAACGCGCGATATACGATTTAACGAGAATATTATCTATAATCCCCGAGATCTTAAAGAACGAGCGCTCCCCCTAGCTTAGTATAATCGTAAGGTCTAATAGATCGACCTAGGGTACGAAACTAAGTATATTAATAATCCCTTTAACCTTATAGTAGATATAGAAGCTATAGATCTCTCGCTATAGGAAGTAGAACGAAATAGAGCTCTTATAGAGTATATAAGAAGCTTAAGAATAAACCTAATTCGCGGAATCCCTACCTAGGAATTAACGCCTAGAGTAATTACGACGATGCCGACTCCGCGTATAATACTAGATCCGATTCTTCGACCCGAATTAATAATTACCGAATCTAGGAGGGTAAGGACGCATGCAATAACTCCCCTAGTAAGAAACCTACTAAAAGAATATAGTTCTAGTTAATAAAATTATATAAGAAATAATAACGAAATAGAACTAAAAGGAATCTCGTCCGATTTAATATAAGGATATGACTAAGGGTCTGAATCGGGTTCACGGAGAGTCGGTCCGCCGAGCGTACGCAGGTAGGTTGGATATTATTCGTAGACTTAAACTTGCTAAGTTCACTCTTGTGATCTTTGCCTTCTGGATTCGAGAGTACTCGAATCTTGGCTTAGTCAGCGCCCAGCTCTCGCCGACTGCTCGCCGAGGTATAGCCGGGGATCTTCCGGCTTCCAGATGCTCCTTCTTATAACTATTCCCCTTCCCTAAATCGTTAGTCCCTGACGATATAATGGTCCCTTGGTTTCGGGCCTATTGGGAGTCTGTTTCTATTGTTTCCTATTATTGGTTGCGTCCCTGAAATTCTGCTTCCTTTTGCCATTCGGTCGGCGCTTGGTTTGCGATATTTAAGGCGTTGTTTTCCTCCTTCGTTTTCCTGCGTCCCCTCCTATTGATAATGGTCCCCTATTGTTCTAGGTCGGGCAGTTGCCGAGGGTTGGCGGTTGCCTCGTTGGCAGCCGTTAAATTATTAGCAGTTGAATTAGTGGCTATTGAATTATTGGGATGGGTCGTCGCCGTTGTCGTTCTTGCCGCCTCTAGCCTCTTCTATTAGTTCTATAAATAGAGGTCCTCTTCCTCTCTTCTAGTAGTTGGTTTCTTCCTCTAATAATAATAACTAATAACTACTCGCAGAGTCTTTGGCCTCTGCTTTTCAATTAATCTTCTTTAGTTCTTCTATTCCCTCTTAACTAATATGTCCGTTATCCCTGTAGTTGCTCGCCTATTTAAAGGCTTCCGCTATAATAAGGCACGTAGCTAGGGTCGCTATCAGAGCGGCACTCCTTGTATTACTTACCTGACTCAGCTTTACGCTGATCCCGACGTTATTTGCGTCTGCGATGAGAAGAGCCCTAATAAGTATACTATATATTACTTTAAGAAGGCTAAGTGTACTGCTATGAGTTCGCCTTTCCTTCGCCTTACTTTTCCCTTTCTGACTTCCTCCTTCTAGATTCCCTAAGCCGTCCTTGGAGCGGCTTAGACGTACTGGCTTTGGGTTAAGACTTTTGCGCGCACTCAGCGACGCGATCCGAATGCTCTGCGCCCTGTCGCTCGTTTCCGTTTCCTTTATTATCTTTTGGCTTTTAGCTATTCTTGGAACGGTCTCTTTAGCTGGATGCTCGATCCTAGCGGCGTTGGAGCGCTCTCTGGCAATGCGCTCGCCCAGCGTCTAGCTCAGCTCTAGATTAAGGAGGCTGCCTGTAATCGCGAGTGGGCTATGACGGCTTACGAGCTTAATGTGAGTTTTGCTTCCCCTTCCTTCCTTTCGTGTACTGTTCGCTGACTTTTCGTTAGCGTCGCTATGGTGGCGATTATTCTCCCTCGGCTTCTTCTGTCGGCCGTTACTGCGAGGTTGCCCAGCCTTAATACCTTCGCGACCTTCGCCGAGCTAACGCCGTGCTTACGCTCCTGTCCGACCTTAGTAGCGTCGTTTCGACTCCCGTAGATGGTGAGGGGGGTCGTTTAGACTTCCCCTATATAAGTAGCGACTTTTAGGAGGTTACTAACCCCTTAGTGCGTTCTAATAATACTACGCCTATTAACTATAAGTAGTACGTGGGCATGCCGACTATGCGCCGCCCCGGCTAAGCTACTATAGTTATAGGTAGTCGCCCTAGTAGTTCTCTTGGGTCTGGAAATAGTTCGGTTGCCGAGGAGGATAGCGAAGGCTCGCCTATCGGTGTTTACGTCTTTGGCAGTAACTTTCAGGCGTCTGGCAGTGTCGGTGGCACTAGCGGGTTCGGTGGTTTCGACGACTAGTCGGTAATGGTTCGGGTGGTGATCTTCCCCCCTTCGGTAGTCTTATATTCGAGATACGATTAATTATCCTATTTTGCATGCTTTCTTTTTAGCTATTGCATGTACCTAGCGAGTAGTGCGCGACTGTTCTATAGGTGAGGCTCTAGTTCCTAGGTATTATATTCTACTGGCCAGCCTTTCTATTTAACTATAAAGAAGGTTTAGTCCCTATCCTTCTTATAGGCGACGATATCTTCGACCTCCTACTCTTCTTAGTCTTCCTCTAATTCTAGCAGCGTGTCGGCGATGTCTTTGCGCCCTGTCCACGGTTCTAAGAGGGATACCGAAAAGACGTCGTGTATTCTGGAGTACTTTTCAGGGAGCTGTACCCTATAGGCATTCTGCCTAATGCGCTCGACGACTAGTACGCGAATGTATCGCGGGGCTAGTTTCCGTTGTCCTGCTTTGAACTTAAAGTTCCTCGTAGAGAGTCCTACGCAGTCGCCGATAGCAAGCTGTAGCGGTTAGTGCCGCTTATTGTAGTGCTTGGCCTGGCTATCTTTGGCGTGTTGCTAGGTTTCTGCTATGCGTCGCCTGGTCTCGGTAACTTTCGCTAAGCGTTCGCGGACACCTTCGACGATGTTCCTCGTTATTGACGGTACGAATTCGATTACTCGAGGGTGGTATCCTATGAGTGCCTTAAATGGCGATACTCTAATAGTCGCGTTTCTGGCATTATTATGGGCGAACTCTGCCTCTGGGAGTTATACTACCCACGCATTCGGCTTATGCCCGCAGACCTTTCGGAGGTAGGATTCTAGTTCTTAGTTAACCCTCTCTGTCTGCCTATCCGTCTGTGGATGCTAAGCCGTCGATATTCGACGCTTGATCTGCATTTCCTTATAGAAGTCTGCCTAGAATTGGCTCGTAATGAGCTTGTCCCTGTCGCTTAGGATCCCCTCTGGGGTCCTAAACCTGCACTCTATCCTGTCATATAGAATAGCAGCTAACTCTACGGCATTCAGCCGCCGAGTAGTCGGGATGAACTAGCTTATCTTAGTTATACGGTCTACGATAACTAAGATCGTATCGTGGATACGCCCATCGTTCGTCGTACTCTCGGGCAGTCCCGTAACGAAGTCTAAACTAATCTCTTGGAATGGGTGAGATGGCAACGGTAGTGGTTGCAAAAGTCTATATGGCTTGTGCCTCGGGATTCTGGAGCCCTGGCATGCCGGACACTCGGCGATATACGCGCGGACGTCTTCCGTTAGATATCTCTAGTGAAACTTTCGCGTTATTAATTCTGCCGTGCGGTTGGCGCCTAAGTGGCTAACTCGCGGATTATCGTAGTGTGTTCGTAGTAGTTCCTCTCGTAGGGAAGCTTCCTCGGGAATTATAAGTCTCTTTCGATACTATAATGTCCTATTGTTATCTAGGCTGTAACCCGCCTTTGACCCGGCTTTTAATCGCAGAGCTTTCGTAATATCCCGATAGAGGTCGTTAGAGGCCTGCAGTCCTCTTACTATATGTTCTAGGTCTTCGCTTGGCCGCATTAATAGTACCGTTTCGCCCGCTATGAGTTCTCTCACAATAGGGCGTGGGATGAATTAGTCCGGAATTCCAATTTCCCTAGCTACGCTCGAGTCCTCAGAGCCCTCGGGCTCTCCTCGGCTAGCATCCGCGCTCTCCCTGCTCCTTCTTAGATAGCTGGGTGCATCGGCGGTAGTCTTATGCCGTGGACTACTCGTCCTGTAGTTGGCCCTTATGCTAGGTACGTTACTACCCGAGATGGAGGTGTCTCGGTGACTATGGCTCTTCGAGCTCTCGGCCTGTCTCTTCTGGAGACGTGTCTTCACCGTGTGTACGTATGCTTCGCCGGCTACTCCGCGAGCGCTTAGCTTCGCGATCCTTACTTAGAGGTCTTTAGGCAGCTTGTTAACTAGACTTAGCTTCTTTGCTAATATAGGTAGGACGTTATCTATATTAGGGTCGCCCTCTATATAATCTAGTCTCCTAGAGAGTCCGTCTACGGGGTTAGTAGCCCCTAGCCTGTATTAAATCTCAAAGTCGAATACGGTAAGTCTATATACCTATCTAGCGAGGCGTCCGCGAACGTCCCGCGCTAGTACTTATATGACTTTCTTTAATGCCTAGTAGTCTGTTAGTACTACGAGCTTTTGCTAGAGTCCGCCTACGTAGTAGCTCTAGTGCTCTAGGCTCTCGACGATAGTAAGTAACTCTTGCTGTCCTGTACCCTATCGCGTTTCTACGTCGTCTAATTTGCGCGACTAGTAGGCGACGGGATGCTAGCTCGTGCCGTGCTTCTATGAGCAAATCCCGGAGATGGCTTTTGCCGATGCATCCGTTTTAATCCTCGTGTCGAGGCGTGTATTATAATGGCGTAATATGGTCGCCGACTGGAAGGCGAGCTTGAGCTCTTTTAATGCCTGATCTATTTCCTCCCCCTAGGTGAAGTCTCCCGACTTTACACCTTTCTGGCTCCCTTTCAGCGCTACTGTTAGGGGCCTTGCGAGATGGGAATATTTGGGGATAAACTTTCTATAGAAGTTTGCAAATCCCAGGAATACTTAGATATCCTTGAATGTCTTGGGCGTGGGCTATTCGGCGATGGCTCGTACGCGCTCAGCGTCTATCCTGACGCCTTCGTTGCTTACGATAAAGCCTAGGAACTTAGTTTCCTTTTTATAGAACTCGTACTTAGAGAGTTTCGCAAATAGCTCGGTATCCTTTAGCCGCTATAATACGCGTTTCAATGACGCTGTGTATTCCTTGCGTGTCCTTGAGTAGATGAGGATGTTATCTAGGTAGATAATATATTCCGTGTCGAGGAGGTCGGTAAGCGCTCGGTGAATGTACGCTTGGAATGTGGCTAGTGCATTGGTCAGCCCGAATAGCATGACTGTGTACTCGAAGTGTCCGTAACGAGTTCGGAATGTAGTCTTCTACTGGTCGCTCTCCTTGATAGCGATTCTGTAGTATACCTCTCTGAGGTCGATCTTTGAAATCCACTCGGCGCCTGCTAGGCGATCGAGTAGCTCCCTAATTAGTGGGAGTAGGTAGCGGTTTTTAATCGTTACCTCGTTTAGCCCGCAGTAGTCCACGTAGAGGCGAATAGTGCCGTCTTTCTTAGGCATAAATAGGATGGGTGCCCCTGCTAGGCTAGTAGAGTGTTTGATTCTTCCGTTTGCGAGGTTCTCCTCGATATATTCGGCGAGCGTTTATAGCTAGTTAGCCGATAATAGGTATATGCCCTTGTGAGGTGCTATAGCGCCCTCCTGGAGTACGATTTCGTGTACGGCATTACTTAAAAGTAGGAGCTTCTTCGCTAACTGCTCGTCGAAGACGGCTTCGTACTCTTAGAGCTCTTCTAGGACTAATTGTCCTGGCTCTTCGTCTTCGTCGTCTAATATTAGGATTGGCTTCTCTGCCGAAAGGATGCCTATAATATAGCGAACGTATGCCTTTCCGTCTCCTGATATAACCTTATCGATAAAGGATTCCGGGGTTACAATTAAGATTTTATCGTAATACTAGCTGTTCGTTACTGTCTTAATAATAATGCTTTCTAGGCCCATGGACTTCTGTCCTAGTAGTAGTAGGGGTTCGCTGTCTGGTCGGATAATGGCGACGAATGCTCGGCGTACCCTGCGCGGGTAGCCGTATCGGTCCAGGAGAAAGAATATTAGCTAATAGGCCTTCCTGTCTTTAATAGGTGACCTAGCAATACCGATAATGTCTAGTATTTCAAGCTCCGAGGCGGGCTTTAACGCTAGCCGCTCTGCGAAAGCTTCGCTAATGAGGTCTGTCTATGAGTAGGTGTCTATGTCTACTGCTACTTCGACTTCTATGCCCGAATAGATAACGATAGCTCGCCCTTAGGCTATCGGCCTAATAACTACCGATATGAGTTCTAGCGTTACGTGTATCGGGGTCTCCGCAACGCCTACTCGTTTTCCGGAACTTCTCCGATGACTTTACTAGGGACGCGTACTACGCGAACTATCGCCGAATTACCTCGGCCTCCTCGGTAGGAGTTCCCCTTATAGCTATTTCCTCGGTATAATCCCCCTTAATGGGCGCCTCCCTCGTCCTTCTGCGGATAATCTGGGGAGTAGTATGGTCCTCTATACTTATAATATTTAATATAAGGGGGGACTGCCTTGCCTTCGCCGTAAGGGCGGCGGCTTTCTGGCTTCCTGTCTGACCCCCGCTCTCGCTGGCGATAATCGCCCCGGGTGTACGGCTTATCGCCGTCCCGTCTGCGCCTGTCTGGCACGCGTCTGCTATTATGGTCTCTCTTCTAGTAGCCTCTTCGGGTTACCTCCTAGAGTCTTTCCGCGTACTCTGCAATCTCCCGAGCCTCGACTCGTAGGATATCTTGCTTCTACGCCTCGTCTTTCAGTTCCTTAGTAAGGCCCCTGAAGAATGCGAATACTTAGGCTTCCCCTGTCGAGGGTTCGCCGATAGTGCGGTGGAGCCCCTCCTATTCCTGATAATACTTTATTAGCCCTTAGTCGTCTTTCTGACGATACCTAGCGATAGCTTCCCGAAGGTTCTATTTCTGGAGGGCTAGTGCTAGATGTTATTGTCGTATGAATATAATAAAGTCTTCCCAGGTGACCTCGGTAGTCTGTCCTGACTCTGGAGTTCTTTCGGCGAGGCCTTTGCGATGGGAGCGCTAGGATTCCTATAGCGTCCTTCCGAGCTATCCTCTAGCCCACTGGATTCGCTGTGCGGCACTCGCTTCTGGTCGTTGTACCTCGTGGACCTCTTGGATCTCGTCCAGCTAGTCTTCTCGTTCTCGCGTAGTCGCATTCTCGTCGAGTCTGCCGACGTTATACGCCGGTGCTTTCTCGTCGCGTCGCCGAATGTGTGGCCTTTCTTCGACGACTATTCTAGCTAATCTCTGGGTCTGCTCCTGGAACTGCTTTAGGATGTTGAGTATGAGGGTATTATTAACCTCGTCGGCTCGGGCTCTCCGGGGAGAGTCATCCCCCTGACTGCTTCTGCGACTTGTCGTCGAGCGGTCGCGGCTATCGTATCTGTCTCGGTACGTCGATTGTGTTTCGCTCGTAGTATCGGCAGGTGACCTAGATCGGCCCCTGGATCCTCGCCGAGCGGTCGGCCGGCTGCTGCTTCGTGACCGATGACGCGTCGTGCGTCGTGACTCTTGTTGAACGAGTTGTTCGATGTCCGCCTGGACGCCGAGGGGAGAGCGAGCGGAGTGCGCGTCTGCTCTGTCCTCCTGGTCTGGCATCTCTGTGTCTTGTTCTCGGAGTTCCGCGTCCTCTTGCTAGAGGTCGACGGTCTCTTGGCGGGTGCTACGCGTAACTCGGTTCGACATCTCGTGTTGCCAATTCTCCTGGAGCAGGGTAGAAGTTTAAGAATTGTAAGGATATGACTAAGGGTCTGAATCGGGTTCACGGAGAGTCGGTCCGCCGAGCGTACGCAGGTAGGTTGGATATTATTCGTAGACTTAAACTTGCTAAGTTCACTCTTGTGATCTTTGCCTTCTGGATTCGAGAGTACTCGAATCTTGGCTTAGTCAGCGCCCAGCTCTCGCCGACTGCTCGCCGAGGTATAGCCGGGGATCTTCCGGCTTCCAGATGCTCCTTCTTACATTTAATAGAATAACCCTCGTAGGCGTATTTACCCTAATTCTAAGTAGATACTAAAAACGTTAGCCTCGCGCGTAGCCCTGCGCCCGCGCCTACGATAGTTATACCCTTATAATCTCCTCTAGCGATTACCTCTCGGAGGGTAAGGCCTCCGCGCCTACCGCCTCCAGAGCCCTTACGCCGATCTACCCGTATAGTAAAACCTACGGATCGATCCCTTAAATCGCAGTAATAAAAGCGCTAGAGGAATCGCCCCCCCGCAGCTCTCTTCGCCTACGATACCCTTATAGAGCTAACTTAACGCGATACTCTCCTTTAAGCCCTAATTACTATGTCTGCGCCCTGATACTACCGAGATCGCCTGCCTATAGAGCCGAATAACTAGGTAGAAGCGATAGCCTCGATCTTTAGCGCAGAATAGAAGAAAGTAGCTAAAACGGAGTACTCTAGGCTCCTTAAGAAGACCTACGTAGAAGTAGATAACTTAAGGATACCTTAAGGAATACGAGTAATCCTAGTTTAGTAGGTTTTTAAGTATAAATACGATTAAGAAGGCTTCCTATTATTATTTAAAGCTCGTCTCTACGTACGAGGCGATCTTTAACCCCTTAATAACCTAGATACCTACGCCTCTACCCTAGCGGCGAGGTCCCTCCGTACCCTTATAGCTATTATAGCTCGATTCGACCTAGAGACTTATTAACTTAACGTAGTTAGCGCCTTTACCTATAGCCTTATTAACGAGATAGTATATATCCGCTATCCTAACGGCTTTAAGCCCCCGAGAGGAGGTAAATCGCTACTACTACTTCGAGCTCTCTATAGTCTCTACCGCTCTCCGTACTTATAGTAAAAGAGCCTTATAAAAGCCCTTACCGACTTCGGCCTAAAGCCCCTCCCTAAAGACGACTATATCTTTACTAACGATATTCTCCTTATCTTCTTCTTCGTCGACGATATCGTTCTAATTAACCGTAAGGCTAATAACGCTACTACTAACGCTCTAAAGCGCCGCCTATTTAAGCGCTTTACGATAAAGGATATAGGAGAACTAACGTAGTTCCTAGGGATTCGTATTATTAGAGACCGACTACGCCGGAAACTATAGCTCTACTTTAATAGCTATATTACTAAGGTCGCCTCTAGCTTCCCCCCGAAGTTAGGCATTACGCCTGCGACGCCTCTCCCTTACCCTAATAAGATAGTAATTAACCTAGGGTATGCCTCTACTACGGAAATCTATCTATACTAGCGAAAGATAGGATTAATTAACTATATAATAGTTATCGCCCGCCCTAACGTAGCGAGAGCCGCGTCCCGACTTTTAGAGTTTATAACTAATCTATCCGCGGAGCACTACCGTACCGCAGACCGCTATATCGCCTACTTAAATAATACTAAGTATCTCTCGATCGAGTTTAATGCTAATAGCCCTCGGGTCGAATCCCTATTCTACGTAGCGTCTAATATAGCGTTTATAGACGACCCCGGTACTAGATATAGCTCTTAAGGATACGCGGTAATACTATTTAACGGCCCTATCGAATAGAAGGCTAATAAGTAGCGATTTATCGTTACCTCGAGTATAGAAGCAGAACTTATAGCAATAATAGCGGCTACTAAGCTCTTCTTAGCTACTACTAGGCTTTTTAAGTAATTACGCCTTATAGACGGTTAGAGACTAATACTCTTATATAATAATAAGTAGACCCTCTACCTCCTAAGTAGTAAACGCCCTTAGTTAACGTCTCGCCTAAAGCACGTCGATATCTAGTACCTATAGGTTCGATAGATCTATTAATAGAAACGCGTCGACTTTAAGTAGATTAGTATAAATAATATAGTCGCTAACGGCCTTACTAAATTACTACTAAAGGCTAAGCATCTCGCCTTTTTAGATTAACTTAGGCTCGTAAAATACTACGACCCTAACGGATCTATATAAGGAGACCCCTCCGATCGATCTCTCGGAAGGACTAACGTAGTTATATAAGATCCGCCGATATAGCCTAACGGTTATCGCTGCGCACCTCTTATATCTATATAAGCCCTTCCGCTTTTAATAGATCGAGGGATTAATTCCCGTACCCTACGCTCTTTTTATAGTTTTACGCTTCTATATATTAGAACTAACTATCCGTTACCTATTTCCTTCCGTATCGTTAATTCTAAGAGGGTATATCGAATACTGCCCCAATAGAATTATCAGAAAGCATAGACCAGAGGTCCTAGAGAGACTAATTAGCAGGTAGTCCCTATAGAAACGGGCCCACAGGTACTTCCGAGAGATGTACCCCAGTGTCACCTATATAAACCCCCTCAGGCCAATCCGACCTGCAGATAGCTAGTTCTATATGCAATTAACATACTATATTTAGTCCCCGATATCGCGATCTTGGCCGAGTCTGACACTTACCCTGGCGTATGCTTTCTTTTTTTCAGTGTGTTCGAGATGCTGGATGCAAATTGTAATCAAGTTGTGAATGACTTCTTCTGTACCTGTATGGATGGAGGCTTGAAGGAGACTTTCAACTTTCGTCCGCGTCACAGCCCCTCAATCCACAGCATTGCCTGCCAGACGGCCCAGCTCCATACGCCGCATCCCAAGGTACATGGGTACCTAGAAACATGCACCTTGTTTGTCCAATGCCTCACCGAGGGGGGTCCACCGAGATCTGCTTCTGCTTGACCTCGGGGAATCGGTAGCAGTCGACAGGCCATGACCCCACTAGTACCCGCTGAAAACCGAGCCCGCTGAACGTCATCAGCGCTCTGTTCCCAAGACTCGGCTTTTCTTGAGAGCTCCTCCCCTGATCATCTCGCCTTCTTTCCTCCATCAATTGATCCTGCCCAATCTCCCTTCACACGCTCAAGATGCCTCCTCGTCTTTCAATTCGCGTCTCCCTGCGTGCTGCCCAAGCGGCGCGCTTTTACTCAACCGCCACAGCTGCCGATTCGGCCGCGCCGCTCATAACCGTCACACACCTCCCGGCACCCGGCTCGGGCCACATTCGCCTGCTCGAGCTCAACAGACCGTCCGCCCGGAACGCCATCTCCAAGGCCCTGCTCGCCCAGCTGCGCGCCGAGATTGACGATATCCGCGCTCAGTACGACGAGGCTGGCAATGAGCTGCCTCCGCGCAAGGCCTTTGGCGGTGCTGCTGGCGTCGACACCAAGGGTCCCACGCGCGCCGTCATTCTTGCGAGCGCCGTTGACACGAGCTTCTGCGCCGGCGCCGACCTGAAGGAGCGAAGAGGCTTCACCCAGGAGGAGTCAGTCCCTCTTTACTTTGCATCTGAAAACCCACCAAAACCAGGCCCAGCTAACATGACCATGCCAGGACCAACGAGTTCCTCACCAACCTCCGCGCAACATTCACCTCCCTCTCCTCCCTCCCCGTCCCCACCATCTCAGCCATCTCCTCCGTCGCCCTCGGCGGCGGCCTCGAGCTAGCCCTCTCAACCAGCATGCGCGTCCTCTCCTCAAACGCCATCGTCGGCCTCCCCGAAACCCGCCTCGCGATCCTCCCCGGCGCAGGCGGCACCCACCGTCTCCCCGCCCTGATCGGCCTCTCGCGCGCCCGCGACCTGATCCTCACGGGCCGCCGCGTCTCCGCGCCCGAAGCCTACTTCCTCGGCATCGCCGACCGGCTCGTCGAGATCCCCTTCCCCGAGGACAAGGACGTGCCGGGCCACAAGGAGGGGGAGAAGCCCGCCGACGGCGCCAAGGAGAAGCTCATGCTGACCGCGGCCAGGCGGGGGGTTCTCAGCGAGGCGGTCAGGGTCGCGTCGGAGATTTGCGAGGGCGGGCCGATCGCTGTCAGGGCGGCGCTGCAGGCTGTGGGCTGGGCGAGGGAGGAGGTTGAGAATAAGATGTATGAGAGGGTTGTTGCTACGGAGGATAGGAATGAGGCGTTGAAGGCGTTCCAGGAGAAGAGGAAGCCTGTGTTCAAGGGGCAGTAATGGGTTGTTAGATGGCTGCAGGTTGTACATATCGACCAATGCAGGTACCTTAGTTGGAATGTCTAGCTGCCATGATGAAGAAACCTGTTACATTGGAGCCTCATGTTTGAGCATATGATTCGAGCTCGAAACGGCGAACTTGACTTTGCCGAAGCTTCTTGCATGAATCGAGGGTAGCTATCTCATTCACTGATGTAATTTTTAACCGAGGTATACCTGTACTGACATCTGGTGGATCAGGCGGACGTGAGCACAGCATGTAGAAGCAGTCTCTCTTAGAAGGCGCTTAGATAAAGACTTGGTTGTGTGTCGCCTTAAGGCTTCGTTTCACCCCTCCCAGCCAGCTAACATGTCATTCAAGATGCCTGAGCCAAACGTCCGATGTCGAATCGAAATCATCACTAGGCTTAATCCAGAGCTTCAAAACAAGCATCCAGAGAATCCAGGCCTAACCATGTTGTGATCTACATCCACAAAAGTACAAGCCCTGGAGCCATACCACCAAAGAGGCCACATGTCGTCATTCCTACATCGACGCCAGTCGACCACTCATCACCGATTCCCCGAACGGCTGGCCCGTTGTCCGGCCGGCACAGGTCTCGGACTCTCGCCAAATTTCTCCCAACCCTGACTGGTCGGAGGTTATTGCCCGCCAGCAGCCTGGAAACGTCATCGAGATGGGCAGCTCCAGTGGAGAGCAAGGGGAGAATGAACGGGCTGGGGCAGGTGAATCACGGGCTTCAGAGGTTCGATCCAGTTGGGCTCGGCCCCCCGCTAGTGCCACCCAAGTAGAGCTTCAGATGACATCACTACGGCTTCATCCCATCCCAACACCTATTTACAGACCATCTGCTTCGCTACTGAAACGACTTTTGTTCCCCAACACTTCTCAGCCTCATCAGATCCAAACGCTTTAATTGTCGTCCATCCTCCAACCAAACCCAAGCACTCTCAACTTCGAGACAACCTCCCACACAACAACACAACACCACAACCATCACAATGTCGTTCCTCATCGAGACCATCACCCGCCGCACTGCCGCCCTCCCCATCACCCGTGCCGCAACCATTGCCGCGCCGCGCACATTCACCACCACCCCCTTCGCCTCAAAGTCCGCGACCGAGACCGTCAAGGATGGCCTGAAGACCGTCGACCGCGCCGTGAGCGACAAGCTCGTCGATGGCATCAACGCCGGATGTACGTCATGCCCCCTCTTGCCCAAACAAACTTCCGAATTCTCATACTGACCAAACGCAGCCAACGCCGCGCAAAAAGTAAAAGCCACTACCGACGACGTCACTTCCAAGTCGGCCGCTGAGCTCCGCGGCGAGGCCGTCGGCAAGGCTGAGGAGCTGAAGGGCCAGGCCAAGGGCGCTGCGCATGAGGCCGCTGGCAAGGCTCAGGGTACCGCTGAGCAGGTCAAGAAGAACCTGTAAACGTGCGACTCTTCGAAAGCTAGAGATGGAGAGGAAGGTTCCGTGGCAGGGGCCACTTTGTAAACCTGTACATTACTACAGCTGCATGATTGCATGACAGGGGCGTTTACTTCAATGACATGTATCACCATCACATTTTGATCCTTGTTCATCACCGTGACGACTTCCTGTCGTCTTATCACCGATCACAGACCAGATCAGCTGGCAAACTTATACCCGACAAGTGCAATGTACCGACGTTCCACCTCCCCGCGCAGTCCGAGTCCCCCATCTCAAAAAGAGGCAGATATCAGGACTCCCCACGCGCCGGGAGAGCAAATGGTCAAATCTGCGGCCGAAGCCCCAAACCCCCCTTTGCCCCCTCCCGTAAAACTTCCCTGCCAATGACGAAGGTGCCCCGTGAGGCCCCCTCGTCTGGAAAACGTCGGCATTGGCGAGACGTTCCCTCCAGTCCACACCTCGCGGTCACGACCAAGAGGGAAGGCGTCAAGCTGTTTGATATACCGCTCGGAATACAGAGCTTGGTCAAGGATGAATCTCGCCTTGTGCTCCACCAAGCCGTGCGGATGACTCGAAAGTCGGACATATTCACGAAGCTCCGATTCAAGGGTCATCACTGTTGTCGACATGTGTTGCTGAGGGGCGGCCCGTCCGCCCGTGGGTATCGTACATTGATTTTGCATCTATCTTGTCAGCTCGTCTTACTTCCCCGTCATGATGGATGCCATCTCCGCGACTTCAGGTGAATTGATCTTCGAAGAAGACCTTCTTTCGCCCGCTGCCCCTGTCGTCGTCCAAGTTGTCGAGGGCGCGGTCAATCTCCATGATATCCAACAACTCCGCCTCGACATCACGCTCGACGTCATCCTCCATATCGGCCGCCGCGTCGAGGTTGAACCCAAAGCCCGACCTCGGTCGTCCCATGGGCAGCGTAAAATCGTGGGTCGGGTCGTCTTCGAACGTGCTGCTCTCGCGTCCATTCGGCGGCGGCCCACGAATACTCCTCTTCTTGCCGATGTTGAGGTTGAAAGACACATTGCGAGTCTGGTTGGGTCGAGGGTGTACGATGATGGCGTCGGCGGGCTCCGATTTGCCCCTCTCGCTGAATAGGCGCCGATTTGTCGGGACGATACCACCGAGCTTGGTGCCCGCGCCCTCCTCAGACTCCCGGACAATGACCACACGACTTTCGCCCCGGACGAGCACCTCAATTCGTAGGCCTCCGTCGTTTTCTTGCAGCTTCTCAAAGTTGACCGCAGCGCTCACACCACAGCAACGCTCACCGAGCAGACCAGTCGCCAGGTCTTGTAGTCGGACCATTCTGGTCGGCGTCGTGCCACTGAACAGGTTCACACCCCCGCCCGAGCTCCGCCGCAGTTGCGCATCCCAGAATCGGGAAACGGCAGGAATGACGGATACATTGTCGAGGCCTCCAATCCAGAGCACAACGCTCTCGTCGCCAGATTGCGAGCCCCTAGCAGGCAGCGGTATTACCGTGACGCCGCCCTTCATGCCGGCGAGCTTCTCCGGCGTCGTAACAGCGTTGAGTGAGGCAGCGGCATCGCGGCGGCTGTGCGGCGTCAGCGGGACAAAGTCACCACTGGGCCGAGCCCCGTTGACGGCGTTACGAAGCGGACTCGTGCCCTCGATCTGGCCGGATACGCTAAAGGCAGTGAGCGCAGCGCCTTGGATGCCCGAACTTTGCTTGCCCAGGAGGGTCGAGCCGAGCGGACTGGCGCCCTCTACATCCCAAATCCCCCACGACCCATCAGCTAGCAGAGCCAAGACTGCGCGGCCGTGCGATATCCATGCAGCATCGAGGATTGGTTTTCGTGTGGCTGTGGGTCGAGCAAAGGGTTGGTACAAGGACAGGAGCCAGGAGCCCTTGCTAGGGAACTGGCCGATGGACTGGTCGTCGGGCGGCAGAGAAGCTACTGCGTAGTCGAAGATCCGAGCCGCCCGAGAGCCTGCGATGACCAGCAATTGTGACGTATTTGTAGGGTTGAAGGAGATAGCAGTCAGAGGAGCAGGGAGATACTCAGTCTGGAATGGTCTCGCCCGGCTCTTGTCTCCCCCTTCTGCCTTGATGTCTAGCGGCACATCCCAGAGGCGTAGCACGCCTGAGGCTTCCTTGTTGTGTGACGCCACAACGAGACGGTTCTTAGGTGTGGAGAGCGAGGAGCCCGCCTGTTCGCGTATCCGGTCGCTGGTGCTTGAGCTCTTGGCGGGTTTGGCCAGAGACAATGCGATTCCGTCGCTGTGTTTAGTCTGCCCGGTCAAGACGATCACAGTGTCTCCCCACTGTCCAGTACCCGCCGTGGCCGCCAACAAGCTTGATCTCAGCTCGGGTCGCGCTTTGCTCTCAGGGCTGGGAGGTGTGAGAGGCAGTGACAAAATGTATACGTCAGAGTTGGAGCAAGAGACCGCGAACACCATCTTGTCTTTCAACGTCTCAGCTGCTGCAGCAGCCGCATCTTCGGCGGTACAAGGTGTAATCGGCAGCACGGCAATCTGAAGTGCAGGAGCTCCGAAGGATAAGTCCAGCGTTTGAATGATGCCCGGGTAAGGCTCGTCCTCCACGGCGTCCTCGAATTCGGGCTTGTCTGTGTATGGCGCAGAGGCTTGCTTCTTTGGGGGTGGTGCGTCCTCTTCGTCGCTGTCGATCAGCATCACCACATCGGCGAACGAAGCCGCATTGCCGTTTGCCTTGATGGGAGGAGGGGCCTGTGTCGCCTTATTTGCTGCCTTGAACCTCCTGCCACCGCGCCATGCGATGGTGATGCCATT
Organism: Verticillium nubilum; assembly: GCA_002851675.1. Classification (NCBI taxonomy): domain Eukaryota; kingdom Fungi; phylum Ascomycota; class Sordariomycetes; order Glomerellales; family Plectosphaerellaceae; genus Verticillium; species Verticillium nubilum. Next base: position 430,394 of record NMXI01000022.1, read on the forward strand.
GCCGTGTGCGTAGATAAGGATGGTAGCGCCTTGGGGAGAAAGGACGGGGTATGTTTTGACGTCGTGTATACGTTTGGCGAGGTTGTACCTACGAAGGCGAGTCAGTCACAAGGTGTTGGTATTAGTTCGATATCAACATACGTGTACTGTGTGTTTTGTGACGTTCGACGGACCCGGGGTTTCGGCTGGGAAGCCATGCTGGCGGGCTGGTGGCTTTGCTTCGCGATAAAGTCTGCAAGGGACAACGACCACGACGTGCTGAGGCGAAGACGAAAGCGCGGGTACGCACACTCAACCCTGGGAAAGGGTCGCTGTATCGAGTTGTCTTGGAATTCGGACGGCTGAAGGTCTCGCTTAAGAATGAAAGGGTTGGTGGCGATGGAAATGGCAGGATTGGGTGGCTGTGGTTTGGATGAGGCTACAAAAACTGAACGCGACAAGCATCGCGAACACAGGAAATCCAAAGTGGAGCTAGAACAGCTGCAAAGGGCCCGTGCGCTGGTTCTGTTGTTGCCCGTCAGGCACACCCAACCTGCTGGAAGGAGCTCTCCTACTGGCAGGGTAGTTGCAGCTCGAGCGGCCTTACCTGAAGTTGTAGCTGTCGGCTTGGGTGCGCTCGATATACGGTTTCCTCGTCCTTCCGTCTGCCACCTTTTTGTTTCCTGGCACTGGATCTTCGACGTCCACGGAAAGGACTGGATCATTCATAGTCCTTATAGAACCCACAGGCGCCGTCTTTCCCCTGGTTTCTTCCAGGTGCCACGATCTGAGGTGCTTCGATTCGACGTTCCACACCACTATTTGATCACTCACCGCCATCTTTCGACCTGACCATCAAGGAGGATACACCGGCCTGTCCGGAAAATTCACTGCTCAGCCTGATTTCAACGCAAGACCGACCGAGTTGGTGAGACACCTGCGATCACCATGCTTGTCCCCTCAGTCGCGAGCGCTACGACGCAGTTCTACCCCATTGGGAACACACCAGCCATCAACCTCACCCGTGACATTCCTGAGGGCCGAGATGCCAACATCCTCCTCCTCGGTTGCGGCGATGTGCGAAACATCCTTTTCACGGCCTACATGCAGGAAACATTACGTATGTTGATGTTCGTTGGCAACTATCGAATCAATCTAATAAAATGCAGCTCCTCGAAAGCTAGATATCACCTGCTGTGACATCGAACAGAGCATTTTAGGTAGGCCCCAACTTATCATCAGCGGCTCAAGAGCCACTGTCTAACCGACTTGCAGCCCGCAACATTGTTCTGCTTTCCTTCGTCATCGATGATGCCGACGCTCTTGACAGCAACTCACTTTGGAACATGTACTACCATCTCTACCTCGATGATTCGGACGCCAAGACTCTGTTCGCACAAGTCAAGAAACTAGTCGAAGCCTCCAAAAGCATGGGAAATTGGGAGTCAAGCACCTACGGCAAAGCCTTGCCCTTCAGCGACAAGGACTCTTTTGATGATGTTCGCGCGGTCTGGCTCAAGTACGTAGCTCCTTCAACAGATGCCGGCCCTGGCCAAGCTACCGCTTTAAAAAGTCACCTTAAGCGCTCCGTCCAAATCGGGTCGCTGCGGTTCAATACAAAAGACGGAGAACCGCTCTCCATCGCTACGGGCGTGCGCTCTGCTGCGCCCGTCTTGATGTCGGCTAACGCTGATGTCGTTGAAGAAAATCGACACTTTTGGGCACATGGAACGACAGGTGCTGCCGCAGCATCCGTTCCCAACCCTCTGATTGCAGCCTCGCTCTCTGAGCACACAACCCTTCACTATGGTACCGATCCTATCTTGGGCTTCCACCTTGCAGCGGGATTTGCACCTCTGGCCGAGGCGTCACCCCTGCGACCCGAGTCTAGCGGTGAAAAGTTCCAGGCGGTAGCCATAGCCAAGGCTCAATTCAACGCCTGGCTCGTTGCCTGCAGTAGTCTGTTCAAGGCGCAATGCCTAATCATGAGATCTTCTTCTGCGGACGCCTTCGCATTTTGCAATGCTTTACAGCACCAGGGTGCATCGTCGGGTTGGTATAGACGACAATTGGATTCCCGTGTGCTTAAACTGACTCTCGACTCCACGGTGCCAAGAGTATTCGATGCCATTGATACATCCAACCTAGCTGATCATTTTGGTACGCTTAACTTGTTGGTGTCCCTCCTGCCGCTTCTAGCTTTACAGCCGTGGGCGACGTTGTCGACAGAAATGCTATTGAAAGGTTCGGGCTCTTCCGACAAGGAGGTCATGGACAGCTTACTTTGCGGTCACGCGCCTACCATCTCACTCCTCCTCGGCATCAGCCCAGTCGAGTATTGGACCAATGCCACAGCCGTCTCGAAGCTACACGAGATAATCATTGGATTGAGCACATCCTCTGGGCCCAATGCAGCTCAGATTCACAGCCGTATCGGCTGGAAACACAACTGCAGCCTGTCTGGCAACCGTAGCCACATTGGGGTCGAGATTGGACCTCGGGAACTCGCAACAATTATCTTCCAAATGTATCTGAAGATGTTTGAACATGAGAATCCGATGGCACTGCTCTCGTCATCTAGAACTGACAGCCCACTGTCCATCTTGGCCTCTGGCTACGCCCACTTCCACCGCGGCAGCTTCATGGCTCTGCTCAAGCTCCTTGAGAAATCAACATCGGTCACTAACATGAGAAAGACATGTGTCGAACTTGATGAGATGATATCAAGAGACCAAACACTTGCATTCTCCGGCAACCAGGCCCAGGAGATGGGGGCACTCTTCCACATGCACAACCTATACACCCCGGACTGGCTCCGCAGCGAAGTTCAATACGACCCATCGAAGGGAGGCTTTAACGCCTGGAGCAAGATCCCCGAAGTTCTGGCTATCACGCTCGTAGTTCCACGCACAAAGGTGCAACGGCTGTACACAATTTCGCCCCAGTCTAAGATAGCCGCGCCGACATTTATAGGATCATTGAGGTCCAGTCCCACCGCCGCCAGCCAGTGGCACAACATCTTCGGCGACGTTCACCTGGCCTTTGGAACCGTCAGCACGTCCGGGCCCACGACAGACGCTTCTTTCGCTGTACACCTGAGGGAGGATGAGGATGGGTGGTCCGGCAACACGCCGCTGGTTGTGTCATTCTACGTCCCGGCCGCTGCGCTCCAAGCTGAACACAAGTCGGCCCTGATTGGCCTCGACGTTCAAACCACACCCCAGAGCTTGGCTATATATCGTCATGCTCTCGGTCCGCAAATGCAGGTCTACCAGGCACGACTAGATGATGCGGAGCATGTCTACGTCACAAGATATCTACCTGGTCACAAGAGATACCCGACGTACTGTGCAGCTGCAAGCAACCTCAGCGCTGCGCACATCACGACCGCTGCTCAAGGCCAACAACGATTCATGGTGGAAGGTGGATCAAGTGGCAAGATTACGACCGTAGTCGGCCGCCTCAGCCAGCTTCCTAAGGAAGCCGATGCTCTTCTCAAGAACAAGGCTGTTGTCAAACTGCGACAAACTTCGCCCTTTACCCTCGACTTTGTTTTTGACGGCACAAGTGTGGCTCCGTCCATTACGTTTCCAGTCCCTGTCGACTCACGGCATGGAAAGATTCGAGTCGCCCGACAGTCAGGCTATGTCGAAGCCGTCGTGTCTGTCGCTGACCCTGTCTCGTCACCGATCCTAGCAGATTTCGTCTTCCCAACGGTGCCCGCCTCAGACGAAGAGTTGAACTGGTTCATTCCAGCCACACTCAATATCCCTCATCTTTCCCTCGACCGACTGCCAATTTTGGATCTCTCGAATAAGGACTCGCTCGGATGGCTTACTTCTCTGACGTCTGCCCAGTTCTCTCTCTCAGAGGCGCGGACCCGCGAGGCTGCCAATAACGACGACACTATCTCCACCTCGGCTCGTGTCAATTTCAAGGAGTCGCTTTTCACCATATTCATGATCGCCTCCGGCCTTCAGGGGGGTCAGTCCGGTTTATTCGCCATCGACCACCCCGACCGCGGCGGAATACACATGCTCCTCTTCATCTCTGCCTTCCGTCTCGACGGCGCCTCTTCCTCGATCGTCCTTGATGCCGCCATCCTTCCCATGACCATGTCTATCATTACCTCTGGGGAAATTGGGGATTTCCTCATGTCGATACGTCAACTGGAGATCTGTTCCATCACCGTCGACGATGACGAACTCATCTTGTGGAAAAGAGCGCTGCCTGCACTGGCCGAGCGAGCCCGCAACTGGTCCCACAAAAAGTCCTGTGAATACGCCACGACAAAGAATATTCCACTATCCATTGAGCCCGGCGAACCCGTGCTATGTTCCTGTGGTGCCGGAAAACTACCGGAAGACTTTGTTGGCGTGCCATATTGGGATCAGTGCTCGAAGTATGCGACACGCATCGCCATCAGCCCAACCTTTGCCGTGCCGTTCGTGGAAGCAGTCTTCGACGTTGACGGATTCCAGAAGATGGCAAAAAATCCGGGCGCCGCTACCAAAGAACGTTGCAGCCACTGTCGCGCAACCACAGCCAAAGGGTCGGACGGGCCGCTCAAAAAGTGCTCACGGTGCCAGACGGCGAAGTATTGCAGCGCGGAGTGTCAGAAGAAGGACTGGCGTGTTCATCGAGGGGAATGTACACCCAACTTGCAGTAGTTAGTGGTATGCCCTGCTTGCAGGTATGTCGACAGGGAATGAAGACCCTGCGTGATGCTGCACCACGGCCTTGAATAATGAGACATGACGGCGTCACCTTCGCTCAGAAACGCTGCAAACGAAACAGCATGAAGCATGAGGCATCACAGGTACGAGGTGAACTATCTAGTGAACTTTATGAGAGAGATGTCCAAGATGTCCATGCAGACTTACGGCTCAGGATGTCGTCAGAACGAGATATCTATCCCGTCTTAGATCGATGTCCGCGCTGTCTGAGGCGGAAGACGCTCCGGGGATGGTTGTCGTCACTCCAAGACAGAGCCAGAGCCGACTAGGACAATCTTCCCCGTTCAGCCTTTACTTGCTACCGCAGCTATGCGTTTTCCAACACTTCACCGCCGGCCGGCTGGGTCTTAACTCCATCTCCGCGACAAGATCAAACATGAACTCAATATCCAGAAAAGCAAGGACTCTTCGACCCCTCCCGTACAGCGAGCAACCCAAACGTCATACCCCATGATCAATGCAACCTTCTCCCACGGCAGCATCAGAACCCGCACCGCAACCCCTCGCACAAAGCCTGCAATCCAAGTATCATTCTCAGCACAGCCTCTATTCATCATCAACCGCTGAATACCCTCCTTACTCACCGTTCTAGCGGAACCACCGAACGGCGCCCAAACGGCGGTCCCAAAACCCCCCGCGGAGCCGATCGGCAGCAGAAAACACAAAACCAAGCCAAGTGATCGTCAGGGGCCTTCCCTAAATCGACGAACACTCACCAAACCCAAACGGCCCAACGTCTTTTATCCCGCTGCTTCCCCCCCAGTTTCTCCTCCCTCCCTGTCCTGGTGACCCAGACAGCTGGCAGAAACAAAGGACCTCCCGCCCCCTCTCTTCTTCTCCCCACCAGCAACCGGGCAGGGACGGCACTTGGCGTCTGAGGCCTTCGGCTCGTTTCCCCGCGAACCCACACGGCCCTCTTGGGTGCTTGGTCGTGAGTGTTGGTCATCACCGAGCCGTGCGTGTTCGGGAAGGGCTCCTGTGATGGTTTTGCATGGAGTGTCTTTCGACTGGAAAAACGAATTCAGGAGAGCGATCTGTTGTCCTCTCCGCCAAGCCGGAACTTGTATGCATCGTGAATAATGCCTCGAAATTACCAGCGTTGCATGAGCTAAATAGAGAATCTCACATCAGATTCATCAAAGCACATCCAGCCCAGTTGACAGCATTTCTGATCACTTGTGTGCTCGATTACTATGCATAGCCCTACGTAAACCGAGCTAGCCATACGCCTGCCAGCGCGAACCCAACAGCACAGCATCCAACGCGGGCCAGCCTACCCCGGACGCTGGGGCATATCCGTCTCCAATTCCAGAGGCCCGGTACGCCATCCCTCCGATTGAGACCACGAATACCGCAGCATCTATGGCTCGGCTGGTGGGATGCGGCAGGCCCCCCTAGCTGTACACGCCGCGAGACTCCCTCAGCCGTCTTTGCTGAAGAGCTCCTTCTCCGCCACTGATCCATCCGAAAATCGTAAAACAGGTATATGTAGGTATGTAGGGAGTCGGTCCAGCGACCACCCACCTCAGTTCATGTACAAAGGTTGTCTTTGTCTGTGGACCAGAAGCGGTGGTCGCTCGTGCCGTGTCGCTGATTGGGGGGAGTGATGGGTGTCTTGAGACACCCGGGATACCTCTGAAGGTCTAAAAAAGAAGAAAGGGCTGTAGTTGGAAAAATGGAAGGAGTGAATGGCGTAGATGTATGCTCGTTTGCCGATGGTTTGGTAGCTGGTGGTGATGATGCGTTTTCGAAACTGGTATTCCAACTCGCAAATGATCCTCCGTCATAAACCCCGAGCTGATAGATATCCCTGCACCGTGACAAGACAGACGAGACGAGGAAATTTCAACAAATCAACACCTAGCTCGTATCGCCTTAGCGATCAAGCCGCCCAAAGTAAGCCAACAAGAGGAACATCAGAAAACGCCTAGAATGCCGAGGAAAAGGAGTGTATTTTGGGTGAGGTGGTTAAGGGCAGAGGTCGTTCGTCGTGATTGGCATGTTGCTCTCATGCGTTGGTTACCTGGCAATGTCAGCTGGTCTGTTAGAACTGAAGGAGAAAATTCAACATACTCGAAGGATCTTGCGCGAGTAGTCTTGGTTGTCGGCAATGCTGCCGTCGCTCATTCGGCGGTGGGCGAAGCCGGGGTCCATGCGAGAATCCGTCATGGAGATGCCACCGCTGCTGCCGGGAGGCTTTGCGCCAGCGATGAAAGAGTTTACCGCGGCGTTGCGGCGGTGTTCTTCCTCGATCTCCGAGTTGCGCTTCTTACGCATCCACCAGAAGATGCCGCCAGCAATAGCAGCGATGGCAACAACACCGACCACGACGCCAGCAATGATGCCACCAATGGAGGGGCCTCCACTTCCACCATCGTTGTCGTCCTCTGATGGGGCATTCGTGGCAGAAGCGCCTGCAGTCTGACCTGCCCCCGTGGAGGATGGCGTGCTCAAATCCTCTGTTGTTGTTGGGGTCGACTTCGCAGATGTCGTGGTCTCTTCTGGCTCCGAGTTGACGACGGCCACATCGATGCCTGAGTTGAAAATATCGTAGAAAGTTCCGCCCTTGATACCACCGCCTAGTGGGCTTGTTAGTTCGCTCAAAGCCAAACAGATATGACAACGGGACGCGACTTACAAGTATCTTGCTGGTAACCTTGGCATCGGAAGTTGCAGTTCTTTTGGTCAACCTCGGAATCCTCTGGGGGATACTTGCTGCCACAGTAGCAGGTCGCGCCGCTCATTCCGAAAACACTGGACTTTTGTTCCAAGCAAAGATCCGAGCAGAGGCCACTGGTTACGTTGGGGGCAGTCATCACATCCTCCATTTCGCCCTTTGAGGAGAAGCACCCTTGATACGCTCGCGAGTTGAGCATGGGCGTCTGGACCTCGTAGGGAATAATTGCGGGTGTAGCCGTGTCCTGGGCGTGTACAGACGCGGCAGCCACAAGGCATGCCCAAATCGAGAGAGAAGACCTCATGTTGTGTTGTTGTGTTGGTTGGAGATGGAACGAATGTCGGGAAGATAAGTGACTCTGGAGATAAGTGACTCTCAAAAACGAGGCGATAGCTGGGCAAGTAGTCGTGCCAGTGTCCTTGGGCGCGAGACTGGTATAGTCTCCTGGTCTTCGGAGGATAGTTGTGCTCCAAGAATCTAGACCTGGATCTGGATAGAATCGAGTCGGGCGGGTTTGATGGTGATGGTGATTGATGCTCGATTTATCCTGGCTTTGCAGAATCACCTCGACGATGGCATCGAAAGAAAGGCCAAAGAATCGAGGTTTGGTGCGGGTGAAAACACGGTCGACCGAGCTCCTAGGCCTGGGAAAGAGCAGGCGAGAAGCAGAAGGAGAGAATGAATAACGCTGGACTGATGTCGATGGATGGATGAGGATCCCGAACAACGATCGATGGACAAAGGCGAGAGAATGACTGTGGGTGGAAGGGGGAGAAGGGAGCGAGTGTGAGGGTGGATGAACGAGGGTGAAGCGAACAGTGGACAGTGGGACGCGGGCACTGGAGTGGACAGGACTGCCTGGGACTGGGACTGACGAACGAGGGAACGAGAGGACCCGCGGCAGGAATTGGAAGGGACTGGCGTGTTTTGTTGGAAGTGGGTTAGATGAGGAGGGAAAGCGAGATTGCAGCTCCACTCGGGTGTTATGCCACGGTACTGGGCGTGTCTTGAGCGAGAGGATCAGCCAGTCATTGTGGCCATATGCCGTTTGAGCCTGGCCTCAATCGCGTGGACTTGGAATGTTCCTGCCACTAAAAGGGACCCCGGGGTGTGCTATGGGAAACGCCGCATCTAGTGTCTTCCCAGCCAGAGCCAATGGACTCGAAGCGTTCCTGAAAGAGAATCCACTGAGTCCCTTTGATTGGCCGGGTGGCCTTGCAGATCCATCCCAAGATCACTGTCAGGCAGGCTTCAGGGTCAAGGTGCCCTGTATTTATACCGTTGCTTTCTGCGGTGCAATGCTCGTCGTGTCTCCGAGACTTGCTTCTGCCGCTTTGGCAACGGAAAATGTTAAGCCCAACCTGCGTCTTCTCGCCGCCTCACTAACGCTGTGAAGAGTCGAGATTCGAATGCAAGGTTACTGACACTTGTGCAACCATCCCCTCCACTTCTTCACACACACCCCCCATGGCCCCCTTCCCCCCCCTTCACGTCGCCGTCTTATCATGTGGATTGCGGTGGGTGGCAGTCAATAGCTCTTTCCTCGTGCTTGTGCATTTGGATGGTGTATTCACAGTGTCGTGTTTTATGCAGATTTCAGGGGCTTCTATGTGGTGTTCCATTCCTGATTCTGTGAGACCCAAGTTGATTGACGGTCCGGTTCATCAAACTCAACACTGGTTCTGACTACTGTTCAGCAAAAGATGAGAAGACTTTCTTGCCTGCAATCTGGTCTGTGGGCACGTCTGGCACGATAACTGGCAACTCGTGAGAGCCTTCGGGAGTGATTGCCAGCCTGATTTCTCCAGGCATTGCACCCTCGAGCCCCTTCATCGAGCCTGGCAAGCTGGTCCCATCCATCCCCTGGCATTTCCTGGTGAGGTCGGCCTCGTAACACAAGCACAAGCACAAGCCGCCCAAGCCGGATCGCCGGGGGCGTGCGAGACAAAGCCAAGGGGGATACCGGTAGACACAATCCGTTCTGCGCAACTCGGGCCTTGTGCTCAGCAGCCGCGCCAACAAGTGCACAACAGCCAAGCATATTTCTGGCCTGCGATTATGTGAATCGACAGTACAAGACACGAAACGCCGCCAAGGGGCTTCCGAGGTCGCAAGTTGAAACACAGGCACTGGTTGCGTTGCTTTGTCTTCCTTCTCATCTGTACATTTTCGTCCGGTTTTGTGCAAGCTGTGCTGCCACGCGGAAACCGTCTCCCTCCAAGTCCTGTCAGCCTGTGCCCCTTGTTGACTTGCTATCTTACAGTGACCAAGCGACTCTCTGCTCGAGCGAACACGACGCTGCAACAATGAGCTGTTCGTCTGAGCATGCTTCAAGGCACCCGCTGACACGAGATGATGGCTTCGGGTGTCAACTGCCATGGCGCTTGTGGCTTTTGGGCGTGTATCAGCCGGCACACCGTCGAATGGCGAGCATCCATCCACCTCTTCGATCTTCATAAGGGAAACCTTTGTCAGCCGTTCCAGCTTCTCTTGGTGTCTTGGATATGTATGGGCCGATCAACGCCAGCACAGCCGCCGCAACCTCGTGTCGCTCTCCCAGTGGCGGTCAGTGAGTGGTGCCAATGCACGCATTCCGACGGGAGGGTGTCCCAGGTTAGGTATGCAGACACGTAATATCGACGTTCGAGAAACAGCGTGATTGACCTCTGGATTCTCGAGTGAGGCACTACAAGTACCCTCTTCCAACATGCCCTCTTCCGAAAGGCCTCCGCCAGAGACTAAAGATACAGGCATCCCATGGCAGGCCATGACAATCATTAATCAGGGACACGCTCGCTGCAGCAAGGTCCTACCCCGTTGCCGAAAGGCTTTCTTCGGCTTGCGGTTCCCCATTATGAGCAGTTTCGCTTTCCAACCATTCGCCCAAAAGCCTCCGGCTCTTCCCTGTGCAAAGCGTCCCGCCGCATGATGCCGCAGGAATACGAAGTTTCCTGTGCCGTCTTCTCGGCGCTCGAACCGGCCTCCGCGGTGCCCGCCGCGCCTTGCAGCTCGCTCTCGGGCTACTGCATACTGCTTGCTGCCTGGACTTGAACATGACCAAGAGAATAACAAATACGGGGGCTCGCGAGGTTTGTGTCATGGTGCCCCCACCACTCTTTTCGTCTTCTGCAGATGATGCTCATGATCCACGATGTGGATGCTCTGGAGACGAACGGAGAATTCGGACCATTCGCATGTCCTTGACAGCTCTCGACTCTTTCAAGCTTCCCCGTTCTCCATCAAATACAGCGGGAAATACTTCCACCATCAAAATACTCGTCGCCGTCAGCCGATAAACAGCCCAGCTTGGCGCATCTCTCAAGCGTCCAAGGACACGCTGATCCTCGTGGCAGATGCATCCCATCGAGACCAGACCGTTCGAGACTGATGGCGATCGAAGCTACTTTGAGTTGTCAGATCGCGAAAAACAAAAAGGATCTTTCTGCAATGACGCGTCAATATTGGTGCAACGCTACGTGCGTACAGCCAATGTAACTGGTAATTTATGAGAAGTTTTATCCCGCTCCTCCCGCCATCCCACCATCCACCACCATCCGATCAGGCCGAACTTGTGTGGCCTTGATGGAGGGAGGGAACAAGCTTCTGTGGCGCGCACCGTCGCAACGGAACGAAATGAGCTCAGCTGGTCCACACCCTCTGTCCGCCCGTGGGCACCTACAACCTGCGCGAATGGGCAGAAAAGGGAATGGCTGCTGCGTCGACAGCTGAATGAACGATTCGTAGTCCGCCATGTCATGGACTTGAAACGTAGCTTATTAATTCTTCTTTCCTCCCCAGCTGTCCGGTCTGTGGGGGTTCGTTTCTTTCTTTTCCCACCGACAACCGCCGAGCCTCAATCTCGCATGTTCAGTTTTAGTAGTTTTTTTCAGCGTCCTGAAAGCTTCAGAGGGAGCGTTTGTGGCTGCGAAGCTCAGGGGCTATCTGCGCATCGTTGAAGATCCGTGCCTGGCTGGCTGGCCCCCGTATCCGGTGGGTTCTAAGCCCTGCCAGCCGAAGTGGAAGGACGCGGCCTGGAACGCCTTGGGAGTTCCAATCTCGGGAATGGTGCTTGCGTCATGCTGTCTAAATCGGGGGGCGGCGCGGGCGCGGTGGGTTTTCCACGCGGGTGCACTGCCGGGCATCTCAGGTCGGGAAATCTCTTGTGCCTTCGGGTTCGGCGGGTTGCCGCTCTGTCAGGCAGGTTACCTACCGTTGTGCTTCGTGATGGCAGAGGAGGTAAAGCACGATGATGTGTCGCTTGCAGATACGATTGAGTGGTCAGGTAGGCAAACAGAGCTTGGCCAAGAGCTTGTTGTGTACCAGGATCGCCTCGGATGTGATCAAACTTTTCGTCTTCGGCTGCATCGTCGGACAGGCTGCTCTGCTGGTAGCTTGAGAAGTGACTGTCATCCGAAATGTTTGAGGTCCGTCCGACAAGGTTGTCGGGCCCGGCCGCCGGTTCGGCGCAGCATCGGCAACCACATAACATCGAGGACAGCCAGAATCATCCCTTCCAGCAGGGCTTTGTACCTTCAACTCGAGAGCGATCAATTCATACTCAAACCTCACTTGCGTTTCACAGTCATTCGGTTTGTTCAAAGGGATGTCCTGACGACCACCTCTCCTGATCATTCAGCGGAGTACTCATTGTCTAGCGAAAACGGGCTTGTCAGTCATGTCCACCAGAGGGTGTGGGAAATGCCTGACTGATTTCCAACATCGATATCCAGCCAAATGCCGCAACGATGAGTGGATCAAACGTATGCCTTACTAAGGTACCTTCGATGAAAACTGTCGACATTGGATTCTTTGCCTCCACGTCAGTCGATCAGTTGTAGGACAGCACAGATGTACTTACTCAGGGTGCCGCGAAAATGATGCATAATCGCACAAACGTATCATGGCTCCTAACGCACAAAGTTATCGGATGCCGATGATATGGTATCGGGTTCGTTATGAATGAAATGGTTTATTTCGCATGTCAATGGTTGTCCCTGATATCGAACACAGGGCGGTGATGACATCAATAGGAAAATGGCCCAAGTTGAAATCCCGAAGTTGATGCCAAAAAAAGGACACAGTGATGATCACGTAGCTCCGTCGAGTAATCCAAGTTCAAGTGTATTCATGCGAAACTGGTTCTTTTCCATGAATACACAAAGTATAACAGCTCCTAGCCGGTGCAATTGGTCAGTTATCTGTTGCGGAACGGGTCAAAATACTCCAAAGGCGTGTTCAAGCAGATCAGGCGTTATTGAGGCTGACATGTTCAGCTTAGGCAGTTGTTCTGCGCCGGCAGTGCCAGGTGTGATACTCCGGTGTGTGTATTGCGATTATGAATTGAGGATGATGGTAGGACAAGATGGCTTGCGGTCAGATGAGCTTGATAAGTTTGAAGCTGTGCAATCAAACTATGGTCTTGGTTGCTATCAAGAATTCTTCTCTTCTGGTAGGTGCGTACCTAGGTATCTCAGGCAGCTTGACCAACAAACATAAGTCAGGACCACATGATAGCAGCGTCAGAACTAGTGGTACTTCGGCTGCGAATAATCTCACGTTTGAGTAGTCACCCGGTACACCAAATAACCCTCCCCGAGCACAAGCCACTCCAACGAACCGTAAATGGAACACTTGCAAATGCATACTAGCCTACACATATTGATGTTTTCGCGCGCCGTGGTGAATAGATCCAGAAGTAAGCGACAAGCCCCGACGGTCAGGCTAAGGCATCTCAATTTTCGGGTCGGTTTAACAACAGACGGTCTGCAGATGAGAGTTTACCCGAGACCAATTGGCTTTGGTGTGCTGGCGCAAGACTTCCCGTTTGGGAGCCTGGCTGTAGAATATTCCAACATTCATCTTGCGCGGTTGGCGCTACCAAGTCGATGATCCATGAGGAAAGAAAGGTACCCATGCAGCAGGCTCGTTATAAGAGGCGTTTGTTTCTCTATTGTTTGGTCCCCACTACACATTGAGCGACAACACAGTTGATCGAGGGCAGGGGGCCCATCGGATGCAAACACGACATTTGTAGAGCTAAGAGCATAACCCACAGCCCCTGTAACTCTTCAGCCGAGGCCCGCATGGAATTTGGATCACGAGAGTGAAGCAGGAGTGAGGTTCTGTTCATAGAGAACACAAGTGCCATAAAGCCTCCATCGTGCCCTGACTATGGTCTCTATGCCCTTCCAGAGTCGGTCGTTGCTTGCATGGTTGGCTTCGTTCTCTCGCCCTTGCGAATTCAAGCACTTGTATCCCCTCCAAAACTTCAGCACCATGGTCAAAGTCACTGTTCCGGCCCTGGCCATCATCGTCTTGGCTCCCCTTGTGCAGCTGTTCTTCCGGGGAAGTCTGTGACACCTGGGGAAGCAGCCCCTTTCTTTTCCATTGAGAAATGGGTCACCGATTGTTATGAAACCCTGAGGGAGACTATCTGTCTGTCGATGAAGCCATCGCCGTATTTATGACTGGAATCAACAGTACCCGTCTGGAAGGGCGTGCAGGTTGCTGTGACCATATCGTCGGAGAGGGATGCCTTGTAAGTCGGGTTGCATCTTCAACATCTTTAAAAATCATGCACCTGAACTTCCAGGTGACGAACGTTGTGAACGGTATATATCAACTTCGACAACATCCGAACAGGGGTGTCCCGATAGCGAAGTCCCAACGCGTCTATTGTGCTCACAACACTTCCCAGGTCTGGGGAATCGTCAGCGAAACATCGGAGAGAAGACAACATAGTATGCACACTGGATTGATTTGCAAACTAGAAACATTCGTTGCTGACAACTCCATAGCCGCCGAATCGCCGAGGCAGCTGGCAGCGTCATGGACAGGTGCAGCAGAGGTGATGGTTGACTGCAAAGATGGAATAACTCCCAACGAAATCGTTACTTATGGGTCTTCAACATCAATCCTCTAGCTTCCAGATGATGGATGCTCTCTGGGCCACCTGGAATCGTTCAGCATTGCTAGTCTGATAGACCAGGCAACTTCAACCAAGATCTCTCATTTGCATGCAGCATAGTGATACGACGCTACTTTTCTCAGAAAGAAGACCTGAAGAAGGGAACAATAGCATTGGGACTCTGAGTAACTCTTTCTGGGTCCGATGATAGAATTTGAAATGCTTTCTGGTCTCCATCAGGGGCTACCTCGCCCGCTCCTTGAATGCTCTGGATTATGTGGCTCTTCTTCCAGTGGTCGTTGATACACGCTCCGCATAGAAATTCTGCTCCAGTTCAGGGGCGATTAGCTGCCGTAAAAGCAGTATCTGGGTGGATGAAGTGAGACTCCGTGGCGTAAAGGCCCATACAACTTGCATTCGGTCTTAACATGAAGTCATCGACCCGTAACTCCGCGCAGCCCTAGCCCCGCCATCCATCCCCTTCAACATGAGCCTCGCAAATCACTCATGGGTTATCTTGAAGGAAACATAGTCTACAATCTGGACAGCTCTTAGGAGAGCTGCTATTTCAATACCAGAACAGCTCATCACGATGAACGTCGTCGTCTTGGAGCATCGGGTGAGACGGGCCGTTCGATCGTCAACGGTCTCTTTGAGCCCACTACTGGGCTTGTAAGCATGCCTCGAAGACATCCTTGGAAGATCTCACTACAGACGAGGCCGATGGTCGCTGACTTGGATCAAAGAACGTCACAGCTGTATCGCGCGAAGCTTCCGTCAACAGCAAGAGTAACAATACGCTACGGGACCTCGGTGCCCAAGTCATCGCCGGAGATCTCAGAGGCCCTGAGCAAGACCTTGTTCGGCTTTTGACAGGCGCCGATGTGGTCATTTCTGCCGTCAATGCGAGTGTTCTGGTGGATGAAAAACTCTTGGCCAACGCGGCCAAAAAGGCCAGGGTGGGACGATTCGTGCCCTGCTTCTTCGGGACAGTTGCCGCTCCCGCCGGGGTGATGGCGCTGCGAGAAATGGAAGGGAAGATTCTGTCACCATCGAGGCCAATGTAAACTTACCTGCTACAGAAAGAGGATGTTCTCAACCACGCCAAGAAGCTCCGACTTCCTTACACCGTCATCGTCGCGGATGACCGGACCCTCAACAAGATGGTCTTCGCTCACAATGAACTCTTCAGTCAGCAGCAAATCTTCGACAAGGTCGAGCAGCTGACGGGCGAGAAGCTGGAGCGAAGTTATGTCCGTGGTACACCGCCCCTCCTTGTGTCCAACCCGCTGACTTTGAACCTTCAAAGCTTCCTGCTACTGAGGTGGATGCTGAAGTTGCCAAGCGACAGCAGGCCGTGCATGACAAAGTATCCGATCCCTCAGGTAGGCAGGGAATTTGGATGTGGGAATACCGCCGCTCATGGGGCCTTCGTGGAGATAACACTCCCGAGAATGTCCCATACCTCGATTATTATCTGGGGAAAGAGCTTCACCCTGACATGGAGTTCACTTCATTTGACAAGTACCTCGAAGAACTTTTGGAGGGCAAGGCGAAAAAGCCATGGGCCTGAGGAACACAGACAGGCATTCACGATGCTGCGTATGATTAAGATCAGAGAGCACTTGCAGTTCTGGCACATTGCTGTATTGATATCTTGCATTCATGAACCTGTCTCGTCTAATCTCATCATCCGGCATACACCCAGCGCTTCTAAATCATGTCGTGAGACTACCTATTGTACACATTGTTCCAACTCATAATTCGACAGAAAGATGCCTGAAGACAGCTGCCACTCTCTCAAAAGATTTCTTCAGTCTCGCTGGCCTCAACATCCCCTGGCCTGGCATGATGCCAGGTCCTTCGTCCAGCTCGCTCCACAGTACACTGATTTGCCTTGCCGACAACAGGCCAGTACCACCACCTTCAGGAAGAGCACCGATGCCCAAAGCCTGTTCCAGCTTATCTAACATCTTGATGATAACTTCGGCGAACAGCATGCCCTGTGTGCATGGCTTGACCAGTGGCAGCCCGCCGACTGTGAGACCTTGGATTGGCGCGATGGGATCGGTTCCAATACGTTCGATTCGAGTCGAGAGATGCTCCAAGATGAGCTCGAAGAGGGTGATGAGCTGGGTGTAGATGCTTGTAAGGGTCAGGGCGAGGGGCGCAAGTAAAGGTTCGTTTGCGGCAGCAGGGTAAGGATGAGCGGCAGGCGAGCTTGCAGAGTAGACTTCGTCCTGACTGGACTGCGGTGAGAGAGGCGGGAAACTCGCGAGTATCTTCTCCGTGTTTCTTGAACCTCCGAGCAAGCCGCGGGACGTTCGGGTGCCGCGTAATCGCATCATGGTAAGATGAATCTCTTGCGAGGCTTTCAGAATGAAGTCGGCTAGCGTGACATTATCAATGAAGAGCGGGCTGTCATTGTAGATGATGCCGTTGAAGTTGATGTCTGCCTTGTTGATCTCGGCGGCCGTGACGCGAACGTGCAAGTCCAGGTTCATCTTGGAGAGTTTGGATATGGCTTCCGACATTGCAATGTCGTCCACCTCACCGAGTTCCGGGATGGGCTTGACCAGAGAAGCGGTCGGTGAGTAGCAAGGCTCGCCAGGAGGCGACGGTATCGCTGTGACCGGTTGAAGTGTATATGGGTTCTGTGTCGACAAGTCAAAATTGAGGCTCGTCTCGAACATGTATGGATTCTCGCCATAATCATCAATTGCTGGTCCCGCAAATGAGCCTGAACCGAATGAGTCCACATCAAACGAGGGCCATATTACTGTCCCGAGTGTCGTGTCGTCGACCACTGGCGGCCTAGCTGGCGGTGTAGGTGTGGTAGCTGGAGAAAGGTTGCCAAGATCCCAGCCAAGCTGAGGGTTACCTCTCGAGACGCCCGACGCAGGAGAACTGCCAGAGGAGCTCGAGTGGTTGCTCGATGAGTTTGTGGTAGGTATGGTTTGATGATACACATGTGTCTGGTTTGTGATTTCTGAACGCTGATTCTGCGATGGCTCAGCGTGGACCATGGCAGCGCGTCTTCGTGGCCTCCCGATCTTCTTTTGCTGCCCAGTCGCACACTCGACGCCAAGCAGCGTGCATCTCGAGCACTTGGAGTCATTGGGGTTGAGACGCTGGCATCTTGCTTTGTGTTTCCTGCAGACTTCACAAGATATTCGCTTCTGCGAAGGGTGGACAGTGGCGGCACCCATCTTTGCCAAGTTGGTACTTTGGGGGCGCGTATGCGGAGTTGAGGGCCGGGGGGATAGTGGGCAAGTAAAGAAGCAGCCTCAAAGACAAACAGTATGGGTCAAAGTGGAAATGAAAATGAGATGCAGCGCGGCTCCAAGCGAGAAGTGGCAGTCGCCGCAAATCGTTCTCTCTAGCATCATCATCAACAGGAGGAGGAGGCCGTGGCCATTTATGAAAGCCTCCGCGGAGGCTTTCCCGGGGCATGGCCAAACCTGACTCGCTGAGACAAGATTAGCATTCGGCCCAGACTGAGTAAACCTGGCCGATCCAGCCGCTTGCGCTCATCTCAATGAGGCATGGTGCCGTGAAACCCACCCCGAGAGTCGGGGTTGGCATGTAATCATCAAATCCTTCCCGGCGGCGGACCACGGCACATTTACGGTGCCGCGCAAAGGCACCGGGCATCTACATATACTCTCAACAATCCTCCGACAGGGTGTTTTGTTCTTATCAAAAGTGATGATGTAGACGACTTGTGCTTTTTCATGAAATTTGCCTGGCGTCGGAGGCTTTCAGCTTCAGATCAGAGGTTTCAGAGCTCCTGAGAACACAAGCGTTACAAGCACAAGGTGCCATACATCGTTCTCAACCATTTAAAAATACGCTCAGAACTATGATGAATCACTGCGGAAGCTTTTGTAATTCGTGAAATTTACCAATTGGGCCCCGTACAATCAGAAACAGCAGTGATGACACGGATACGTCTGACAACAATCCACATGGCGCCTTGCTGTTACCACTATATCTCCATGCCTTGTCTGTGATGTTCATGGTATTGTTGTGTCAAGCAAGTGGTCTTTCTCCCGACCGGCTCGCACATTCAGATCCAACAAACATAATTCCTCCCTTTTTTGCAGACCCACCGGATCATGGTCGACTCAGAATCCACGGCCGCCAACATGGAGGCCATCTCCCCAGACCAGAGAACGCTGGCTGCCGATACCGATAACGACACAGTCGACATTAATCTGAAATCCACAACACCTCCGATCGCACACGACTCAAAATGGCACATGACATCCGAAGTGCAGGAGAGGAAAGAGAATGACGAAGCGGGCGGTGAGAAGCCCCGGAAGCTTGGTGTTACCTGGAACAACCTCACCGTCAAGGGCATCAGCAGCGATGCTACGTTCAACGAAAACGTTCTCTCCCAGCTCTACCCCTTCCACAAGAAGAGTAAAGATGCTCCCATGAATACCATCATTGACAATTCGTATGGTTGCGTCAAACCGGGAGAGATGCTCCTCGTCCTCGGCCGACCCGGCTCGGGATGCACGACATTACTGAGTGTGCTCTCCAATAACCGGCTGGGCTATGAAGAAGTCACCGGAGACGTGACGTTCGGAAACATGTCTGCAAAGGAAGCCCGCCAGTACGATGGGCAGATCATCATGAACACGGAGGAGGAAATTTTCTACCCGGCCCTGACCGTAGAGGACACCATCAACTTTGCTGCGCGCATGAAGGTTCCAAATGTCTTGCCTCCGGGCATCAACTCGGCCGAGGAATATGTTCAGGCTGAGAAAGACTTCCTTCTGCGATCAGTCGGAATCTCCCACACCGCCAAAACCAAGGTCGGAGATGCGTTCATGAGGGGTGTTTCCGGAGGAGAGAGGAAACGTGTTTCGATCCTGGAATGCATGACGACCCGCGCAAGCGTGTTCTGCTGGGACAATTCGACGAGAGGCCTTGACGCCAGCACAGCTCTCGAGTGGATCAAGGCGATCAGGGCCATGACCGATATTCTTGGCCTCACCACCATCGTCACGCTGTACCAGGCCGGCAACGGCATATATGAGCATTTCGACAAGGTACTGGTCCTTGACGAGGGCAAGCAGATCTTCTATGGTCCTCAAGTCGATGCTGTTCCCTTCATGGAAGGACTTGGCTTCATGCGAGACTCGGGGTCGAACCGTGGCGATTTCTTGACAGGCGTAACCGTTCCTACGGAGCGTATCATTGCTCCCGGATTCGAGGACTCTTTCCCCCGTACGCCTGATGAGGTTCGCGCTGCGTATGACATGTCTAGCGTTAAGCCAAAGGTGCTGGCAGAGATTGAAAGCTTCCCTGGAAGCGCAGAGGCAGCCAACAACACCGCGCTCTTCAAAAATTCCGTTGCTCGCGAGAAGCACAGGGGAGTGCCGAAGAGATCGGCCGTCACTACCGACTTGCTCACTCAAATCAAGGCGGCTGTGACCAGGCAGTACCAGATCATGTGGGGAGACAAGTCCACCTTGATCGTCAAGCAAGCCGCCACGGTCGTTCAGGCTCTCATCGGCGGTTCTCTTTTCTATAACGCTCCCGATAACTCGGCCGGTCTCTTCCTCAAGGGCGGTGCCTTATTCTTCTCAATCCTGTATAATGCCCTCATTGCACTCTCAGAGGTCACCGACTCCTTCACGGGCAGACCCATCTTGGCCAAGCACCGCTCCTTTGCTCTGTATCACCCGGCAGCTGTCTGCCTCGCTCAAATCGCCGCCGACTTCCCTATTCTACTCTTCCAGGTCACCCACTTTGGTCTCGTTTTCTACTTCATGGTCGGACTCAAGACTACCGCCGCAGCATTCTTCACTTAACGTTGCTCACCCACTTACGGGCCACCCCCCCATGTGGGCCACCCCAAAATCCCTCACCGCCACCCCAACCACCCTTCTACAACCTAACGTATCTTTACTAATTCTGCACCAATTCCTTCCAAATTCAGGATATCATTACTTCAGTTACCAATGCCTCGATATACAGAAGATGAAGTCAACCAGGCCCTCGAGGCTATTACAAACGGCGAATCTATCCGGAAGGCTTCCATACAGTGGGGAATTCCGAGGGCTACCCTTCAACGCCGTTTACAAGGAACGCAACCAAGGAATAT